>OY755240.1:50489365-50999365 GCA_963576725.1 Azorinus chamasolen
GGGAGCATTTTCAAAGAGAAAAGGAAACTTTTAGAATTGTGTAGTTTTGAAACCATTGGAGCACGGTGGTTTCGAAAGGTGGCTTTTACAGAAGCCAAGAGGCGTCAGTATGAGGGAATGATTAACGAACATCTCTTTCCAAACCACTGAGTCGATTGCAAGTGCATTTTGCATTAAGTTACCTTGCGTATTTTTTGTGTTTTTATCAAAATAACTAAAATGATAGAGATCCATGTAGAACTTTGGTTTCCATGCATCGTCTTCTCCGAAACCAGTGATCAGAATTGAATGATATATGATAGGCATAATATTCTTGTGATTGTCTACAAATATGCTAAAATCATGTTGATATCTGCAAAAATACATGGCCGCCAGGAACGGGGCTAAGTTTTTCTGTATATCCTGGTAAGAAAGTTGCATTCACCCACCTTGTCCTGTACACTGTAATAGTGATATCGGTAAATAGCACCAACCCACCACAGATCGTTTCTTTAGGAACAATCTGACCAGGGTCTGCACAAATTACCTCATTTTTCCACCAAAACTTCTTGTGATACAGTCTAGTGCTCTGCTAACACTACATCAACAAACAATAAATGTCGTAACAAATGAAAATCGAGTTAGCGCTAATACTCTCATCTGGGGGTGGAGAGGTGGTCTAGTGGTAACACGCTTGACTGTCAATCCGGAGGTCCGGGGTTCAAATCCGGGTCCGCTCGGAAAATTTTAGAGATGCTTTTCTGTGTCTCCCACCCACAAGGAGTCTGAGAAAAACTGTCTGTGAAGCTTGAAGTGCCCGAAAAGTAGTCAATAGCCCACATTGACTTGTGACACGGCTTGTCACAGTGAGTCCGAAGGTGCATAGCCCGATTGGAAAAGAGCTGTGTATGTGCGATAAAGTGCAGAGTAGATTCCACCAGCATATGAAGAGGCAGTCTATCCGAACATGGGTGTGAAAGCACTCGGAGAACCATGACTAGGATTGACAACTCGGAGAAAAAAATGTGGAGACGAAATCACGAGTAACCATATACAACACTGAGTACAAGGAGGCGAGAAACGAGTACGACACATAGCGGTGAGCCAGCGGAGGTGACTGTGGGCGACGGGCGAAACTCGGGCATGAATACGCCGCAGACAGAAGAAGAAGAAGAAAAAAATACTCTCATCTGGACAAGTTCGCTTATAAGGGGAGAGTAAACATCTCTTAAGTGACCTTTCAAAAGAATTTTGTTTTCGGGATTTTTAATGCTAATAAACGCTTTACTCCATAGAGTGATATATGTATTTTAACACCTCCAGCTGGCTTGTGGTAGATCGGTGGTTCTGCCCGAATGTTCTTCTGTGCATGAAATAGTGCAATTTGTTCTGTGCACGGAAGAACCCCTCCACAGGGGTCTTCTTCCACCTGTAATAAGCTTGACATCGTGATATGACTGAAATACTGATAAAGCCAGGTAAAACCCGATGAAAAACAAAGTTCACACCTTTGTAAACAGAGTAGGTCCAGATCAGATGGCTCAAGTAAGAGTCGTTTGATCAGGGTCAGCTCTGTTTGCTTATGGATCTGATTGTATACAAGGGGTATTTTAGAAGAAATGCAACTGATCACCATGGCACCTCACTGTGCATGGGATTCATGTAAAACATGTACATGTACCAGTTTAACGAGACATCAATTTTCTACAAATTTGCGTGTGTACATGCTGTATTCATGCTAATACATCACATAGTCATTGGCACTATAGTTAAAATGGTCAGCAAGAAAAGTGTAAAGGCAGCTGAAATTAGAGGCTATAAAAAGACTCGATGCCTGCTTGGTGTATCTGCAATGAAGAGTTTTGATGAATTGTGTGATGTTCGTGGGCAGAATGAAGTGTCGTATGCCATAGTCACAAGATGGGTTAAGAAGTTTAAAAGTGGCTGTGACTATTAATGGTGCACAAAAACCAGGACGTCATTGTAGTGCTACTGCAAGTAGTATGGTTGATAAAGTATGTGATGTGGTCAAGTCTGATGCAAGACTAGTTGTTCTTCAGATGGCTAGTAGGGTCTGCATTTCAGCCGCAAGTGTATTCCGCATGCTAAAGCGTAATTTGAAAATGAGATGTATTACAGCTAGATAGATCTCTCATTTATTGTTTGACAAGCAAAAACGTGTCCGACTTGAAACGGCCAGAAAACTGCGCAAAAATATAACAGAAAGCTGTTTTCTGATATTATTACTGGTGATTAGACATGGGTACACTTGTTTTAGCCTACCAAGAAAATTAACAAAATGTTGGCTACCAAAAACTGTCGCTGCCCGAATTATAAGTGCCAAGAAAGCAATGTTTGTTATAATGCCTCTGTGCACAAGTCTGCTGTTGTGACCTCGTTTTGAAGGAGAAGAGGACTTGAGTTCTTCCACATGTACCCTATTCCCCAGACCTAGCCCCACGCGACTATATCTTGTTTCCTAGACTGAAAACAATTTTTTGCTGATAGACATTATATAGGCCATGGAATCCACTGTTGATCAGTGTATGTTTAGTGTATATGAAAATGGGTATACAAATACATTTAAAAATTGGACTTTGTGTACGCAGCAAGAGTGATTACTTTGAAGGTAGATACGTAAATAAAAACTGTCAAAATGGCCCCTGTTTAACAAGAATATCCATGGCATAAAGGGTTAATGTAGTGGTCGGTTAACCCTTTCCTTCATATAAACGCATTTTCATGCATTTGCAAACAGAGAAGACTTAGATCAGATGGCTCCTATAGGAGCCGTCTGATAAGGGTCTGGTCTGTTTGCTTATGATATAGATATGATTCTACCATGGCCAACGATTCCCGTGTCCATGTGCTATTCTAACAATAATCTAATTAATATTAATGACGTCATTATTCTTAGTTAAATAGTCATAGAGTAAAGGGTTAAGAGAGGTTCCCCTGTTCAATATTCATGTCAGAAATAATAACGTCATGAATATTTATTTGCAGAATTTCTATAATGTAAAATTCTCAAGGGAACCTTTTGCTTTTGACAAAAACAGTAAAATCATATCTTTATCATATCAAAAGCAAACCGAGCAGACCCTGATCAGATGGCTCCTATAGGAGCCATCTGATCTGGGTCGAATATGTTTGCAGATGCGTGAAAACATGTTTATATGAAGTAATATAGGAGTCGTATAATATTGATCTACTCTGTTTGCAAATGTTTGAAAAAGTGTTTATATGGCGGAAAGAGTTAAACAAAAGTGTTGATGTTTAGGCTGTCCTTATGGGGATCACTCTGACTGGTGTCTGACCCACATTGCCAACAATACATACAAGGGAGGTTGCTATAGTAACGTCGACTTTTGTTGTGGAACATGCAGCAAAATATACAAAGCAGACCATCCAGGTTAGTGCCTACATATTTAAACCTTTCCTCCATAAATACGCCTTTCTATGCCTCTGTAATAGTCACTTCTTGAAACCATTGTGGTAAATAGAGCATTTGCTCCTAGAGCAAATGCTCTATTTATCACAGTGGTTTAAATACTACACGATTCTAACATTTTCTTTTCTCTAGTAAATGCTCCTTTTCGGTAGATTTATTCAAAGAGGTTGTGTCTAAAAGTAGCCCATAAGGTAATGGGTTAATCTTGCAAGAGTTTGCCTATTTCTTGGACAGAACAATGCAGAAAGCACTCAATTGTATCACTTCAGAGATGTCTGTACATATGTTTTCGAGTTTGTCAGAATACGTTGAGTCACTATTAGAAAGGGTTTTGTTGGTTTGTGTACAACAGTGTACATGTATGTGATTTACTTTCGATCAGTTGCTAGAGCTTATTAGAATAGGTTATAGCTAAACGTTTCACCAACAGTTTGACCCACTGTCTCCTTCTGACACCTTTTTGCACCTCTGTAAAAGTCATTTATTGAAACCATTGTGATATACAATTCCAAGTTTCTCCTTTTCTATAGTGAATGACTTGTAAAAGTCATTTTTAAAACTATTGTGATAAATAGAGCATTTGCTCCATATGAGCAAATGCTCTCTTTATCACAGTGGTTTCAAAACTACACAATTCTAAAATTCTCCTTTTCTATAGTTAATGTTCCTTTTCGGTAGACAAGTTCAAAAAGGTTGGGTTCAAAAATAGTCTCGGGGGATGAGTTAAGGAATTGCTGTGCCACTAGTCTTCCATATGAATGTTCACAGAAACTAGTAACTACCCAGGTATTTACTGCTTCACATGCTAAGATACTCATGCCTTAGAGACAATGCTGCTGGCATGAAAGCCAGAAAATAAATAACTATTTTTCAGTTTCTTTCAATTATCTTTATATTAGTTAGTGTCTATTAAGTGTGGATTTAATGAGTTTAAATGCCGAAGCGCAGCGAGCGTTAGCGAGCGAGCAAGGCATTTAAAGTCATTAAATTCGCACTTAATAGACACTAACTGATATAGTGTTTAACCTAGTTTTTGGACAGGATTAAAAGTGGGCGGAGTGAAGCTGGACTTGGTCGCATGCGTTGCTAGGGGCAACAGCCGAGACCGTGTGTTGAACAAATGTGTCAGTCGTTCAGAAAGGATGGCAGAAATGAAGCCGACGCTCGACCTTCTTGGGGACTTAGATACGATAACGTAGCTCTATTCCTAAATAGACGCTAGTCATTATCAGTCTTACAGCTACGATATCGCATCTACTTGGGGACCATGACGTTAAATTTTACGGACGATGCATTTCAAGATAGCTGTCTAATACAATTGTTAAATGTGCAGACACAAAAGTTGTCAAAACCCGAATTAGGTAAGATATTTCATTGAGTCGATGTTTCAAGCGCTGTGCTCTAAAAACAGAAAGCAAATGCAACAAAATGCTTTAAAAATAAAATTCAGTTTTAAATGCAGACAGACTACACATGCTATTTAACCCTTTACGCAATAGGTACTTATTTTAACGCCTTTAATTATTCTTCCACTCTAGAAATTAGTTTCACTTTATACCGTCATGGGTAGGTATCGTAAGAAATATTTCCCATATCCTAGCTGACGGTTGCTTAAAGCAGGCTGAAATTAAAGCAGAATACTCCTAAAGTCTGCTTTAATACTGAAACAAACTATGGAGGAAAGGGTTAGATCTAACTGACAGCTGGTGATTTTATCATATTTTATAATTTCAGGGCCTGGACAAGAGACCAGTTACATAAAAGACAGGAATTACCATATATAATTTTTAACTGTAAACCGTTGTACAATAGCCATTCAACGGCAAAACAATGAAATCTCTATAGACAGGTGGCTGCTTAATACAGACAAAGGTAGTTCAGAACGCCTCGAGGGAGCATTCTACATTACATTTGTCCTGCATTTAGCATTCACTTGTCTAATAACTAAATAGATCTAGGGTCTTCTTTTTTGGTGTTTTTTAATGCTTTGGTTTTTTCTTTTTTATTTCGAATCTCAGTACATGTAGATCTACCAATAAAATGTTTGAGTTGCATCAATTTACCTCATTTCTTAGTCTCAGCTTGGTATTCTACACAGAACATGTATACACATGTGTATTTGACGCTCGCGCTGTTACTTGGTGGGACGAGCTAAGCACTGTACGTCACAGGATGTACTCGCGCATGCGCTGGGGACAGCCGACTTAGTCGCTAAGTCAGCGATTAGTGCCTGACTATAAGAAATTAATCGTGGAGAAATTCAAAATTTCCAGCATTGTGATTGGCCCAAAAAGTAGGTTAAACAAAGTGGCATTTCGTTATGATATATTAACCCTTCGCTTGCTAATCGCGTCAATATACCTACCTGTTAATAGTGAAGACCCAGATGAGACAGCTCCTGCAGGAGCTGTCTCATCAGGGTCTGCACTATTTACAAGTTGATTGTGCAACCAGTGCGCTCCACAGCAGTGATTGCACAGCGCAATACATGTACACAGTGAAGAGATATGTAATTATACAACAGGGCATGGGTAAAGAAGGAGAAATGTGTTTTAAAATTCAGCAAGAGAAGGGTTAAAACAGTTTGGATCGAGATGAAATTGTGAGCAATTACATGCCTAACCCTGATAGTTCTATCAAATTGCATTAGCAAACAGAGCAGACTCTGATCAGATGGCTCCTATAAGAGCCGACTGATCTGGGTCTACTCTGTTTGCAGATGCTTGAAAACAGGTTTATATGGAGGAAAGGGTTAATGCAAGTATGCAGAAAGTGCCCATGGGGGCTTTCTATATATTACTGGTGTTCCATATAAGGGAACCACCTGCTCTTATTGATTCTCATGTTATTAAATGATTGCTAAAGATAGGTTTATCGTATATTACCAAATCAGTTTGCTATCGCCAATATTAGAAAATGATGAGAAATTATTTCTGTTTGCAGACTGCGAATACGGAGATAGGAACAGTGACTGCGCCACAGAAATTCCCAATCGCAGAGACTTGTGTTATGACCAGAAGTGGATTCATTCTTGTTGTGACTCCTGCCCAAAACATGCAAATACTGGACATCCAGGTGAGAGCGAAATGCAGAGGTCAAGATAAGATGCGTAAAATTAAAACATTTTCAAAAATAACTTCTTTATTTCTCCACCAAAGCCTATGCTGTGACCACTCTTTAGAATCGTCTCGAAGAGACAATTCTAGAGAGTGGTCAAAACATAGGCTTTCGTGGAGTAATGCCGATTTTATTACTTGATTACACACATTTATCAGTCGTTCTGGAAATGTTAGCAATTGCTAGTGTTAACCCTTATCCCACTATCTGCTATTCGCGATTTGCAAACAGCTTTGATCCAGATTGGTGCATAAATTTCTCTATGTCTCATCATGATCAACACTCTTTGACACTCAGCACATGGTTTCTCAGAAGCTTGATCGAATCGGAAGTAGTCAAATTTATAACTGATTCAAAAAAAAATTCATAGCGAGGTAAGGGTTAAGTAAACTATCGAATCTATTGTATCACGTTGTGTTGTGTCATGTCTCATCACTTTACACCACCCAACCCCACACCAGGGTCAGTCCATTCTTTGCTATACCATGCTGTACTGTACTGCACCGTACTGTATCACAACACACCATACTTACCATTTTGACTTTTAGATACTCGATAGCACTGTTTCATGTAAAAAGGGTGATTTATCTCATATAAAGGTTATAACAGTTACATGGAAGTTACTGAGGTCGATGTAGGGGCATAAAGATCAGTCTTAAAATTAGAAATGATGTGTGCCTAACTATGGCGTGTCAGGTGTTGCAATATTGTATAAAATATATATTTATTGTATAATTTTATATATTTATTATATATTTTATATGTTTATTGTATAAATATATATTTATTCAATAAACAATATTATAAGTATATAAGATTATACAATAAATATATATTTTATACAATAAATATATATTATATACAATTGATATATAAAATATACAATTACAATAAATATATATTTTATACTATAAATATATAGGAGCAAATGCTCTATTTATCACAATGGTTTCAAACTACAAAATTCTAGAATTTTACTTTTCTCTAGTAAATGCTCCTTTTGGGTAGATTCATTCGAAGAGGTGGGGTCTAAAATAGCCTATAGAGGAATGTGTTAAGGGTTTAAAGCCTATACTTAGACTTCCTATAAGATGTCATTTTAAAATGGTTTTTACTTTAGCTTATATTTCAAAAGACGTACTACCTGCAAAGGTCGACCATTTGCAATCATCTCATTTTAGTCTACGATCTTTAAATCAAATAGAATCTTGTGCATAAAATGGGATGTATTTCATTTAAAAAATTGCATTTCAGATTGTTTGTACGGAGATTTTTACACGGACTGCAGCGCTCACAAATGTTCAAGGTACACGGCAGAAACTCAGAAGAAATGCTGCGATACATGCAAGGATTCTGCCTTAGTTGGTTAAATATTGGCCACCAGCTAAATTGTGCCATGTTTTATCACAATTTTTGCAATTTAGCAAAACCTGTTGTCACTAAAGAGAGGTTTTATACTGTGTCTTAAAGAATATGCTATGATGTTTGATATTCTTCAATATAATTAAAACAACTGGCTGATAAAATAATGACCACCTTGTTATTTTGAATTTGCTTAACCCTTTCCTTCATATTAACACATTTTCATGCATTTACAAACAGAATGGACCCAACTCAGATGGCTCCAATAGGAGACGTTTGATCAGGATCTGCTCTGTTTGCTTATGAAACTTTATTATTAATGATAATCTGATTTCCCCCTTCCCTTGTTTTTTTATTGATACTGTACATGAATATTAATGAATTGATAAAACCTTGAATAAATGTTAAACGGGGAAATGGTTAACCCTTTCCTTGTTGAATATTCATGTAACAAATAATGACATAATGAATATTTATTATCTATTTTTTATAATGCCATATGAACACAGAATTGTTAAGTATTGGCAGAAACTGTAGAATCAGATCGATATTATTTCATAAGCAAACAGAACAGTCCCCTATCAGACGGCTCCTACGGGTTATTGGTCTACTCTATTTGCAAAGATGTGAAAATGCAGTAAAACCTCTCTATAACGGCCACTAAATTTGTGTTAATTAGTTGGTATTTATGGCAAGTGGCTGCTTAAAGCAAGGTGAAAAGTAAAACAGAACGGACATTGATCAGACGGTGCCTATAGGAGCCGTCTGATCTGGGTCTACTCTGTTTGCAGGTGCGTGAAAACATGTTTTATGAGGGAAAGGGTTAAGGAATGATACAAATCTGATTCTACAGTTTCTGACATTGCCAAACATTCATATGATCATATTCCATTCACAGTTTCATTATATATTTTTTTTCTTTTATGAATGTGTAACAGGGTATGTTGTTGTCTTTGAGCATTCGGTGGACTGTATCCGGTCATAATATTCATGCGATAAATGTTTAACCCTTTCCCTGTTCAATGTTCATGTAAGAAATAAACACATCATGGCTATTTATAGGTGATTTTTTTTATTACGGATAATTTACACAGGATGTTTTGACTCGGGCGGAAACTGTACCATCAGATCTATACAGTAAAACTCCGCTAATGCGACCACCAAAAACGGGCATAATTCTGGGTGGCAGAGGCAGGTGGTAGCTTAATGCAGGACGAAAGTTATGCAGAAAGCTCCTATAGGAGCTTTCTGCATAACTTACGTCCTGCATTAAGCAACCACCTGCTTTAGACGACATCAGTGGCTGTTTATTAAGTGGTCGCATTAGCGGGGTTTCACTGTATTATACAATAAGCAAACATAGCCTATAGGGAGCCGTCTGATCAGGGTATACTCTGGTAAAGGTAAAGGGTTAAACTAAATATCAACCATGCTATGACAAAACATGATCATGTTTCAGACAAATCGGTGTCTACTTTTGCAAACAGTTTTGATCTAAATAAATCACCAAATGATTTGGTATCAGCTCAAGATACTAACTGTTTGACTCTCTGGTTACAATTAATGATCCGCAAATTGAAATTCTTGGGAGCAAATAGTGGCTGCTTTGTGTGTCCATCCATTGGTTCGTCCGTCCGTCCTGTTCTTGTCCGCACGATTTCTCAGCAACTAATGATAATACAGTGAACCCTCGTTATACCAGCATTCGTTACAATGGCACCCTCGTTATACCGGCAGTATGCATTGAAACACAATTACCGTTAAGTCTTTTGAAAAAGGCACAATGCTAATAAGACAGGTGCTCGCTTAATGCAGAACACAAGAAGTGCAAAAAGCTCCCTTTGGGAGCTTTTTGCACTTCTTGTGTTCTGCATTAAGCGATCACCTGATGGTACTATTTTAAAACTAGCCTTATGGTTCCTTTCATATTTAAACTCGTTATAACGGCGACCTCGTTATACCAGCAAAATGTCTGGAAACAAACACTTCCGTTGTAACGAGGGTTCACTGTAATTCAGTGAAACTTCATAGGAATCTTCAATATCGACACTGATTCGACAGACTATTCATTTTGTGATTGGACAATTTCCCTTAGAGTTGCAGTTCTTTGCTTAATCCTATATTGACTATATAGATTGCTTCAATGTCAAGGTCACACTTAGAGTTCACATTTCAAAACCGGTGTCCTTTCGTGTCAGCTCTATATCTCCTATACCCCTTGATGGATTTTCATGAAACTTGATACAAATGATGACCATCATAAGAAAATAATCATAAATTCATTTATGTTTTAATTGGGCAATTACTATCACAGAGTTATTGCCCTTTAATTACACCTATATGGAATATATATCCATATATATATGGTACTCTCTTGTCCACGCGAATTCTCAGCAACTAAAGATAGGAATTCAACAAAATTTCATGGGAACAGTCAGTATTAAGGGTACAGGTCAAGGTCAAGGTCACATTTAGAAGTCAGATTTACAAAATAGGTTCATTTTTTGTTTACATATCTCCTATACCCCTTGATGGATTTTCATGAAACTTGTCACAAAGGTTGGCCATTATAAGATGAACACCTAACTTGAAAGCAACAAACATATCCGCCTCCTCGAGAGAATGGGTTCAGACAATAAAAATGAATAGCCTTATACGTTTGCATATATAATTCAAATGCTTATACATTTGTACATGTAATTACATTTTACACCAAACGGTATTAAGCAATTTGATATTTGCCTACATGGTTTGCTCTCGTCCAATCAAGTGTGCCCTTGATATACTTTGTATATGTAATAACCCTATCCTTGTTCAGAAGTTGTGTAAGAAATAATAACAACATGAATTTTATTAGCAAAAAAATTATAATGTAAACTTTACAAGGGAATGTTTCGCCTTGACAACCCTGTAGAATCAGATTTGTATCATGTCAAAGGCAATCAGAGCAGACCCTGATCAGACGGCTCATATAGGAGCCGTCTGATCTGGGTCTACTCTGTTTGAAAATGCGTGAAAATGTGTTTATATGAGGGAAAGGGTTGATTACTCACATTTATCACAATTTAGCGCTCAAATGCCATTGGAAGAATATATAAATACATCAAAAGAATTACATTGCATCCCATGTTAAAGCTCACCATTCCTACTTTGTAAGTTGCTTCAAACTCTCCACTAAGCTGTAATTTTCATTTGCCTTTTGGGGTTCTGTGAGAAACTCCACCCATGCTTCAGTGTGGAGATCTACAGGTATACCATCACTTGTTGGTGAGAAAGCGTGTAACAGGATCATAGTGTTACTCAAATCTAACCCAATACATAGGAAACCAACAATATATTCTTCATTAGAGATAAAACCACTCCGATCATAATCAAGAAACTGGGTTCCTGATCTCTGCATGCTGAGTATGTCTTGTTCGAACTTGTGTTTGTCTTCGATATACGCTTGAGATAAGATGGCAAGGAACTCCTCTTTTGGTAAGGATTCTGGGGGTTGTCCAAATAGTGTTCCTTGCCAGTCAATAGCTATTAAACTGAAATGATATGCAAAGATTCAACTATCTATTGAACATTTGGCTGATATACATGAATAATATTTATAAAACATGTACTTCAGTTATACCTTTAACTCATTCTCTCCTAGGCTATTTTTAGAACCAACCTCTTTGAATACATCTACCGAAAAGGAGCATTAACTAGAGGAAAGGAAAATATTAGAATTTTGTAGTTTGAAACCATTGTGATAAATAGAGCATTTGCTCCTATAGGAGCAAATGCTCTATTTATCACAATGGTTTCATAACGTGACTTTTATAGATGCGCAAAAATGCGTCACTAGGGGATAATGTGTTTAAACATATTTATCTGCTTGATTATTGTCTTTGTAAAATCGGGCATTGCCTTTAACCCTTTACGCCATGAATATTCATGTAAGAAATAATGAAATCATGAATATAGATTAGATTAATTTGTATAATGGTACATGAGCACAGGAAATTTTGGCCTTAGCAGACATCGTAGGATTATAATCTATATTATTTCATAAGCCAACCCAAGCCTTGCTTTCGAAATCTATTCGAAATGATTTACCTTAATACTACCTTTAAATTCAGTATTGTAACCTTACATTTACAAAATGTGCATTATCCTTGCGTTTAATATACAATGTATGTACTTAAGCCTTGCGTTTAAACTCTGTACTTGAGTCTTGCATTTAAAATATGTGCTTGGGCCCTGCGTTTTAAATCTGCATTTACGATGTACTAATGTATTGCCTTTGAAGTATATACATTTACAGTGACTTTACCTGAGATCGTGTTAAAATTATGTACTCTAGCCTGGTCTTTTAAATATTTCTATGCGTTTTTGCATGTTTACGTTTTAACATGCAAGGGGCGAAATTGTGATAACCTTTGCAAACGGTTTGCAGAGCTACAGATAAATACTAAAATCGTCATTTCTCCACCAAACCCTATACTGTGACCACTCTTTAGAATCGTCTCTTCGAGACGATTATAAAGAGTGGTCACAGTATAGAGTTTGATGCAGAAATAAAGGAGTTAGTTTAAAAGTACGCATCTTATTGAACCTCTGGGTTTGGACCAAAAGGAATCTCATCAAGATTCAAACTAATTGAAATTCATAATGTAATTTTGCAGACAATTGACAGAGCTATACATGTAGATTGTATTTCGAAAATGAAAGGGGCGAGATATTACTGAATATAAATGTAACAGGAAACATCAATATGCAATTCACAACCTTTATGAATTCGGACAATGAAGATGATTGAACATAAATACCGCTGTGAAGAACATTGAGGCGGGCCATGTTTGGTGAGAGCAGCATACCACACAGCCCACTTAAACCGCAAATATTCACTGGGACCTGTAACATGCATAAACACATGTTAACAGTAAACCATCTCTATAGTGATCACTTGCTGATGAAATCATTGAACCTATAAAAAAAACTTGAGACTGCAATGTAAATCCCAGAAATTATACAATGGGTGTAAAGATTGTCGTCTCTAGGAGATTACGTATAAATAGCCACTTGAAGCGACTGCTCAATAGAAGTATCAGCCTTGTTATGGTATGCCATGTTATGTACACTTTTTACCGAAATAAATACAGTTGAACTTCGATATCTCAAACTCGGATAACTCGAACTTCGGGATAACTCGAACAAAAGTTCAGTCCCTTTAAAACTTACAATACAGAAATGTTCTAAAATGTATCGCTACAGATATCTATAAACACATGTTACAGCTTAATACTGGTGTAAAGTAATGCTGAAAGCTCCTACAGGAGCTTTCAGCATTACTTTAGACCTGTATTAAGCTGTAATGGTTCAGGTAAGATATCGGATAACTCGAACTTCTGTTATCTCGAACTAATTAATATGGTCCCTTGAAATTCGAGTTATCGAAGTTCAACTGTATATCTATCTGTTTATAATTGCATGTGAACACGGGCAGGTTTTGGCTATGGTAGAAAGCCAGAAACTGTAGAACTAGATCTATATTATTCCATAAGAAAATAGAGCTGACCCTGATCAGACAGCTCCTACAAGAGCTGTCTGATCGGAGTCTACTCTATTTGCAAAGGTGACACAAGCTGTCTATATGAGGGAAAGAGTTAATGTAGGATGAAAGTAAAGCGGAAAGCAAGGAAGGCAAGCTGTCTGCATTGCTTTCATCATTCATTTTGCAGTCATCCGTTTTATAAAGGTCTCGGTTTTATTCTCTGATATGTCGATTTAACCCTTTCACCGCCGATGTCGCATAAATGCACCACGACAAATAGTGCAGTCCCAGATCAGACGCCGCCTTTGTCTCAAACTCTACTTCTATATCTATGCTTTATTCCTTTGAAATTTGTATTTATTTATCTCATCTCCTTGTTTTACCGAATGATTTAACAAACATTGCATTGCAGGCGGCAATTAGAAATTTGGCGCCGAAAGGGTTAAAGAAATTCTACCGCACTATCAAAGTTAAAAATCAGATCAGTATTTATATATTGTCCAACTATTCTAACATCATACCACTCGCATTTGCAAACAACCTGGAACCAGGCCCCGTATCAAGCTCAAGAAGTTTTGTGAACAAGGGGCCAGATGAGACGCCGAGTATCTTGGCGTCTCACCAGGATCTACATTGGATGCCTGGCCAATAGTTCCTCCCAAAAGCGGAAATTGTCAAAATTGCACCAGCTACAAATTTGAGAGGATATTATTTTTTCATATCGGGGTAATGGTTAACCCTATACTCCATGAATATTCAGACAAGAAATAATGACGTCATGAATATCAATAAGCTGATTTTTTTCTATTGTCACTATGAACAATATATTTTAATCATGACAGAAACTATAGAAACAGATCTATATTATACCATAAACAAACAGAGCAAACGAAGAGCAGATCCTATAGGAACCGTCTGATCTGGGTCCACCCTGATAGCAAAGGAGTAGAAATGTGTTTTATGGAGTAGAGCGTTAATATCAACGAAGAATCTCTTTATGCAAGCTAATAATCCCACAATACTATTGTAATAAACAATCAGTATATGCCTGCAACTAACCTGCATTTTGTGCTTGTACGACCATACACACCAGTAGTATAATCTGAAAGTCAACAAAAATAAAGTGTATATACAGTAAAACCTCTCTATATAACGGCCACTAAATTGTGTTAATAATAATTAGTTGGTATTTAGGGCAGGTGACTGCTTAAAGCAAGGTGAAAGTAAAATAGAACGCTCCTATAGGAGCGTTCTGTTTTACTTTCACCTTGCTTTAAGCAGCCACCTGCCTTTAGCACGAAATACTTGATGTAATTTAGTGGTCGTTATAGGGAGGTTTTACTGTAATTCAGTACTGTAGAACCTGTCTATAGTGAATACACACAGGAGTCTATAAAAGCAGGTGATAGTTTAATGCAGGGCAAAAGTAAAGCAGAAAGCTCCACCAGGAACGTTCAGCATGACTTTCCTACTGCATTAAGAAACCACCTGTCTCTGAGTTAGACTTATGTTTGGTGGTTGCGACATGTAGACATTTTTTTTGTATTCTTGTCTTGTCGCTATTTCCTAACCTTTTCCACGTTAAATATCCATTTACGAAAAAAATGACATCGTTAAAATATTTTTTTCGGGAAATAAATGGAACCGAAACAAAAAAAAGAAACTATAATAATAGAATTGTAACAGACGCTATTGTTGCAAACGAAAATAAATAAAGGATAGTACAGTAGAAATTGTCTTAAGCGATCCTCAAAAAGAGGTAAAATATGGACCTATAAAGCAGGTGGTAGCTTAATGAATGTCAAAAGTGATGCAGAAAGCTCCTATGGGAGCTTTCTGCATTACTTTTGACCTGCATTAAGCAACCACCTGCTTTTTTTTTAAAAAAACCCTGTGTTGATTAAATTAATGGTCGCTTAAGACAGGTTCTACTGTACTGTTGCCGACAAAAACTCTGTTATAATCACGAAACGTTTAGCCTTTGACATACTGTAGGCTATTGCGATTATTTTTGACCTGCATTAAGTTACCACGTGTCTTACAGTACCATAATTAGGCCTCTTTTTGATGACCGCTTAAGACAGGTTCTACACTATAAGCAAAAAATATCGCAATAGCCTATATCTGCTTCTTTGTTCTTTTAACCCTTTCTCTGTTTATGTTTATTCTAATTTTCATTACCTACTGAATATTCATGAACAAAAGTACAAAATAGTTAAATTGAAATATGGAAGGTGGAACATTGTAGCCATTTTAGAATTTTTTTATTAAATTCCATTAGTAAAAAGAGCAGACCTTGATCAGATGGCTCCTACAGGAGCCGTCTGATCTGGGTCTACTCTGTTTGCATATGCGAGAAAACACGTTTATATGAGGAGAAGTGTTAAGACCCCTGTGTTCAATAAATGAATGGCCGCTTAGGTCAGGTTCTACTGTAGAAATGGATCCAGATGAAACGCCCAATATGTCGACGTCTTACCAGAATCAAAAATGCTCGACACTCTGATTCTGTCTTGGAAAGAAAATGAAAGAAATCATTATTTGATATGTAAGACTATGGGATGCCATTCTGCCATGCTAATTGTTAAATACAAAATGCGAAAAGTTTTTTTTGCCAATTGTGTAAATTGCTAGGGAATGTTCCAAATGATGAATGTAAATGACAAATGCGAAATGCTATTTAGCAAAGTTTGCACTGCTAGCATTGAACAGCGCCATTTTTAAAGTGACTTTATATTTGCTTAATGCATGTTTATTTACATTAAAGCGTATCGCTTATTGCACCACTAAATTAAAAATGGCGCCGTTCAATGCAAGTAGTGCAAACATACATTTAGCAATAAGCATTTCGTATTTCGCATTTGTCATTTACATCCATCATTTTGAACATTCCGGTTCTGTCCCTAGCAATTTACACAACTGGCAAAAAGCATTTCCCATTTCGCATTTAGCTTTTTCTCATTTCGCATTAAGCAAATAGCATGGCAGAATGGCGTTCCATATAAGACAGATATACATGTACATGTATATGTAAGTACATTGTTCAGTGTTCAGAGCAACGGATAAACGTGCGTACTCAAGTACTAAAATCGTCATTTCTCCACCAAACCCTATGTTGTGACCACTCCTACACTATGCTGTGACCGCTCTTTAGAATCGTCTCGAAGAGATAGGGGTTTGGTGGAGAAATAAAGAAGTTGTGTTTGAACTTACGCATCTGATGGACTTCTGGTATTTTAGTAGCTGACGTGTACAGAAAGAAACGATTCTTTACACTTAGATGTTGACTTGTCCAAATAATTATTCACCCAAAATACTCTACTTCTCATTCTAATTCTCACTCTTTCACCACCATAGGCAAAATGGTGATAACCTTTACGAATAGTTTGGATCCAGACTAGACGCCGAGTAACTCGGCATCTCCCCAAGATCCAAACTGTTTTGACAATGATTTTTATTTCTGCTTAGAAATTGACGAAAGGGCAACTTTGAAGCTATTTTGAAACCTCGGCTATTTCTATCCGAACCCTGACGGAATATGACGAGTAGTTACGATTGCAGAAGCAGATGGCAATCTTAGAAGACGAAATTTTATTTGGCGCTGAAAGAGTTCTCTAAGAATTTTTATTAACCCTTTACTCCATGAATACTTATGTTAGAAATAATGATACCATGAATTAATATTAAAATGTTATTAGATTATTTTCTGTAACAGCATACGGACACATGAACATTTGGCCATGGCAGAAACTGTATAATCATTTCTATATTATATAATATGCAAACAGAGCAGACCCTGGTCAGACGACTCCTATAGGAGCCGTCTGATCTGGGTCTACTCTGTTTGCAAAGGCGTAGAAAGGTATATTTATTGAGTAATGGTTTAATATAAAACGAACAGTGCAGTCCCCGGTCTGAATGTTCCTACTGGGTCCCTTTGGTCTGGTTTACTCTGTTTGCTTATGTACTTATAAGGATCACTAGACACAAATATATAGCTCACCAATAAGGCCACTGTCCTCATCTTTCTGCATCTGACTAGGTTGAATCCTCAGCAAATAACTGCAAAATGCTACGGCGTAAAAGAGGTCGCAATATTTAACAAATGAAACATGAGGGCCGTATACTAAGTACAAGTTTACCAACTGGATAGTCAAATGAAATACGTTATACGGACAGAAAGAAAGCCATAATCAATTCAGAGATTTCGTCCAACTAACCACGATACATTTGTTGACCAAAATTTTATCTATTTTATAAATAAAAAAGTATTGAAGGTAATCACTGAGTAGTGAAATAACAATTATATTTGTTTTAGTCTTTTACATCGAATTATATATTTTTATTATTTTTTAGTCTTTTTCACCGATCATATTGTTGACCATTTTTTCTGGGATGGAAAAAAAAGCATTTTCCAGGTTTGTTTAGAATATGAAGTCAGATACCAATGTGGGGAACGCTTGATTATTGAGACTTGACTACGGGTCATAAAGATCCAAGACTGGATAACGCCCCGTTCCCACTGTCCCGGACCCCCCCCCCCCCCCCCCCCGGTACGTCCCGGATGTGTGGTCCGGGGGAAACCGTGTCAAACCGGGAGTACATTCCTGGCGGCACCGTTAACATCAGGGAAAATCCCTGATGAACCCTATTGATCCGGCTCAATCCGGCAGACAGCCCCGGGTGTTTTAAAATGTTTAAAACAACCGGGAGTCACCGAGAGTCACCGGGAAAGATTAAAAGAATCAAGCATGGGTTTTGTTAAAGACGGGGGTTTCTATACCCGAGGTTGGTCTGTTCCAGTCGGAAACGAGCTTTAGCGAGTTTCCGATAGGAACAGACCAACCGAGGGTATAGAACCCCCCGGCTTTAACAAATCCCATGCTTGATTATTTTTCTCGCTGAAATACGCCCTAAAACCAAGAAAATTAACGAATTTGTGAAGTACTACTTTACATTGCGTAATACGACTTCCATATCTAATAGCAACAGACCGCAGCATAACTTTTGGCGTGACACCAAATTCTTGCATAAAACGTGCTGTTGTAGTCCCGCTAGACCATGTATTAATAAGGCGATTCTCGTGCTCACGCGCTGTTGTTGACCGGTTTTAATTATACCTATTACGGGCCTAAGGTAAACAATGGACGCGAATGCTACAGCGTTTTGACCTAAGCTAGGTCACGAAGTAAATACATCTGTTTTACTTCGTGGCTAGGTGAACGCCGGGGTGTGAGTATTTCCAGGAGCACCGACAATGAACTGTTTTTAGTGATAGACATATTGAATGAAATTCCGTGTAAACGGTATTTGATACAATCATGAATTGACTTCGAAAAGAAAACAGTGGCCCAGAAACAGCATAAATCGCCGAAGTGTCAAAGAAGTGTATAGTTTTGCTGCCGTTGTTTTGCCTGTATTTTGAAGAATTAAATTGATGCAGGAGAGCAGAAAATTGGTTTTATGCAAGAATAGCGTTAATACACGTTTGTTTTCGGACAATAACATCTGCAGTGTCCCTCGGGAATGTTGTTGCCCTCGCCCTTCGGGCTCGGGCCAACAACAGTCCCTCGGGACACTGCAGATGTTATTGCCCGAAAAACGTGTATTAACCCTCTAATGACGTCATTTGTTATGACAACCACAAACGTTACGTTTTGGCGTAAATATAAATGACTGGGTGACTACAAAACAACGTCTTCGGTTAATTAAATAGGCTTTTAAAGTGTTTATATGATAAATAGAATTTCATATTCGTGCTAATTACTTATATTAATTTCAATTCATAAGGTTGTTGCCTATAGAAATGTTGGTATAATTCTGTAAGAAGTCCTTCCCTTGTATTGATTTTACCCAATCGCGCGTATGAATACACTAGTCACGGGGTGTTCCAGATAAGGATTTCTAGTACGGCTATTTTTAGTAACTCAGCTTATCTAGCACGACTGAGAAGCGAGAAATCACAAACTGGCTTAATCCTGGCAATTCCGGGACAACGCCGGTATATTCCGGTACAGGTCCGGGTCTCTACCCTGGCTTTACCGTGATAGTCCCTAGTAATCCGGGATGTTGGCGAGCACCTCATCCACGATAGACCTTTGTGAATCCCCGGCATTGGGCCGGTATAGCTCCGGTGTACGACGGTATAGTCCCGTTTTGTACCGGTGGAGTAAGGGACTGGCAAGGTATGAGCCGGTTTGTCTGCCGGTCAATCCCCGTTTATACCCGGGTAACGCCGGCTTGTCACCGGCGCACACCCGGGATATGACGGGGTGATACTGGCGGCCACCGCGGCACTACCGGCGACGACCGGGGTCACACCGGATTGTATCGTGTTCAACCTGGAAAACGCCGGCCCTACACCGTAAATACACCGTGCAAAACCGGAAACTAACCGGGATAGTCCGGGGTCAAACTGGAAGATCCTGCTTCTAAATCGGGGGTACACCAAGGCAACGTCGGGAATATGGGAATGTACATTTATTTTTTAAGAAATAAGGTCCCGTATCATCCCGGACGCCGGCTATTTCTTCGCCGGGAAGTACCGTAGGGTACCGGGACCAGCACCGTGACTGTGGGAACGGGGCTTAACGTCGTGCATGAAAATATGAAGGAACTATACTCTCCGTCCAACTACCAAGTAAACGGGTATATGGCCCTCACCGTCATGATTAATGCGTTACAGTACGCCTAATATTTTGCATGTAACAGTTTCCTTTGTTATAACGTTGGGTTTCAAAAAAATGTTATTAACTCCTCCACCGTCATAAGCGATTCTGTGACAACCTTTGAAAACAGTTTGGATCCAGAGGAGACGCCGAGTGACTCGGCCGAGTAACTCGGCGTCTCCTCAGGATCCAAATTGTTTGACACTGATTATATTTTGTAAAGAAATAAAAGAAAATGCCAATTTGGAAACTGGGTCATGCGATAATTTAAATTTGGAGCCGAAAGGGTTGAAACAATAAGCGTTGCAGCTGAACACCATATACAAAACAGTACTAGTTAATGAGGTTTTGAAAACAAAGCCCATTCACATGTGCTTATTTAACTAGTTTTAATATTGTAAAGAATAATGATGCTAGAGGGCTAATCCATTCCCTCATATTGAAACCTTTTGAAATGCACTGCTATTTGTTTTAGAAGTGTTCCTTTGGCGACCCTATACCTAAATTATTCAAGACGTTTAAAAGCATTTCGGTTAGGAAAATGACATTTTGGCTTCAATCAATTCCTTTCAAAGCACGCAGTAATCCAAATCTTAGTATTTGGAGTTTTTCTCAAACAGAGTTTTGTTTGGCTTAATAAATTTTCATGAAATTGAAAACAAGATTTATAAACATGTCAGTTCAGTTACATGTACATTAATTGCGCAAAGTGACAATACATGTATCTTGTTGTTAGGAACAAAAGGTAAGCTGACGTCAAGCTTCTCTAGGATTGACTGGTCGAAAAATATTTCACCCAAGATATAGTATACAGTAAAACCTCTCTATAACGACCACTAAATTGTCCACCTGCCTTTAACACAAAATACTTGATGTAATTTAGTGGTCGCTATAGAGAGATTTTACTGTATTTTTTAATGTGATCACCAACAAGAGGCGTGAATTTGGCCCCTTGAGGTTTGTGGTAGCTTAATGCATTACATGCTCCCATACAGAAAGCTCCCATATGGTATGAGTTTTTCTGCATTACTTTCGTCCTGCATTAAGCAACCGCCTACTTTTAAATCACCCAAGTTTATTTATTGCCCATTCTCTCATATTGACGCATTTTGATCCATTCACTCATATTGACGCCCTTTGATCCATTCCCTCATATTGACGCTCTTTGCTCATTAGGAGCAAATGCTATATTTATCACTGTGGTTTAAAACTACACAATTCTAAAGTTTCCCTTTTCCCAGTAAACGCTCCTTTTCGGTATTTTTATTCAAAGAGGCTGGGTCTAAAAAATAGCCTACGAGGGCATGAAAAAGCTATATTCCGAGCTCTGATGGAACAAGACAAGTAGTTACAAATGCTATGATGGAATGGATTCAGAGGCCGCATAAGAGATGCTCGACTGTATTCTGACATTTTGTCATATACATTTGTAGATTGGCATGACATTTACATTATATTCCCAAATCAGCGGGTATCAAGTCTAAGCAATAGATTAAAGAATGTTGTCACAGTGGTAACCATGGGAACGTTTTCAGATTTCAGATATCCAGTGACTTTTGTGAGTCATACACACACTGTCTCAGTTCTATGTTCACTAATAAAAGTGTTTTCTTTGATGGATGGGTATGATGGAAGACCAAATGCAGTATAACCCCTCTAATGCGACCACTTAATGAATAAACATGGGTGTCTTTATAAGCAGGTGGTTGCTTAATGCAGGACAAAAGTAAAGCAGGAAGCTCATCTAGGAGCTTTCTGAATTACTTTTGTCCTGCATTAAGCTACCACGTGCATCTAGCACCCAGAATTATACCACTTTTAGGTGGTCGCATTAGTGGGGCTTTACTGTACTAAGTACAGAATTCATGTCAGAAGAACACAGATCAATGGAACCTATGGAGTTAGTCTGCTCTGTTTGCAAACTCGTAGAAAATGCGTATTTATGGAGTAAAGGGCTACTGTTGCAACAGTGCGTTCCATCAGAGCAATTCTACATTGGTTAGAATTGATTTGAATTGATTCGCAATGTGTATCTGTACTGGACTAGTGCATAAACTTAAATATATCACAGCTATTTCTGGAAAGAAAGTATTTGCACCAGGTCAAAGTTCATACAGCGTTTGTCTGTCATCCTTTATTGGGACATATGCGAAACTTCAATTTCAGTTGATCCAAATTCACCCCCACTTACACCAGATGCGGCATCAGAAACGTAGCTGAATCCAAATATAATGTACGCTTCGTGGCTATATGGGTCCGGGGCACATGCTTAGAATTGGTATAGTTTTGAAACCATTGCGATACATAGAGCATTTACTCCTACAGTAGTAAATGCTATATTTATCACAATGGTTTCAAAAAGGTGACTTTTAACCCTTTCCTCCATAAATACGCATTTCTACGCCTCTGTAAAAGTCACCTGTTGAAACCATTGTGATAAATAGAGCATTTGCTCCTATATAGCAAATGCTCTATTTATCACAATGGTTTCAGGCTACAAACTTCTAAAATGTTACTTTTTTCTAGTTAATGCTCCTTTTCGGTAGATTTATTCAAAGTGGTTAGATCTAAAAAAAAATAGCCTATGAGGGAATGGGTTAAAGAACCACTATGAAGGTATGTGTTAAAGTTTACATGACAATACGGAACGTTTATCAAAGCCTACCCACTTACCCCCCCCCCCCCCCCCCCGAACTTGGAACTTTGTGTTCCATTTTGGACATAATAACGGTTTCATTTTTCAGACTGATGTTATGCACGTGCGTGAGAGTGCATATCGCTAGCTACGCCCCTGAGTATATTTACACATGGAACATGTCCGTCGAATAATTTTTTTCTGCTAAAACTGTTTTCTGTTTCAGGTTTCAAGATGGACTGCCAGATTGCCATTGGTAACTGCTTGCAAAGATAAACATAAAGGTTGACATTGGTAACTGTTTGCAAAGATAAAAGATAAACATAAAGGTTGACATTGGTAACTGTTTGCAAAGATAAACATAAAGGTTGACATTGGTAACTGTTTGCAAAGATAAGCACGGAGTCCAACAGATGTAGGAGCCCAGAGACATGAACATACAGTATTAATTACATGTACAGCAGAACCTGTCTTAAGCGGTCATTCATTTATGGATCATAGGAGTATTAAAAACAGATGATTGCTTAATGCAGGGCAAAAGTAGTGCAGAAAACTCCTATAGGAGCTTTCTGCATAACCTTTGACCTGCATTAAGCTACCTCCTGCCTTACAAACCCATAAATAGACCTCTTTTCGATGACAGCCTGAGACATGTTCTATCGTATTTGATCCTTTAGCTTTGGGTTTCCTTCAAGAGCCATCTGATTTTGGGTCAACTATGTTTGCAAATGAGTGAAAATGCGTTTATATGATGGAAAGGGTTAATCCATTCCCTCACATTGACGACTTTTGACGACTCTGTCAACGTCACTTTGTTAACCCATTCCCTCATATTGACGACTTTTGACGACTCTGTCAAAGTCACTTTGTGAAACCATTGTGATAAATAGAGCATTTGCTCCTATAGGAGCATATGCTCTATTTATCACAATGGTTTCAAACAACAAAATTCTAAAATTTTCCTTTTCTGTAGTTAATGCTCCTTTTCGGTAGATTTATTCAAAGAGGATGTATCTAAAAATAGCCTATGAGGTAATGGGTTAAGAGCGATGGGACACGAATCAGTAATAATCATAATTCACACGTTGCTTTTCCCAGGGATTTACCCACCAAACACCGTTTCCCTGTTCAATATTCATGTAAGAAATAATCATATAATGAATATGTATTAGCTGAATTCTTAAAATATTAACTTTTCTAGGAAGTATTTTGCTTGATGAAAAACTGTAAATTCAGATATATTATGTCAAAAGCAAACAGAGCAGACCCTGGTCAGACGACTCCTGTATGAGCCATCTGATCTGGGTCTACTATGTTTGCATATGCGTGAAAAGGCGTTTGAAGGACAGGGTTAAAAGTCATACTTGTTCCTAGCCTATACATGTAGGACGAAGATATTCCAAACTTTCTTATTTTATTTAACCATTTTTTAGTTTTACTTCAAAATTCAGATTTCACAAATGAGTTTCAGGTTAGGTTTTTAATTTGTAAAAGACGCAGAGATTAAACATTAAAGTGCGCCAGTCTCTGTCATTGATGACTGTCTAGTATTTCATCTTCGTTTACACATTTCTATACAGGTGTCAAACTTGTCCCAGCAGTCCTTGCGACATAACGACTCTTCACAACTCGTTTGGCAGCTGACGGCATCGTGCTCGCAAAAGCAGGAACACCGGTCCTCAAAGGAACAGTCACGTGACTCGATAACTGATATACAAACAATGGCAAGTATCCAAATGACCCTCATGGTAGATTCACGCAATGTAGCTGCAAATATAAAGTTTAGTTAACCCTTGAATATTCATGTAAGAAATAATGACATCATGAATGTTTATTAGCTGATTTTTTTTATGATGGAAGAATTCCAAGGCAATGTCCTGCCTTTACAAAAGCTATAGACTCATATCTGTATCACGTTATAAGCAAACAGAGCAGATCCTGATCAGACGGCTCCTATATGAGCCGTCTGGTGTGAGTCTGTCCTGTTTGCAAATGCGTTGAACGGCGTATTTATGGAGTAAATGGTTAAAACCTTCTAAAGCAATCACCAAAATGAGATATTAGTCTGGGTCAGAACGACAGGTGTTTGCTTAACCCTTTCGGTGCCAAATTTCTAATTGTCGTCTGCAAACAACTTTTGTTAAATCATTTGGTAAAATAAGAAAATGAGATAAATGAATGCAAATTTCAAAGGAATAAAACACAAATACAGAAATAAAGTTTGAGACAAAAAGTGAAGTCCCTGATCAGACGCCGCCTTGAAAAACGGCGGCACTATTTGTCGTGGTGCATTTTGCGACATTGCGGTGAAAGAGTTAATGCAAACAAAACATTACGCAGAAAGCTCCCATAGCAACTTTCTGTATTGATTTCATCTTGAATTAAGTTTCTAACACTTTCTCTGTTGAATAACTTTTTCAAAGTAGAATGATCTATCATTGCTTAAAAGGTACAGTTCATTCAGTATGAATTTCTATGAAAGGATTGAATTTGCTAGACATTTTGAATGACAAACAATGCACACACCCTGACCACAGGGCTCCTCCAGGGGCCTCCCGATCTGGATACACACTGTTTGCAAGTAACAGTATATTCGTGGTCCGCAATCAAAGGGTATACAGTAAAACCTCGATTATCCGAACACTAAAATACGTATTATTGTCGATCTTTAAGACAGGTGGCAGCTTAATGCATGGTGAAAGTCATGCAGAAAGCTCCTCTAGGAGCTCTCTGCATGACTTTCATCATGCATTAAGCAGCCACCTGCCTAAAAGGGTCTAAATTCGTTTATAACGAAAATTCGAATAATCGAGGTTTTACTGTAATTATTTAGGATCTGTGTCCCCCTAAATTTTACCGCGATATCTCAAACGATTATATTATTGTTATGTATAAAACTAAAAGAATCAGTGTAATGGTGCAGTTATAGTTTAACTCTTTCCTTTGCCAAATATTGTCGTCTGCAAAATTTGTCATCTGCTACAAAAAATCGCCCTTTTTGTTTCAGAATGCATTACCATAGTAACAAACAGTTTGGATCCTGATGAGACGCCGAGTTACTCATCGTCTGTTCTGGATCCAAACCGTTTGCATAGGTAATCACAGATGTGACAGTTGCAGCAAAAGACTAATACGAGTCCTTATTATTAGATCTAGTATTGATCGATTGAAATTCAAATGCTCCCGTGTTACATTTGCTCCTATTTTTCTGTAGTGAAGATGATGATGATGGTGATATGATGACGATGATGGTGATGATGATGTTAGTTTGCAATATGGAGGTTTACCAGTATACTGATAGCAGGACGCTACTTCGACTCCCGCTGCGGTAAAGGAAGTAACAAGAAATATATTTTAAAAAAGATATTCAGCGGCATTCAAATATTGACACAATGTACAAAACAATCTCTGCAATATTTATTTCAATGTTTGGAGATTCTACTAGTACAGAGAACTAGATCTATGAAGGGTTGCTTGTTATTATACTAGCAGAGAAGCATGCAATGAAAATGACTTAGAGTAGAAGAAACAGTTATTGAAATAGTTCAAGTTGCTTTTATAGGAAATCACTTTTAAAATGTACGATGTCAAAGTAATGTTTTAAAACTATCTCAAGTTAGTTCATTATTTTACCTATTATAAAATGTACATGAAAGCGCGTATATCTGTATTGATATGAAGATAAGTAATTGAATACACTTTAAAGCATAAAGTTTTTGTTTGTGCAGAGTCTGTAATTCCTTAAAGAACGGTATTTATTTAGCCTAGATCAACGCTTTAATCGACTTGTGTGCATCATCATTAATGACATTATTAACTGAATCTACATGTATTTTTAAAACAATATAAAGTTAGCAACTTCAACCTACGTCTATGAGCCCAAGCCCCATGTGATAAAGCCGTAGCAATAGCCTTCAGTAAGTAGCTTTATATCAAAGAGGGCCAACAACCAGAGCCTCGGTGCTGTGGTCGGGGATAGTAATTAATACTATTAATACCACTACTCTAATATACTAAACAACCCTTCTTCTTTATTTCCTATAGCACTGCCTGTGAATTATGGTGGTTTCGGCACACTACCTGTTCGTCAAAGTAAACTTTATTATCAAATGTTGTATTAATTGATAGCAAAACGATAGTAAAAGTTTGAAAAATTAATAGTGGTTTCGACAAACTGGTAATATTGCTCAGCAACCATTACCATGAGGTGATAAATATCAGTACATCAGTACTTTGATTTTATGGGAATTTCCAGGTCTTAAAATCTATTTTAAGAACAGAACTTTCGACAGTCGACAGTCTTCGGTCTCATGCTAAATATCTGCGTAAATAATGATTTTCTGTACTATATGGCGTTTTGACTGAACTCTAAGAAGTTTATAGAACATGTCTGTGTAACATGATGCCTTACATGTGTTGTGATTATGTTAATTATTGCATTGAATTCAATTCGACACGTTAGCAGACTGTATATCAGAATTTTACATAGTTTGGCAATGTGTAGAGGCATATAAAAAGGTTGTATACCAGTCAAGGTATAAACTAATGAAAATACCGTTTACTACTAAATACTCGTAGGTCATATGCAAATTACAATGTAACATAGTTTCTCATTGGTGGAAAACTAGAACAAAAGTGAAAATAGACAGCTAGCCGCTGAAAAAAAGTAAAGTACCTAGTTATAGTCTACTTTCAGTCCGAATGGCCGCTCAGCCGACTGCACATTTACTCCCCTGGTCACTGAGTCATTCGCCTACAATATTGAGCACTGCTAACATATGGCGCAATCATGCAGCCGCAGTACTGGCTAGTGGCCCTCACATGTACCCATTTTAACCCCTGAGTGGAGATGAGGTGCGGGTGGGAGACACTGAAAAGCGTCCCTGAAATTTCCAGGGGGACCGGGATTTGAACCCCGGACCTCCGGACTGGTAGTCAAGCACGTTACCACCGCACACCACTAAGTGCGGTCAACCAGTGTCTTCATGTGCGGGTCCAGGATTTCAGATTAGGGGGGCGTAGAATTTAATGTTTGATGACATCACTATAGTGTATTTGTAATACATGTTGAAAAATAGCGTAATTGGGTGAGGGAAATAAAAAAAAAACCCAGATTAAATCATTGTTTTATTGATTTTTATTAGATCTATATCTAAAACAGTTACTCAAAAAAGTTTGTTTGGACAATTTTAGGGGGCGGACGTCGGCTCCGACTCCTCTAAATCCGCGCCTGGTCTTAAAAATGTACCCCCCCCCCCCCAAAAAAAAAGAGTACCGTGCGGCCTTCCGGAAGTAGGTAAATCGATGCGAAGTATTGAAAAAATGCTATACTCTAGGAGCAACACAAATGGTCCTCGTATATTATTAATGGTAATAAACATGATAATAACAGACTAAATGCTCGTGTTGTGGGTTCCATTAAAGTTGTCTTTGATACATGACATTTTACCATACATGACATTTGCTTAATTGTTATTGCTACAGCCTGTTAAGTGTTACTGATTATTTCTAACTGTTATCTTGTTATTGTTACTCTTTAGTCTGATGGGTAAATATTGGCTTAAAAGTTGGCCTGTCACGAATTTAACCCTTTCCTCCATAAATACGCCTTTCTACGCCTTTTCAAACAGAGTAGACCCAGATCAGACGGTTCATATAGGAGCCGTCTGATCAGGTGGAATAATAGAGATCTAATTAAACAGCTTCTGCTTTGGCAAAAATGTCGTTTTACTGTGCCATTTTAAAAATAAATCAAATTAATATGCATGACGTCATCATTTCTTTCATAAATATTCATGGAGTAATGGGTTAAGTGCTACTATATTTTTCTAACTATTATCTGATATGAATATGGTGCCTGCTCAAACTGTTTATCTGTTTTACTTACTTCGATTCGTTTCAGGTTTTGAGAAATTACTGACTAAATACAGTAGAATACCTGTCTTAAGCGGCCATTAAAAATGATGTCTAATTATGAGTCTGTAAGGCAGATAGTAACTTAACGCAGGTCAAAAGTAATACTGAAAAGCTCCTATATGAGCTTTCTGCATTACTTTTTGCCCTGCATTAAGCAATCATGTGCTTTTTAAGATCCATGTTTTCAATAAATGAATGACCGCTTAGGACAGGTTCTACTATTCTTCGTTCAAGGTTTTGGGAAATTACTGACCATATACGAAACCCCTTTGGGTCATGATAAGACGCTAGGTTACTTGGTGTCTCAGTTGTTGTCTAAGATATTTGTAAATGCAAAGTCAGTTCACGCCCAGCAAGATAAAAACGTTTAACCCATTCTCTCCTACTGACGCCTTATTGTGCCTATGTAAAAATCATTATTGAAACCATTGTGATAAATAGAGCATTCGATCCATAGGAGCAAATGCTCTATTTTATCACAATAGTTTCAAATCTACACAATTCTAAAAGTCGCCTTTTCTATAGTTAATGCTCCTTTTCGGTAGATTTATTCAAAGAGGTTGGGTCTAAAAATAGTCTAAGAGAGAATGAGTTAAAGTGCTATTAAGAATAAATCGGAGATGACAAATTGGTGATGATATATGCACGATACCGTCTCGATCGCGTTCAGTGATGATACCAACACGGCAGTGTCTGGGTAGTTAAGTCAGTAAAGCATTCAGGGATAATATCTGCACGGCACTGTCTGGATAGCTATGCTAGTATTTTTAGTGTTCGGTGATGGTATCCGCCCGATACAGTCTTGATAGCTAAGTCAGCAAAGCGTTCGGTGATGTTATCTGCATGGTGTCGTTACGATAGCTAAGTTAGTAAAGAGTTCGGTGATGATATTTGCATGGTACCGTTAGCATAGCTAAGTTAGCAAAGCGTTCGGTGATGCTATCTGCACATTACCGTTTAGACATGTAAATCTGTTAAGCGTTTGGTGATGATATCTGCACGATAACGCCCGGATAGCTAAGTCAGTAAAGCGTTCGGCGATGTGATCTGCACGGTACCGTCTTGACAGCTAAAGCAGTAAAACGTTAGACGATGTTATCTGCACGATACCATCTAGATAGCTAAAGCAGTAGTCACTAAAGCCTTTGATGATGATATCTGCACGATACTGTTTGAAAAGCTAAGTTGGTAAAGCGTTCGATGATATATGCACAGTACCGTTTGGATAGCTAAAGCAGTTATGCATTCGATGACATGGCCTGGATATCTAATTCAGTTTTAAGCGTTCGATTATATTTGCACGGTACCGTTTGGAAAGCTACATCAGGTAAAATGTTCGACATAAATCAAGTAAAGCGTTCGCTGATTTTTGCACGGTTCCGTCTGGTTATCTAAGTCGGTAATAAGCCTTCGCATTCACCGTTTCGGCGCCAAATTTCTAATTGTTGTCTGCAATCAAAGTTTACTAAATCATTCGGTAAAATAAGGACATTAAATAAATACATGCAAATTTCAAAGGAATAAAGCACATATATACAAATAGAGATTGAGATTGAAAAGGCGGCATCTGATCTGGGACTGCACTATTTGTCGTGGTGCATTTATGCGATATTGGCGGTGAACGGGTTAACCCTTCCCTTAATATAGACGACTTTTGTCACCTTTGCAAGTAGAGTAGACCTAGATCAGACGGCTGTCTGGTCAATGTTTGTTCTGTTTGCTGATATAATTATATATATTTTTTATTCTATAGCTTCTGTTATGACCAGATAATTCTGTGTTCATACGCCATATTAGAGAAAATATATTCATGATTTCATTATTTCTTACATGAATATTCATTACATAAAGTGTTGCTTCTGAAAGTACCCTTGGGCACGAATCACTAATGTCATTTGCAAACAGTGTAGACCCAGAGGAGAGGGTTCTAGATAGACCCTTCCTCCATAAATACGCCTTTCTACGCCTCTGTAAAAATCAACTGTTGAAACCATTGTGATAAATAGAGCATTTGCTCCTGTAGGAGCAAATTCTCTATCTATCACAATGGTTTCAAACTACACATTTTCGGTAGATACTGGATCCAGATGAGATGCCGAGTGTTTGGCACTCTCGTTGTATTTTGAAGACAATGATGGTGAAGTGGTTAACTTTAAGAATTGAAGCATGCGGAAATGTTACAGGTGGGTAACTTTAAGAATTGAAGCATGTTGTATTGTTACAGGTGGGTAACTTTAAGAATTGAAGCATGTTGTATTGTTACAGGTGGGTAACTTTAAGAATTGAAGCATGTTGTATTGTTACAGGTGGGTAACTTTAAGAATTGAAGCATGTTGTATTGTTACAGGTGGGTAACTTTAAGAATTGAAGCATGCGGAATTGTTACAGATGGGTAACTTTAAGAATTGAAGCATGTGATATTGTTACAGGTGGTTAACTTTAAGAATTGAGGCATGCGGTATTGTTACAGGTGGGTAACTTTAAGAATTGAAGCATGTTGTATTGTTACAGGTGGGTAATTTTAAGAATTGAAGCATGCGGAATTGTTACAGGTGGGTAACTTTAAGAATTGAAACATGTGATAGTGTTACAGGTGGATAACATTAAGAATCGAAGCATGCGGAATTGTTACAGGTGGGTAACGTTTCGAATTGAGGTATGCGACATTGTTACTGGTGGGTAACTTTAAGAACTGAGACATGCGGTATTATTACAGGTGTGAAACTTTACGAATTGAAGCATGCGGAATTGTTACATGTGGGTAACTTTAATAATTGAAGCAATGCAGTATCATTACAAGTGGGTAACTTTAAGAATTGAAGCAATGCAGTATTGTTACATTTGGGTAACCTTAAAAAGTTGAAGCAATGCGGAATTGTTACAGGTGGGTAACTTTATGAATTGAAGCATTCGGTATTGTTACAGGTGGATAACTTTAAGAAATTGAAACATGCGATATTGTTACAGGTGGGAAACTTTAAGGGTTGAAGCAATGCAGTATTGTTACCGGTGGGTAACCTTAAGAATTGAAGCATGTGATATTGCTACAGGTGGGTAACTTTATGAATTGAAGCATTCGGTACTGTTAATGGTGGACAACTTTAAGAATTGAAGCATGCGGCATTGTTACATGTTAGTAACTACTATGGCCACATGAATATCTTGAAAAACAATCAGATACTTAACTAACACTTTCCCTGTTCTATATTTAGTCCAATTTTCCATACCTACTGAATATTCATGGACAAAACAGTTATAATGAATTATGAAAGGTTGAACATTGTAGCCATTTTAGAAACTAGAGAAACATATCTATCGAATTCCATTAGCAAACATTGCGGATAGGAGCCGTCTGATCTGGGTCTACTTTGTTTACAAAAGCGTGAAACTACGTTTAGTAAAACCTCTAAATAACGGCCACTAACTTGTGTTAATTAGTTGGTATTTAAGGCAGGTGACTGCTTAAAGCAATGTGAAAGTAAAACAGAACGCTCCTATAACACAAAATAATTTATGTAATTTAGTGTCCGTTATAGAGAGGTTTTACTGTATATGAAGGAAAGGGTTGATACAGAACGAAAATAATACAGTTAGTTTCTATGGCAATGTTTTCTACATAATATTATCGCCCTGCTTTAACCATTTAACTGATAGGTGCACCTTTTAACCCTTTACTCCGTGAATATTCATGCAATAAAGAATGACATCATGAATATTAATTACATTATTTTTCATAATGGCTACTGAACACTAAGCAGTTTGGCCATAGCTGCAACAGTAGAATCAGATCTATATTATTCTATAAGCAAACAGGGCAGATCCTGATAAGACGGCTCTAACAGGGGCCGTCTGATCTGGGTCTACTCTGTTTGCAAAGGCGTATAAAGGCGTATTTATGGAGTGAAGGGTTAACGCAAAGAATATAGACACATGTCAGATGATTCCTGTAGGAGCTGACTGATCTGGATCTGCTCTGTTTGCTTATGAAATTATTGAGAACTGATTCTACAGTGTCTGCAATTTTCTTGTCCATATGACATTGTAAAAATTAACCCTTTCGCTGCCAAATTCTGTCGTCTGCTAACTTTGTCGTCTGCTATAAATTTTCATTTTTTTTATTTTCTTCATTTTTGTTTCAAAAACATAGTAACAAACAGTTTGGATCCTGATGAGACTCTCGGCGTCTCATCTGGATTCAAGCTGTTTGCATGTGATATCATAGACCCGTCATTGTGGCACGGAAGGGGTTAAGTTGATAAATATCCACTGCGTCATTATTTCTTACCTGAATATTCATTAAGTAAATGGTTCGACTACCGGCTGCATTCAAGATGCAGCCTTTGACTACTTTTTGAATGGGTTGTTGTTTCCTGTAATTAACCCTTTCCCTATTGAATGTTCATGTAAGAAATAATGACGTCATTGGTAATAATTGGATTGATTTTGATAATGGCATTTTGAGCCGTCTGATCTGGGTCTACTCTGTTTGCAAAGGCGTGAAAAGCGTTTATATGAAGGTGAGAGTACCACCGCCGCCGCCGCCGCCGCCGCCGCCACCGCCACCGCTGATACCAGGCCCCGGGGTTATAAAACTTGTTCGCCTGAGTCTGAGATCATTATCAAGCTTCTGACCAATCAAATATTTAAAAACAAACTAAGACTCAGATTCAGACTCAGAAATTTATAACTTCGGGACCAAATCTAGTGAGGAGCTACTCTGTGGATGGTGTTCTGGTCTGTTAAGAATTGACTCCGGTGGATATCGAACATCATAAACTCTGGGTCGTGTTCATTGTCCCCATAGATAGGGACAGAGGCAAACAGCGTATACCAAGAGGAGAGGTGCCTAGTTGAGCCCTCTAATCTCTTTCAGCGCTGTATGTCTCATGTTTTCTACGCAAATAAATCATATAAATTATCTCTTACCAATGACAATTAACCCATTCCCATCATAGGCTATTTTTAGATCCAACCTCTTTGAATGAATCTATCGAAAAGGAGCATTAACTAGAGAAACGGAAACTTTTAATTTTTTGCAGTTTTCAAAACCATTGTGATAAATAGAGCATTTGCTCCTGTGGAGCAAATGCTCTATTTATCACAATGGTTTCACAAAGTGACTTTTACAGAGGCGTCAAAAGGCATAAATATGAGGGAATGGGTGAAATTGGTACTCCACAAATGCCTTTTAACGCCCTTACAACCAGATTAGATCTAGATCAGATGGTTCTTGTAGGAGCCTTCTGGTTAGGGCCTGCTCTGTTTGCTTATGAAATTCAATGTCCATGTAATATAGATCTGATTCTTCAGTGTGTCATCACAAAAAATGTTCATAGAACCGTTATAAAAATTCAGTTAATTAATATTCATGATGTCCTTTTATCTCTTGCATGAATATTCATGAACAAAAACGCAGTTCACCTAACCGTTCCGTTCATTCATATAGTATTTTCACGCATTTGCAAACAGAGTAGACCCAAATCAGATGGCTCCTATAGGAGCCGTCTGATCAGGGTCTGCTCTGTTTGCTAATGGAATTTGAAAGATAAGTTTCTTTACTTTCTAAAATGGCTACAATGTTCTACTTTCCAATAAACGTAGAACAGTGAAAGGGTAAAATGATACGTGTCTATACTGTTTGCAAGACATCCCGGCGTCATATTTCCCCATGACGCGTATTATTCGTCAAACTAATTGTCATCTTACACAGAATCTGGATACTGACATTTTTCGCAAATACAATCAGAGAATATTTCTGCTCAACGAAATACTACTTACCAGCGGCAGACTATATATCCGATGTGTCCGACAGGCAGAATCTAAATGTCAAACTCGCATTTGCAAAGCAATTTGTCTGCCAACAGATGTACACGACATCAAATTATCTTGCCAGAAGGGCTCCAAGTCACATTTTTTTCTGTACTACTGTATAACCTCTCTATAGAGACCATATAATTAATAGACATATACAGTTGAACTTCGATATCTCGAACTTCAAGGGACTATACAAATTAGTTCGAGATAACAGATGTTCGAGTCATCCGATTTATTATCTGACCAATATCTCAAGTTCACAGCTTAATGCAGGTCGAAAGTAATGCTGAAAGCTCCTGTAGGAGCTTTCAGCATTACTTCCGACCTGCATTTAGCTGTCATCTGCTTTTCTAGACATGCATAGTGATATATTTAAGAACAATCCTGTATTGTAAAGTTTGGGAGGACCGAACTTTTAGTTCGAGTTATCCAGAAGTTCGAGTTATCCGAGTTCGAGATATCGAAGTTCAACTGTAGTTGGTTGCTTAATCCTTTCCCTGTTTTATGTTTAGGCCTATTTCAAATTTCAACACTTACTGGATATTCATGGACAAAATTGTTTTTATGAAATATGGAAGGTGGAAAATTGTAGCCATTTGGAAGTAAAGAAACAGATCTATCTATCGAATTCCATTAGCAAACAGAGCAGACCTTGATCAGACGGCTCATACTCTGGGTCTACTATGATTGCAAATGCGTGAAAACACGTTTATATGAGGGAAAGTGTTAATCATTTCCCTGTTCGATATTTATTTCAAATTTCAACATCTACTGGATATTAATGGACAAAATAGTTTTAGTGAAATATGGAAGGTGGAAGATTGTAGCCATTTTTTAAAGTGTTAAAAAACAAAACTATCAAATTCCACTAGCAAACAGAGCAGACCCTGGTCAGACGGTTCCTATAGGAGCCGTCTGATCTGGGTCTACTCTGTTTGCAAAAGCGTGAAAACACGTTTACATGGTTATGGAAGTGGGATTATGTTTCCCTGTACAGTTAAACCCATCTATAACGGCCACTAAATAGCATCAGGTATTTTGTGTTAAAGGCAGGTGGCTGCTTAAAGCAAGGTGAAAGTAAAACAGAACGCTCCTATAGGTGCGTTCTGTTTTACCTTAACCTTGCTTTAAGCTGCAACCTGTCCTAAATATCAACTAATTAACACAATTTAGTGGCCGTTATAGAGAGGTTTTACTTTATCTTTGTTTTTCAATTAAATTTAGTTAGAGTGATTAATATCAAGTCTAGGAGTCCGCACCACTGGTAGAGTGATTGACATCAAGTCTAGGGGGTCTGCACCACAGGTGGCAGGCGCGTGACCATTTCATAAATACAACATTCCCGAGGGACACTGCAGATGTTATTGCCCGAAAACAAACGTGTATTAACGCTATTCTTGCTTAAAACCCACTTTCTGCTTTCCTGTATCAATTTAAATCTTCCAAATACAAGCAAAACTATACACTTCTTTGACAATTCGTTCGATTTATGCTGTTTCCGGGCCACTGTTTTCTTTCTAACGTCATTTCATGAGTGTATTGTCCTGTTTTATTAACCTGTCAAATTATACGCTTGCTGAACACGCCATATATAGCTTCGGTTGATATCGATTGTTTCCGCTAATAAAAGCTTTCCTACTTGGCTTATTCAAGTACCTGTATATTTATTGTGAATCTCGTGAAAAACGTTTGAAACACAGGTTTACCCAAGCTAAATATATCCTTTCAGTGACGTAGGAATATTCAAATTTGACAGGTTAATAAAACAGGACAATATCAAATATCGTTTACACGGAATTTAATTCAATATGTCTGTCACTAAAACAGTTCATTGTCGGTGTCCCTGAAATACTCGCACCGTTCGCCTAGTTTAGTCCAAAACGTTATCATATATAGCAATCGAGTCCATTGTTTACCTGAGGCCCCGAAAAGGTATAATTAAAACCGGTCAACAACAGCGCGTGAGCACGAGAATCGCCTTGTTAATACATGATCTAGCGGGACTACAACATCACGTTTTGGGCAAGAATAAATATTCTTGCACAAAACGTGCTGTTGTAGTACCGCTAGACCATGTATTAACAAGGCGATTCTCGTGCTCACGCGCTGTTGTTGACCGGTTTTAATTATACCTATTCGGGGCATAAGGTAAACAATGTACGCGAATGCTATAGCGTTTTGGTCTAAGCTAGGTGAAAGCCGGGGTGTGAGTATTTCCAGAAGCACCGACAATAAACTGTTTTTAGTGATAGACATATTGAATGAAATTCCGTGTAAACGATATTTGATACAATCATGAATTGACGTCGAAAAGAAAACAGTGGCCCGGAAACAGCATAAATCGACGAAGTGTCGAAGAAGTGTATAGTTTTGCTGCCGTAGGTTTGCTTGTATTTTGAAGAATTAAATTGATGCAGGAAAGCAGAAATTTGGTTTTATGCAAGAATAGCGTTAATACACGTTTGTTTTCGGGCAATAACATCTGCAGTGTCCCTCGGGAATGTTGTTGCCCTCGGGACACTGCAGATGTTATTGCCCGTAAAAACGTGTATTAACCCTCTATTAAATTGTTATTGTGTAGTAAACTCCCGGTACAGGTCCCTGTGCATCAAGCCATGGCACAGACTGTCTTTAATCTGTGTATAACTGACTCTGAAAACTGAATTTGAGACACCGACATTCATTAGAAAAATATAAAAATCGACATTCATTACACAACTGTGATATCGACATTTATTACGCAGCTGACGGATCGACATTGATAAGACAGCAGTGATATCGACATTAATTACACAACTGTGGTATCGACATACATTACACAAGTGATATCGACATTCATAACACATAGCTGTAATATCAGCATACATTACACAACTTATATCGACAATCGTTACACAGCTGTGATACCGATATTCATTACATATCTGTGATATCGATATTCATTACACATTTGCGATAACGACAATTCATTACACAACTGTAATATCGACATTCGTTACACAACTGTGATATCGACATATTACACAACTAATATCGACATTGATTACATAACTGATATCGACATTCATTACACAACTGTAATATTTGACATTCGTTTCACAACTGTAATATCGACATTCGTTACACAGCTGTGATATCGATATTCGTTACACACCTGTGATAGCGATTTCCATTACACAACTTATATCGGCATTCATTACACAATTGTGATATCGACAAACATTACATAACTGTTATCGGCATTCTTTACACAGCTGTGATATCGGTATTCATTTTACAGCTGTAATGTCGACACTCATTACACAGCTATGATGTCGACATTCAGCTCTACATTCGATCATACAAATTTGCAAATGCACAACAGCAATACAGACATTCAGCTCGACTTTCCCAAAAACATCAAAGTGTGCGGGTGCACAGCAGTGAGAAAGGCAAAACACGCCAATGCACATCTTTGAGATTGACACTCAGTTCTGAAATCGACAGAAAGGCAATAAACGCGCCAATGCACAGCTTTGAGATTGGCAATCGGTTCTGAAATCGACAGTAATGCATTAAAACACGCCAATACACAGCTTTGGGATTGGCAATCAGTTCTGCATTTGACAGTAAGGCATTAAAACACGCCAATACACAGCTTTGAGATTGGCAATCAGTTCTGAAATCGACAGAAAGGCGTTAAAACACGCCAATACACAGTTTTGAGATTGGCAATCAGTTCTAAAATCGACAGTAAGGCATTAAAACACGCCAATACACAGCTTTGAGATCGGCAATCAGTTCTGCATTCGACAGTAAGGCATAAAAACACGCCAATACACAGCTTTGAGATTGACACTCAGTTCTGAATTCGACAGAAAGGCGAATCACGTAAATGCATAGATGTGGTATTGACTTTCAGTTCTGCATTCGACAGAAAGGCCAAAACATAGTTGTGAGTTTGACGTTCACCTCTGTGTAACCGGGACTCCTCTGAGAGAAAAAAATAACCATCGGACGAGGGGGTCAAACTCGAGACCTCTAGACTATAACACGTTGCCATAAAAGCCGGCTTGCACAGCAAGACTGTACAAGTGTTGACACATGTAAATTTACTAAATTATACATAATGTCACACTCCCCGTCATGTTGAAATTTGCCTCGAGTACATATGGGTACGGGTAACGATTAGCTAAGACCCCGGTGCACAAACAGGAGCGGTACCATCCAGGTTGGGTTTCTCTGAATAAACATATACCCGTCGGTGTCGGGAATCGAACTAAATTCCTCGAGAGTCCTAGTCTCTACCAAATCGCAATAAACGTTGAATTGCGCAGCAATGCTGTACAAATGTTGATTCAGGTTTACTACCACCCTTGACATCTGCATTTGACAGAAAGGTGAAACACGCCAAAACACAGCCGTGCGATCGGCATTCAGTTCTGTATGCGAAACACGCCACTACACAGCTGGGAGATGTCTACATTCAGTTCTACATTCGACGGAAAGTCGAAACACGCCACTTCACAGTTGGATGATACTCGTATCTATATTCAGTTGTGTATTCGGCAGAAAGGTTCGCCTACACGTAAAGACAGAGCTGGGAGATATCTACATTCAGTTATGTATTCAAATCACATGTAAAAACGAATGCAGATATGTGAGATCAAGATTAAAATGAATACATGGTTGTGAGATCAACGTTAAAATGAATGCATGGTTGTGAGGTCGACATTCAAGTTGAATGCAGCGTTGTGAGGTCGACACATACCAATGGCACACCTCAATAATTCACAATCGCGTGATCAATATTAAGCTCTGGATTCACTCATATGTCAAAACGCGAATGCACGTAAGATTGAAATTCATTTCTACATTGATATATATGTGATCGCATAACCCTGAAATCCATATACATGTACATTGAGTTGAACTTCGATATCTCGAACTCTGATAACTCGAACTTCGGGATAACTCGAACTAAAAGTTCAGTCCTTCCAAAACTTACAATACAGAATTGCTCTAGAATGTATTACTACGCATATCTAGAAACACGTGTTACTGCTTCATGCAGTATGCTTTCAGCATTACTTTAGACCTGAATTAAGCTGTGAACTTAAGAATTTGTCCAGATCAGAAACCGGATAAGTCGAACTTCTATCATCTCGAGTTGTATGGCCTTTTAAGCTCGAGATATCAAAGTTCAACTGTAAAAGTTAAACATTTCAGTTCCTAACACTGAGATCGACACCTGTCAAAATCACGAATTCTGAGAAATCGACAAGCATCTTTGTATCCGTTTTATGCCAAAGACACATGAAAGTCATTTACAGGCAGTTAAGTAACTGTATAACTTATGAAGCCGTTCGAGCAAGTGACCCGTAGGAATTCCCGACGAAATTGATAACACACATACAGTAAAACCTCTCTATAACGACCATTAAATTGTGTTGATTAGTTGGTATTTTGGGCAGGTGGTTGCTTAAAGCAAGGTGAAAGTAAAACAGAACGCTCCTATAGGAGCGTTCTGTTTTACTTTTACCTTGCTTTAAACAGCTACCTGCCGTTAACACAAAATACTTGATTAATTTAGTGGTCGTTATAGAGAGGTTTTACTGCTAATCGCATATGTGTGTTCTATTTTTATCGCCCATGTCTTCTCTCCGTCCGAATACAAATTAATAAGGTAGGTAACTCTCTCCTTAAACAGAATGCAGCAACTTAAGGTCGCCGCCCTTGCATGCTATCTTGTGATGCTTTTTTTCGGGAAAACGTTTGTAACAAGGGACCATTATTCCTGTAACATCGGATTAACACTTTCTCTGTTCAATATTCATGTAAGAAATAATGACACCAGGAATATATATTATCTGATATTTTATCATGTAGACTTTTCAACGATGTTTTGCTTTGATAAAAACTGTAGAATCATCTTTATTATGTCAAAAGCAAACAGAGCAGAGCAAGATCAGACGGCTCCTATAGGAGGCGTCTGATCTGGGTCTACTATTTTTGCACATGCGTGAAAATGCGTTTGTATGAAGGAATGGGTTAAGCGGAACAAAAGTCAAACTTGGTCTTCATCGCCTTAACCCCGCTGTTAAAAGGTGTCAAATTTTGATCTGGTTTAATTTTGACTACTTCCGATTCGATCAAGCTGTTGAGAAACTATTGATTGGGTGTCAAATAGCTTGGATCCAGATGAGACACCGATTTAATCGGCGTCTCATCTGTATCCAAACTATTTTCAAATGCGAGTCATGTCGCGATTAGAGGGGGGATTTGTTAACCCATTCCCCTCATAGGCTTTTTTTAGACTCAAACACTTTGAATAAATCTACCGAAAAGGAGCATTTACTGGCAAAAAGGAAACTTTTAGAATTATGTCTTTTGAAACCACTGTGATAAATAGAGCATTTATTCCTATGGAACAAATGCTCTATTTATCACAATGGTTTCAAAAAGTGGTTTTACAGAGGCATCAAAAGCCGTCAATATGAGGAAATGGGTTAAAGCAAATTCACACACACAAGTTCCGACTTAATATATCGAATTACTACTGTACAAAAAATGTCCAGAAAACTAATTTTAATAAATGTTCATAACTCCAGGAAAGGCAGTTTCAATAGGTCAACTCTGATCTGCCGTATCTCCCACCCAACTGATACACAGACTCAAAGCACGACAAAATAGTTTGCTCTGAGGCTTGTTTCACCTTTTTTTTTTTTTTTAAAAACCCAACTTGTTTACAAAGAAAAAAGATAAAGGTCGAATTCAACAATTATAAAATTTCAACAGCTGGCAATTGTTTTACGGTGGTAAACTCCTTCATATAAACGCATTTTCATGCATTTGCAAACAGAGTAAACCCTATAGAAGCCGTCTGATTAGGATATGCTCTGTTTGTTTTTGACATGATATAGATCTGATTAGTGATTATGCAGTTTTTTCATGGGAAAAAAATCCAACAACGAAAAACCCAACGTGTAATCGAAATGTTTACATTATAAAACTTCAACTTATAAATATTCATGATGTCATACCTTATTTATTACACGAGTATGGAACAGGGAAAGTGTCAAAGACGTCTGTTTAACACAAAGAAGATCAAATTTAGACAACTCCTACATAGGAGCTGTCTGTTCAGGGTTCGCTGTCATTGCTTATAAATGGAATAGCACAATGAACCCTCATTATACCGGCATTCGTTACAATGGCATCCTCGTTATACCGACAGTATGCATTGAAACAAAATTACCGTTAAGTCTTTCTTTGAAACAACCAATGAATAAATACATGTTGGTGCAATGCCAATCCCAAAGGGAGCTTTTTGCACTTCTTGTGTTCTGCATTAAGCGTTCAGTTGTTGGTACTAGTTTAAAACTGGTCATATGGTCCCTTTCCTATTCAAACTCGTTATAACGGCAACCTCGTTATACCAGCAACATGTCTGGAAACAAACACATCCGTTGTAACGAGGGTTCACTGTATAAAGAATCCATTCATTATACAGTTTCTATCGTGGTCAAAAATGCCCGTGTTAGATGCCATTTTATAAAACTTCAGCTGATTAAAGTTCAAGAGGTCAGTATTTCTTACATGTAATTTCATCAGGAAAGCGTTAAACCTCCTTCTGATGTACAATAAAACCCCTCTAAAGCAACCACCAGAAAGGGGCATATTTCTGGATGGCAGAGGCAGAGGCAGGGGCAGAGGCAGGTGGTAGCTTAATGCAGGACGAAAGTTATGCAGAAAGCTCCTATAGGAGCTTTCTGCATAACTTTCGTTCTGCATTAAGCAATCAACTGCTTCTAAAGACAGCTTTGAATGTTTTAAGTGGTCGCATTAGAGGGGTTCTGCTGCATTTTACTAACTAGTAACCTGTCAATAGAACTAGGTTTACTTATTACACGTAGTTAACTGTCAGGTAAGAAAACGCTCACTATTTTCGTTTAACCCATTCCCTGTTCTATGCTTATTACAAATTTCAATACCTACCGAATATTCATGGACAAAAGAGTCAAAATGAAAAATGGAAGGTGGACAATTGTAGCCATTTTATATAGTAAAATCCAGTAGCAAACAGAGCAGACCGTGATCAGACGGCTCCTGAGCCGTCTAATCTGGGTCTACTCTGATTGCAAATGCGTGAAAACACGTTTGTGTGAGGGAAAGAGTTAACCTTTTCACCGCCGATGTCGCCAAACGGCACCACGTAGACAGTGCACGTCCCAGATCAGGACTTCGCTGTTTGTCCCAAACTTTAGTTCCATGTCTGCCGTTTATTCCACTGACAGTTTCATATATTTATCTTAATTCTTCATTTTATCAAATGCTTTAACGATATTGAGTTGCAGGCGACAACTAGAAATTTGGCGCTGAAAGGGTTAATAGAAAATGAAACAAATACCACAATGCACTTTTTTTTAACAATTATTATATTAACTCACTTTGTGAAACCATTGTGATAAATAGAGCATTTGCTCCCATAGGATCAAATGCTCTATTTACCACAATGGTTTCAAACTAAAAAATTCTAAAAGATTCCTTTTCTCTAGTTAATGCTCCTTTTCGGTAGATTTATTCAAAGAGGTTGTATCTAAAGATAGCCTATGAGGTAATGGGTTAACAGAGCTGCAGATAAAGGTGCATACCCAAATGAATATTCTACAAGGAAGGGAATAATTCTTTGGATTCTAGTTTCAGATTTTGTCCACCCCTGATTAACTGCAATGTGTGCATACAGTTTGAATCCAGATCAAACGCCATAAAATAATAGCCCTGATCCGATGTCCAAACTACTAGTCACTCAGACCTTACTTTTGCAATTGTTAAGTTATTATTTTAACTCATTCTCTCCTATGCTATTTTTAGACCCAACATCTTTGAATGTATCTACCGAAAAGGAGACTTAACTAGAGGAAAGGAAAAAAATAGATTTTTGCAGTTTGAAACCATTGTGATAAATAGAGCATTTGCTCCTATTGGAGCAGACGCTCTATTTATCACAATGGTTTCATAAAGTGACTTCTATAGATGCGCAAAAATGCGTCACTAGGTGATAATGTGTTAAGTAAAACATCAGGTGAGATTTGAGATTCAATTTTTAATTAACATACACCCTTCGACAACATCATTCAGTGATTCAATGTTTTATTTCTAAAATTGTTGAAAGCACAGATATGGTATTGTTTCTAATCGTTCTATGACAGTTTTGGTAGTTACAATGCCGCGTTAATATCTCTATACATGCAGTGCAAATTGTTCCATTTCTTTATTACAATTTATCAACATTACATGATCATAATTTTAATTTTTGGTATTACATTCTGTTTCAGTAGCTAAGTTTGTATTACTATTTTGCAGTTACAAATTATTGCCATTTGTATTATAAGAAATTGTTTATCTTTATTGCATTTTGTAACAAAGACTAACAAAGATGATAGATAAATGTCCGTTGATATTTCTATTGACTAGTATTAGGTTGCCATATGTCAAAATTTGTCACGACGTTTTGCTCCATCTCCCAATAGAGCAGCTTTTTTCTCCAAAGTAAGAATTGCGAATAATTAAAAAATCTTGTCATAAAATATATATATTTATATTTTTCCAAATGCTGCTTTTCAGTACGAACATGCAGATATATTTTCTATGTATTGATGATGAGAAGTGATAAAGATATGATCCGTTAAAATTTAAATCTTTGCGAGCTGGTTTTTTTTCTCCAAAACTGAAAAACGGTAAACAGAGCATCGTTCCTCTCGGGTGACGAAATGGCGTTATTAACAATAAAAAAATATCTTGCATGCTTTTTTTCAGATTTGAGTTCGCCGAGTACGCCTCATGCCGTAAATTGACAAACATATTGATGTTTTAGGAAGGGAATGTGAACATTTGGAAACCCAGAAATACATAGTTCTCATCACAGGGGCAAGACACGTTTGGGTCAGTATATGTATACATATACTGACTAAAACGTGCCTTGTCCCTATGGTTCTCATGTGATGTTTCAGGCATTGGTGAGACCTTTTGACAATTTAAATGAAAGGCGTATGTCAATTGCTCAGAGTGCAACAGGTATTTGGACTACATTGCACTGGGCAGCAAATGACCTGCAAGATGTTTACAACACATCAAACACAAAAGAGTTATTGGGCATTAGTGAGCACAGTGAGCGCAGCTGTTTTGTTCTGGCGTGTAAATCTATAAAAAAAACCCATTTTTTTTTCATCTCGCAGTAAATCATTGTCATCATTAATTCATGTATAAGAGTAAACCATAGGTTCTGCACATCGTCTTATCAATATAAACATTTCAGTAAATTGTCCTAGATATAGATCAAAGTATTAACCCTTTCCTTCATATAAACACCTTTTTCACGCATTTGCAAATACAGTAGACCAAGATTAGACTGCTTCTACTGGAGCCGTCTGATCAGCGTCTGCTATGTTTGTTAATAGAAATTGATAGATATGTTGCTTTAGTTTCTAAAACGCAGTAAAACCTCTCTATAGCGGCCACTAAATTGTGTTAATTACATTGTATTAGGTATTTAGGGCAGGTGGTTGCTTAAAGCAAGGGGAAAGTAAAACAGAACGCTCCTATAGGAGCGTTCTGTTTTACTTTCACCTCGCTTTAAGCAGTCACCTGCCTTTGACACAAAGTACTTGATGTAATTTAGTGGCCGTTATAGAGAGGTTTTACTGTGGCTACAATGTTCCAGCTTTCCATATTTCATTATATCTATTTTGTCCGTGGATATTCAGTAGGTATTCAAATTTAGAATAAGTATAGAACGTGGAAAGGGTTAAGTAGATATAGGGACTTGACATATTTAATATGGGGCTCCCAATTTGATCTGACCAAGTGATATTAACACTGAAATGGTACAGTTGAAAAACATGATCTGCATTTGATCTGACCAAGTGACATTAAGTTAAACTTGAGCTGGTACAGTTGAAACATAGGAGTTGCATTTGATCTGACCAGGTGACATTAACCTTGAGTTGGTACAGTTGAAACATACAATCTGCATATCATCACCTGCGTATGAACATCTAAGCTACGTTTCATGAAAGTCAATCATATTGTCGCCTTATTATGTCTCCCACCACGTAGTGGTGTGGGAGATATATTGATTTACTCCTTTCTGTCTGTATGTATGTCTGCCTGTCTGTCCGTCTGTCACAAAATCTTGTCCGCTCTCTAATTTTAAAAACGTCTCATCCAATCTTCACCAAACTTTATAAAAATGTTTATAGCTATAATATCTAGGCCAAGATCGATATCGAGCAATATTGTTTCAGGAACTTTAGAGTTATTGCCCTTGATTTATCCCAAATTTGGCCTTTTGATCTTTTGTCCGCTCTCTAAGTCAAAAATGTCACATCCAATCTTCACCAAAACTTATAAAAATGTTTATGGCAATAATATCTAGGCCAAGTTTAATATCCAGCAAGATTGTTTCAGGAACTTTAGAGTTATGTCCCTTGATTTATCCCAAATTTGGCCTTTTTAGCTTTGTCCGCTCCCTAAGTCAAAAATGTCTCATCCAATCTTCACCAAACCTTACAAAAATATTAACGGCTATAATATCTAGGCCAAATTCAATATCCAGCAAGATTATTTCAGGAACTTAAGAGTTCTGGCCCTTGATTTATCCCAAAGTTGGCCTTTTTAGCTTTGTCCACTCTCTAAGTCAAAAACGTCCCATCCAATATTTACAAAACCTTATAAATATGTTTATAGCTATACTATCTAGGCCAAGTTCAATATCCAGCAAGATTGTTTCAGGAACTTTACAGTTATGGCCCTTGGTTTATCCAAATTTGACCTGTTAAGTCTTGTCCACTCCCTAAGGTCAAACACGTCTCATACAAAACCCAAACCTTACAAAAATATGTATGGCTATAATATCTAGGCCAAGTTCAATATCCAGCAAGATTGTTTCAGGAACTTTAAAGTTATGGCCCTTGATTTATCCCAAATTTGGCCTTTTTAACTTTTTCCGCTCTCTAAGTCAAAAACGTCTCATTCAATATTCACCAAACATTATAAAAATGTTAATGGCTATAATATCTAGGCCAAGTTCAATATCCGGCAAGATTGTTTCAGGAACTTTACAGTTATGGTCCTTGGTTTATCCAAATTTGGCCTTTTTAGCCTTGTCTGTTCTCTAAGTCAAAAACGTCTCATCCAATCTTCCCCAAACCTTATAAAAATGTTTATGGCTGTAATATCTAGGCCAAGTTCAATAAATAGCAAGATTGAACTAGGCACTTTAGAGTTATGGCCTTTGAATAATACAAAATTGGCCTTTTTTAGCCCTGTCAACTCTCTGAGTTCTCATCTAATCATATATGGTTGATCCAAATTTGGAGTTTTTAGCCTTGTCCGCTCTCAAAGTCAAAAACGTCTCATCCAATATTCACCAAACCTTACAAAAATATTTATGGCTATAATATCTAGGCCAAATTCAATATCCAGCAAGATTGTTTCAGGAACTTTAGAGTTATGGCCCTTGATTTATCCCAAATTTGGCCTTTTTAGCTTTGTCCGCTCCATAAGTCAAAAAAGTCTCATCCAATCTTCACCAAACCTTATAAAATGTTTATGGCAATAATATCTAGGCCAAGTTCAATATCCAGCAAGATTGTTTCAGGAACTTTAGAGTTATAGCCCTTGATTTATCCCAAATTTGGCCTTTTTAGCTTTGTCCGCTCTCTAAGTAAAAAAACATCCCATCCAATCTTCACGAAACCTTATAAAAATGTTTATAGCTATACTATCTAGGCCAAATACAATATTCAGCAAGATTGTTTCGGGAACTTTAGAGTTATGGCCCATGGTTTATCCAAATTTGGCCTGTTAAGCCTTGTCCACTCCCTAAGTCAAAAACGTCTCATAAAAAAATCAAACCTTACAAAAATGTTTATGGCTATAATATCTAGGCCAAGTTCAATATCCAGCAAGATTGTCTCAGGAATTTTAAAGTTATGGCCCTTGATGTATCCCAAATTTGGCCTTTTTAGCTTTGTCCGCTCTCTAAGTCAAAAACGTCTCATCAAATCTTCACCAAACATTATAAAAAATGTGTATGGCTATAATATCTAGGCCAAGTTCAATATCCAGCAAGATTGTTTCAGGAACTTTACAGTTATGGTCCTTGATTTATCCAAATTTGGCCTTTTTAGCCTTGTCTGTTCTCCCTAAAACCTTATAAAAATGTTTATGGCTATAATATCTAGTATAATATCTAGGCCAAGTTCAATAAATAGCAAGATTGAACTAGGCACTTTAGAGTTATGGCCTTTGAATAATACAAAATTGGCCTTTTTAGCCCTGTCAACTCTCTGAGTCATAAAGTTCTCATCTAATCATATATGGTTTATCCAAATCTGGCCTTTTTAGCCTTGTCCGCTCTCTAAGTCAAAAACGTCTCTTCCAATCTTCACCAAACCTTACAAAAATGTTTATGGCTATAATATCTAGGCCAAATTCAATATCCAGCAAGATTGTTTCAGGAACTTTAGAGTTATGTCCCTTAGCTTTGTCCGCTCTCTAAGTCAGAAACGTCTCACCCAATCGTCCCCAAACTTTATAAAAATATGCTATAATATATAGGCCAAGTTCAATAAATAGCAAGATTGAACTAGGCACTTTAGAATTATGGCCTTTGAATAATACAAAATGTGTCTTTTTAGCCCTGTCAACTCTCTGAGTCATAAAGTTCTCATCTAATCATCGCCAAACCTTATGAAAAATTTTATGGTTATAATATCTAGTTCAAGTTGAATAACTAGCAATTTTTGGACAGGTACTTCAGAGTTACGGCCCTTGAATTGTTGAAAACTGAGCTTTTTTAGCGTTGTCTGCTCTCTAAATAAAAAAAGTCCTCATCCAGTCTCCAACAAACTTCATAAAAATGCATCCAATTATTTTTGAGACAGCACCAGGTGGGAGACGTCACATATGTTTTTCTTAAAAACAAGCTCTAGTTTTGTGTTCGCGGGAGCTTGCAACCGAAGCAGAAGTCCACATCGTCGAGAGATTCCGACACCACACCCCCCCACCACACAAACACACACACACACACACACACACCCACCACCCATCCCCCGCTATCGCAGTAATGTGTACTAAAGCTGTTTCTTTCATCTGAAATGTATTTCAAATCAAGAAGATACCGGCACGAGACTTAAATAATGCAGCGCATGTATGCATGTGCAATATGTGTAAGCAAATATGTTGATGTCAGTCCAAACTCTTGTCGAAATTTTACACATGCAGATCTCACGAAATTTTTATAGCAACTCTTGTTAAGTTTGGCAGATATCTTCTGGTAGAATATTTTCCCAGTTAACCCATTACCTCATAGGTTATTTTTAGATCCAACCACTTTGAATAAATCTACCGAAAAGGAGCATTAACTAGAGAAAAGGAACATTTTAGAATTTTGTAGTTTGAAACCATTGTGATAAATAGAGCATTGCTCCTATAGGAGCAAGTGCTCTATTTATCACAATGGTTTCGCAAAGGTGACTTTTACAAAGTCGTCAAAAGTCGTCAATATCAGGAAATGGGTCAACTGTTTCAGTATAATTTGTGCGACAATTTCTCTTCTTTCGTTTCAATAGGTAGGAATGGTGCTTTCAAAATGTAACTAAATAGATCGATAAGCTCACACAGTATTGGATTGTTACAAGACATCCAATGAAAAATACGTGTCTTCATTAATGGGCTGTGGTATCAATGCAAAAATCGAATGTGCATTTAAATACATTAATACATTTTGCACTACCTCATCCGGGTCTTTATTAAAAAAAAAAGCAAATATTGCAGCTAAATAACAAAATGTTTGTTGGTATGAGGTACGTATGTCTTCTTTTTTTCACGTTTATACGCCTTTTTGTTGATTATTTCCGATATAAGGTTCAACATTTTATATATAGTATAATTTTGTTGAATACATTGTAAGGTGTTGAGTGGGATGGTTCTCCCACCTACAGGTGTTCAGCGCGTGCTACCCCCCCCCCCCCCCCCATTTCCCCTCTACAACCCAAAAAATGAATAAAATACACTATATAGGCGTATGATATATTTTGACACCGAGGGGTATTTGTCAGAAACTGATTGTTATGATGTGTTATGATGATCTGACCATATGTAAGTGTGTTTTAGTGTCATTTAATATTTGTTTGGTATGTAAGATGGATGGGGGTATGGTGGGCGGGTGGTTGTTGGGGCTAGGCACGCGTCTAACACCTGTGCTCCGACCACCACCACCTATTACGGAGACAATAAAAATATTGAACTGAAATAGAAATTGATTGTGCTGATGACTAGACTCTATGTCTGTCGTTGAAAAATCAAGAACACAAAACAAGAAAACTACCTCCTACAGACACAGTAGGTGTGCCATATTTACATCGATATCAATCTGGAAAGTTGCCTTAACCCTTTCCCCTCATGCATGTAAACGCATTTTCACGCACTTGCAAACAGAGTAGACCCATATCAGATGGCTCCTATAGGAGCCGTCTGATCAGCATCTGCTCTGTTTGCTTTTGACATATTATAGATCTGATTCTACAGTTTTTGTCCACGCAAAAAAATTCCATGAAAAGTTTGCATTTTAAAACTTCAGCTGATAAATATTCAAAATGTCATACTTTCTTACACAAATATTGAATAGTGAAATGGTTAAAACAAGTACTGACTTGTCTAATCCAGTAACTTGTCAATGCATGGTTTGAAACAGGACATTTTAATAATGCGCGTAGGCAATGGGGCCGCAGTGGCCGCGGTCGCGGTCCCAATAATTTGGCAAGCGGCGAATTTGGGCTGCGAGCTTTACGCCTTCACGCCTTCACTATATCCGTTGCTCATCGGTGATTGGAACAGCATGGTGTCACATTTAACCCTTTACCTGATAGAAGCGGCTTTTAGCGTGTTTGATTTATTCCTCCGCTGAAGAAAATAGTTCAAATTCATACAGTCATGAACATATTGCATAATAAATATTTTCTATATTCTAGGAGGTGGTAGCTTAAAGCAGGCTGAAAGTAAAGCAGAATGCGCATTAAGGCGCATTCTGCTTTACTTTCAACCTGCTTTAAGTGGTCACCTGTCTTCAAAACTAGAAATAGGCTATTGGGTAAAGGGTTAACATGATAGTTGGAGCAGAGACATGTATCTGGTTGGCGATAAGCAGTGATTCAATTAATGACATTAGTATACATGTATATCATATATACATTATTGTTTTATATATAAATGTACACTCGGTTTTTTTTATACGTATTGTATGTGTTTGATTCAACAATAGTCCTTCTGTATGTGGCTCTCCCTGTTTGACTGTTTTAGTTTTCCATTTTTACTGCGGATAAATTTAGCGTTTAGCTAGTTGTTTATCTCCCTAGACTGACATTCAAATAGTGTCGGTAAATTCGACCATCTCATCTCAAGCACATTGTTGGCCAGTCCCAATTAAAAGAAGCTTGTAAACAGGTGATTGGACCAACTTTTTATGCTTTAAGTGCAATATAAAATGTAAATATTTCTGGGTTGAAAACTGATTTAGACAGATAAATGGATCTCAGATATTCATTTGTTAACCCTTCTCTTGCAGAATTTTAAAATACATTTCTCCTTCTTTACCCATGTCCTGTTGTATAATTACACATATCTTCACCGTGTACAAGTATATCGCTGTGCAATCACTGCTGTGGAGTGCACTGGTTGCACAATCAACTTGTAAATAGTGCAGACCCTGATGAGACAGCTCCTACAGGAGCTGTCTCATCTGGGTCTTCACTATTTACAGGTAGGTATATTGACGTGAATAGCAAGCGAAGGGTTAACATTACTTCTAAATTGCTCTATCATATTTTATGTTCATCACAAACATATCCAAAACAGGTTAAGTTTTCGTGGGATATTGGGTGGGCGGGGTAAAGCAGAGGGCGCATGAGATGATTTAGAAATCCGAAAAAAAATTAGAAAATTATGAGATGATTTAGAAATCCGAAAAATTAGAAAATTAGAATAATCTTATTCCCGCCATGTAAGGTAAACTTCTGTCTGTCTTTCATCTGTCTCTGGACAAAGGAGAGCTATTATTATTATTACATGTATTACTGTTTATTATTTATTTTCAGATAGCAGATGTGGTTGTAATACACTGTATATAGCAGCTTGTTTCTTGAGATGGATTACTATTATATATATAATGTAGAGCAATAAAACTCAAATAAGCCCATCTGTTTGAATCATATACATGTACACCAAAATTAAAGGAGAGCAATCATGTTACTGGTAGCAGCTTGTTTCCTGAAATGGGTTCAATCAATCCACATATACTATATAGGCTGGGTCCTAGTAGTGGTTACCGTAGCATCCACCCCCTAGACTTTTTTTCATGGGTACCAAATTGTTCGTTGGGGTCCTCAGAACACATTTTGAGCATGCCCCCCAAAATAAGTTTGTCCCAGCTATGTTTTATTTAACGGTTTCCATGGTAAACCGAGGTAATTTTCGAAACTACCTTGGTTCAGAAAATGCGTCATAACTTTGCTTTTAGAAGCAATAGAAGGACAAAACAAGTACCAAAGTAAAGCAGAGACATATAGCTTGAATATGATATATAATTTAATTAATATTCATAAATGCATTCTTATGAATATTAATGAGGAAGTAAAAAAAATGCGTTTTTTAGAAAAAAAGGAGTTTGTTGTTTAGTCTGATAGGCTTATTAATGCACAGAAATTATTGAATTTCGGTTTAAGTTGTTTGTTGGGGTCCTCAAAATACATTTTGAGTATTTCCCCAAATAATTTTGTCCCATCTATGTTTTATTTAACGGTTTCCATGGTAACCCGAGGTAAATTTCGAAACATCTTTGGTTCAGAAAATGCGTAATAACTTTGCTTTTAGAGGCAATAGAAGGACAAAACAAGCACCAAAGTAAAGCAGAGACATATAACTTGAATATGATATATGATTTTATTAATATTCATAAATGCATTCTTATGAATATTAATGAGAAAGTAACAAAATGCGTTTTTTTTTTAGAAAAAGGGAGTTTGTTGTTTAGTCTGATGGGCTTATTAATTCACAGAAATCATTGAATTCAGGTTTAAATTGTTCATTGGGGTCATCAGAACACATTTTGAGCATGCCCCCAAAGTAATTTTGTCCCATCTATGTTTTATTGAACGGTTTCCATGGTAAACCGAGGTAAATTTCGAAACATCATTGGTTCAGAAAATGCGTAATAACTTTGCTTTTAGAGGCAATAGAAGGACAAAACAAAAACCAAAGTAAAGCAGAGATATATAACTTGATTATGATATATAATTTTAATAATATTCATATATGATTGCTTATGAATATTAATGAGGAAGTAAAAAAAATGCGTTTTTTTAGAAAAAAAGGAGTTTGTTGTTTAGTCTGATAGGCTTATTAATGCACAAAAACTATTGAATTCAGGTTTAAATTGTTCGTTGGGGTCCGCAGAACACAATTTGAGCATTCCCCCCCAAAAAATTGTGTCCCAGCTATGCTTTTTTAACGGTTTCCATGGTAACCCGAGGTAAATTTCGAAACACCCGTGGTTAAAAAATGCGTCATAACTTTGCTTTTAGAGGCAAAAGAAGGACAAAACAAGAACTTAAATAAAGCAAAGACATATAACTTGAATATGATATGTAATTTAACTAATTTTCATAAATGTATTCTTATAAATATTAATGAGGAAGTAAAACAATCCGGTTTTTGTTTAGAAAAAAAGGAGTTTATTGTTTAGTCTGAGAGGCCTGTTAATAAACAAGAGTTATTGAATTCATGTTTGAATGTTTTCATGTGATCATACAAGGAAAATAAACTATCTTTGTTTCAGGTAATATTTCTATAAAGCATGCATATTTCAGCTATTTTGCATATAATGTGCGCAAAGGAATAAGCACTTTTCTCTGAGCATTGTATTTAGTATTATTTTGAGTATAATATCTTTTCTGTGATTTATTTTCCGTAAAATACCAAAAAACAAATTGTACCAAAACAGACGAGAGCAGAGGATCATTACTTTGTGTATATAATTGATTTGTTCATGTCTTTTGAATATAAATGCCATATTTATGAATATTAATGAGATGTAAAAAATAAACACACTTAAATCAGCTGTTCTTATTAAAATCTAAAAATTTAAAGTCCCCTCTCTCTGGAGAGAGGAGGCTTTCGACCCAGAGGGACGCAATAGCCCTCTTCTACAATAGAGAGGGTCAAAGGGTCCTGAGTAATAGTGCGCAACATTGATGAAGGCTCGGATCGGAAAAGACCGAAAGCGCGTGTCCCTAGGACTGGGGCCTAGAAGGCCCAGAACCCCTAGGGCGGGAAGGGAAGGAACCCTGAGATGCCAGTCCTGAGTTAGGGGGGAAAGGGAAGGGTCATAACCGGCTCTTGGTGCCCCGCTGAGAGGCAGAATAGAGTCTGGTTGTCTTACCTTTCTTGAGAGGTCCCGTAAGAGGCTTACATTCAACCTTAGGATATTTAAAAACAAAACACAGACCCGAAGCGGTAGGGTTCCTGGTAGAAGCCCTGTCAGCTCTTTCTCCTTAACGTTGCCACCTAAAAGTAGTTCGGAGGCAAGGAGATACGCCCACAGCTCATTCTTCGACTTGTCCTGCAGACTAGAGGAAGGTGTCACGGCGACCGCGGAGCATATTCGCTGTCGATGTGAGCCATTGACCCAATGCCAGTTGGGTCGAACGGCCCAGATGGTATGAACGGCACTTAGTAACTTCGGATTAAAGCTCCACAGAGAAGGCCGCATATATGAGGTCAATGTTTGAAGCTAATCCCATCTGTTGGATGCAACTCCCGATGCTAAAGAAGTAGATGAGAGAGAGAGAAAGAAAGAGAGAGAGAGAGAGAGAGAGAGAGAGAGAGAGAGAGAGAGAGGGAGAGAGAGAGAGAGAGAAATCGGGAGAGGAAGGCCTAATGCCCGCCCTTGGGCTGTCAGAATCAAGCGAGGGGATCTGATAAAACATCCCAGGTCGATTTTCAATTGAAGCCAGGGAGTCCTTGCCCGTAAGAGTTTAGCGGACATGATCCACCCAGTTGCCGGGCTGGCACAAAAATCTTCGTCCAGGTCAGGCAAACGGGAAAGAAGCCCCCTGGAAGGAGAAAGAGACTCCCTAGATTTAATTAGGTTAGTGAGGTCCACTTTTTCGACTGACACTAGCACGGAAGAGGATAGAGGACCCCTGTGAATAGGATTCAGGGGTCTAGGGCAGACAGAGGGTGGGAGGATTCTAAAACAATATTCACACACCTTCTCAATAGAAAAATATTGATGTTCAGAATCATCTAAGGACGAAGAGGACTAAGCCCCGTCTAAATCTGAGTGAGAGGCTTCCACAGATTCTGATTCCTTTAAAAATTAGGATCATCCCTAGGAGCCATAATGGACAAAGTGTCTTCCCTCAGAATCCGCCCTGGTGAACGCCACGGATGGCAGCACCCGGGAGGAGTGGGACCCACCACAGACATAGAAGTGTCGACTGTGGGTTCACATGAGAGCTATTCTCCCTCTAGGGATGAACACACAACATGCCCTGAGTGGGGTGTAAGCCAGAACGGGCTTGGCCGGGGGGGGGGGGGGTCGAGAGGAAATGGGAATGGGGATCACTGAGGGGGTCCCATTACCTTGCTAGTCATGTCGCCAGTAAGGAGAAGCTTGCTGGTTCCCAGAATCAGTGTCGGCTAGCGAGAGCGACCAGCAGGCGAATCTGAGGAGGAAGAGCGATGTCTTCGCATAGAAGAGTAATGGTAAGACCTCGATCTGCGCCTGCAATGAGAGCGGTGCGAGTGCCGGTTCCCATTAGAAGAATAAGAAGGGTTTATGCGCCTCCTACGGAGTGGGGTGGGATGGGGGTTGGGGAGTACGAAGTCCAAGAACGTGTAGACTTAGCCAGAGCAGCTCCCTGTTGACTTTCACCACTGTAATGCGGTGTAGAGACAGAATGCCCAGTAGAAAAGATTGGACTGGTAGATTTACCGGTCCACTTTGGTATCCCGGTCCAAAGGACCGGACCGGGACACCGGAGGCCCGTTGGAGAGCAAACTTAGGACACCGGGCCAAAGAATACACAGAGACATCTTTGGGCCGGGTCTCGGTAGACCGGTCTGCCGGTGACGTCATGAAACGGAAGCACTAACACCAGGACACCGGGGACAGGTGACGGATAACTGGGCCTAGATTTAGCGGGACCAGGCAAAACTCTCCACACAACAAGCGGACCGGGAGACCTGGCAACAACAGTACCTGGGACCAGAACAAAGGGCACCATTCAAGTGGTAAACGGGGAACTCGCACCCGGGCCAGCAGTTGGGTGCCGAGCTGCAACTAACAACTGGGGAATCGACTGCACCACAGGGGCTGTTGACGAACGAGATTTTAAAGAAAAAAGCAGGCTTCTTCTGAGCTTTAGAAGACAGTGATTTGTCTGTTGCTAGGGAGTCGCTGACCAAAGAGAAGAATACTTCTCCCGTCGTGCAGCAAGCTCCCACGTCTCCCATGTCCAGAGGGATGAAACTGGACAGGGAGCTGAAGCGGAGCATCCGCAGCAGGCCAGACACACTTAACGAGTTGTCCAGCCTGCCGCGAAATGCTCGCAAGAAGCATTGCATTGCTCTGGCATGATGTGGTAAATAGTCAAGCAAATGCACAAGACATCGCGAGTAAGTTCGAAGTCACGCAATGCTAATATGGGTAAACATAAGCTGATGATTGCAGCCGAGATGCTATATACTTTCCATTGTATTGCAAAACATTCATAAAAGTAATATTCCTCATAAAACATGCATGAGGCTCAATTCCTCCGCTGTATTTTCTTACAAGAAAGGTGTTGTTCACATACATGTATATTGCAATATAATAGAAAAACTTACTTTCCTACAACAGTTTACATTCTCATTAATATCCATGATTTTGAAAATAAATTCATTATCTACATATTTATATACATGAACATCAATATCTCTGTTTCAGTCAGTATCAAGCTCTGTACTGGTTAACTAAATAATCTCAGATAAAAATAACAGCTCATTCAAGTGTGTTTATTTTTACATCTCATTCATATTCATAAATATGCATTAATATTTATGAACCCAAAGTAATGACCCTCTGCTCTTGTCAATCTGTGTTCAATATCTGGTATTTTACGTAAAATAAATAATAGAAAAGATAGTACACTCGAAACAATGCTACATATAGTGCTTATGTTAAATTGCTTATTCATATACGCACGTTATATGCAAATTAGCTTAAATATACATGTTTTTAGAAATATTCCATGAACCAAAGATGTTTTTTCTTTGTATGATGATATTAAAACATTTAAACCTGCATTCAATAACTCTGTATATTATTCGGTCTCTCAAATTAAAAACAAACTCGTTTTACTAAAAACGCATCTTTTACTTCCTCATTAATATTCATAAGAATGCATAATGAGTATTAATAGAATTACATATCGTAATCAAGCTAGATATCTCTGCTTACTTTGGTTCTTGTTTTGTCCTTCTATTGCCTCTAAAAGCAAAGTTATGACGCATTTTCTTAATCAAGATAGTTTCGAAATTTACCTCGGGTTACCATGGAAACCGTTTAATAAAACATAGCTGGGTCACAATTATTTTGGGGGAATGCTCAAAACGTGTTCTGAGGATTCAACGAACAATTTAAACCTGAATTCAATAATGTATGTGCATTAATAGGCCTCTAAGACTAAACAACAAGCTCCTTTTTCTAAAAAAGCGGATTTTTTACTTCCTCATTCATATTCATAAGAATGCATTATGAATATTAATAAAAGCATATATCATATTCAAGCTATATGTCTCTGCTTTACTTTGGTACTTGTTTTGTCCTTCTATTGCCTCTAAAAGCAAAGTTATTACGCATTTTCTGAACCAACGATGTTTCGAAATTTACCTCGGGTTACCATGGAAACCGTTTAATAAAACATAGATGGGAAACATTTTTGGGGGAATACTCAAAATGTATTCTGAGGACCCCAACGAACAATTTAAACCTAAATTCAATAATTTCTGTGCATTAATAAGCCTCTCAGACTAAACAACAAACTCCTTTTTTTCTAAAAAAACCCCCGCATTTTTTACTTCCTCATTAATATTCATAAGAATGCATTTATGAATATTAATTAAATCATATATCATATGCAAGCTATATGTCTCTGCTTTACTTTTGTACTTGTTTTGTCCTTCTATTTCTTCTAAAAGCAAAGTTATGACGCATTTTCTGAACCAAGGTAATTTCGAAAATTACCTCGGTTTACCATGGAAACCGTTAAATAAAACATAGCTGGGACAAACTTATTTTTGGGGGCATGCTCAAAATGTGTTCTGAGGACCCCAACGAACAACTTGGTACCCATGAAAAAAAGTCTAGGGGGGGGGGGGGGGGGGGGGGGGGGCTAAGGTAACCACTACTAGGACACAGCCTAATAATGTAGAGCAATAAAACTGAAATAATCCCATCTGTTTGAATCATATACGCCAAAATTAATGGGGAACACCATAGCAAGTACGTGGTAGCTGCTTATTTCCTGAAATGGGTTAAAATAACCTTTATACTATTATGTAAAGCAATAAAACCCATAAGCTCTTTTCCAGCTTTTGCAAACCGAGTAGATCGTGAAACCGAGTAGATCGAGATCAGACAGCTAATGTAGGAGTCGTCTGATCACGGTATGCTCTGTTTGCTTATGACATTATGAGAGTTCTGACTACAGTTTCTACCGATATACATATGCCATTGTACAAATTCAGCTAAATAATATGCAATATTTCATTTTATCCTAAATGAATATTCTACATGGAAATGAAAAACTTTTTTATTCTAGTTTCAGATTTTGTCCACTCCTGATTACTTGCAATGAGTGCATATAGTTTGAATCCAGATCAAATGCCCTGAGTTCGTTCTCAAGCTTTTGATTGGTCAGATTTGAGTTCTCAAGCTTTTGATTGGTCAGATTTGAGCCATAGGCTTGAGAACGAACTCAGACTCAACTAAAAGTTTTATAAGCATGGACCCTGGCCTGATCTGGCGTTACTTCTGATTATTTTATGTATTTTCTATTTCAGTAGCTAAGTTTGTAGTTTGCAGTTACAAATTACTGCCGTTTGTATTATAAGAAATTGTTTATCTTCTTTGCTTTTTGTAACAAAGACTAACAAAGGTGACAGATAAATTTCTGGTGATATTTCTAGTGAATAGTATTAGGTTGCCCCGTGTCAAAATTTGTCACGACGTTTTGCTGCATCTCCAAATAGAGCAGTGCACGTTTAAATAATTTTCAGTTTCTTTTTTGACTAAATTGCTCTATCTCCAAAGTAAAAATTGTAAATAATTAAAAAATCTGTCACAAAATATAGTTATGTTTTTACTTTTCCAAATGTTGTTTTCCAGAATATATTTACTTCACAACAGCAGGTGTTAAGTGTTCGTGCGGCAGCCATAAAAAGTCACCCCGTACTTCATTCTCAGTGTTGTTGTATTTTCTTGTATTTCGGGATCATTAGTTTTGATGTTATAAGTTTTGAAAATTGAATACTGCTTAAGCCGCTGCTAGGGGCATAGGGGGCGTGAGTAGTGTTACTACTCATGAACAGACTCAATAAAACCGAATCTGCATTTTTCTCTTTTATCATTGCTACTTTTGTTTTCGAAGGATCCCCCTTTCAGAATATATTTTCAGTATAAACATGTAGATATAAATTCTATGTATTAATAATGAGAAATGATAAAGATATTATCTGTCCAAAGTCAAAACCTTGCAATCCGTTTTCTCCAAAACTGAAGAATTATAGATAGAGCATCATTCCACTCGAGCGACTAAATGGCGTTATTAACAATAAAAAAGTAGTTTGCACTTTTTTCAGATTTGAGTTTGCTGAGTATGCCTGGCGCCGTAAATTGACAAACATTATGATGTTTTATTGGTTAAATATTAAGAGATAACCTATAACAGTCCCTAAATCGTTTTAGTATGCATCTAAATAGCATATATTAAGAAAGCACCAATTTTCAAAATTTAAGCATGGTCCGAGGGGACACCCGTCCTGCACCCACCACACTGCGGCCCCAATCGTCAAAACTTGCCCACGCGCCTTTATTAAATTAATAAAATAAATTAAAAAATATTCAGACATATAATAACACCGATTTCTGTTAAAACTGAATTGCAAAGTACTTTGGTACATATTTTCACTGATCACTGACTTTGAACATACGTTCACAAAATAAGCAAAATATTTTATATGATTACATGATGATTACATGATTTGCCAAGATATGTTAATACGTTGGCAAATATTATTATGGACGATATTTTTGGAAGTGATAACACAAAGTTTGAAGTATCTAGTCAGATAGAAGTGCTTCTCTATGATATTCTGTTTAATAAATAGTGTACGTCTTCAAAATGAAATGTAACCTGGCCCCGAGGTTATAAAACTTTTTGCTTGAGTCTGACGTCATTCTCAAGCACCTGACCAGTCGGATACTTGAGAATTATCTCTCAGACTTAGATTAAGAAGTTTTATAACCTTGGACCCGGTTGTATATATTTACCAGCAATATTTATTTCAATGCAGCTTGTGCACAAATGAATTCAATACACCATACCCAGATAACCCTGGGTCCATGCTTATAAAGCTTTTTAGTTGAGTCTGAGATCGTTCTCAAGCTTTTGATTGGTCAGATTTGAGTTCTCAAGCTTTTGATTGGTCAGATTTGAGCCAGAGGCTCAAATCTGACCAATCAAAAATTTGAGAACGAACTCAGACTCAACTAAAAGTTTTATAAGCATGGACCCAGCTGGTTTACACGCGTAGTAACTGTCGCTGCTAAAAAGTGTCCACATGTCAGGTTTCGATACATGAAACGAGTTTACACTTTGTCATATAATTATTAACAGAATTATTAAAACAATAAGTTTCTCTGTTGAATATTCATGTAAGAAATCATGAAACCATGCATATAATTGTTTATTAGGTGATTCTGGGGTGACAGGTATATTAAAACTTCATAAGCAAACAGAGCAGACACTAATTAGACGACGGTCTGTGTCTACTATGTGTATTACACTTGTATGGAACCTTTTTGGGATTTATATCCCTTTTCGCTCTTTAGTCACACCTCCTGTCTTGTGCGCATGCGTGGAAACTGACCTGAAGTATATTTGGAGAGAGTTCGGATCTATCATTCGCCATGAAGAGATGACATTTGTTGAAGTTCTGCTATATTCTTTATCGGTTGCATTCGTAGGAGGATGGTTATTTCAATGGCTCATACACATTTGTGCATTGATTTACGGGTATGTGTGTTTATGTGTTTTTCTTCTGAAGCATGTTTTAGTAAATGAACGGAGGACCGATCTTTTTTAATGAGCCGGCGAGTACAGTAGCTGACTGAAAGGATGCTACGAGAATCGAAAGAAAAAATGGGCGGCACCTTTTCTTCAGATTTTAGAAATAGATGAACCTTATAGTCAGGTTTACGACAATGATACTTCTGAACAGTGTAGACTTAGTTAGGTGACATTAGATTGCTGAAAGTGATACAGACTCTTCGGAATGTATCTTGTATGACTCAGAATCATTGATGTCATGGGGATAGGATGGGGGTCAAACTGACCGTTATGCAGTTATGTCTGACTGCCTATGCGTCAAATTTCAGCATGGCCATGGTTGAATTAGGAAGATATTAAAGCATGTAAAGGAAGTTATGGTACAACAAAAAATATTTGAAAAATGATCATTTTAGCTAGTTGTGCATTGTAGTAACGCTATTGTAATTTGTACAAATTCTACAATCATAATATAGCAATCAGCAACAAAAAAGTAGCAAGCTGGGTACAGGTGCTGGGTGAATCACAGTAAGCGGTTCGGATAGCTCAGTTGGTAGAGCATTCGCCCTGTAAAGTGTAAATGAGGGGTCCCGGGTTCGAGCCCCAATCTGGCATGTTTTTCCCCCAGTCCTGTTACAGTTGGCGCCCAACTTGAAAATCTGACCATGTGCATGCCCATGATTTCTCGTTTGTTAAGGCGATTTCCTCAGGAAAAAAGGCGGAGTACAGGTGAATAACAGTAAGCGGTTCGAATAGCTTAGTTGGTAGAGTACTCAATTTGTCAGTCTGTGAGAGGTCCCTGTTCGAGCCCTGGTCTGGCTGCAGGCTTTTTCACCAGTCCTGTTACAAAACTTCTTTTCTTTACTTGACAGTGATACTTTTAGATCTGTACCTTTGCAAAGAAGGTACATAAATACTCAAGAAGAATCAGGTTTAAAATGGGTTTTTAATTTCAGTTTATCATTTTGTTTTATGGTCATTGATAATATAAAAAAAAGTCATATACTCAGTCTGTATAATGGTTACATGTATGATGTAACATGTATACAGATCCTTTATGTTTTTCTTTCGGAACACATATATTGTACAGTCTACTGAAATAGCCCAATTGTTGCTTGTATGATTTACTGCACTTTCTGAAGCAGTACTGTCAAAATACATGTATGTATATAATGATGTACTCAGCAGGGCTCAAGCAAGAGGGCGATTTGGGAGACAAAGTCTCCCTAACCCTGCCGACTTCTCCCTGTTTTGAGCTGAGAGAGAAGTTTTAATATATAGAACAACAGGGCTACAGATAAGGTTTTGAAGCAATTGAGTATTTACCCCTTGATTTTTACAGAATTGGGTATTTGCAATTTTTATTGGGTATTGGCAGTTTTCATAATTGGATATTATTCATATTCTAATTAGGTATTCAAAAATTTCTTCGCTTTTTGGCTAGATTTCTTTGTTTTTTGTTACTCCTTATTAAGAAAAACAATTGCCTTTTCCACAATTGTAATTGGGTAAATACCCCAGTACGAGCCTTATCTGTAACCCTGGAACATATAGAGAGATACAGAATTAGGACCAAAACTTCTCCCTCAATACCACTAAACTACTCCCTGGTGGAAAGTTCCAGCTTGAGCCCTGTACTGTTGGTTACCTATGAGTATGACATAAACTGTAAAAACAGATCAGACCCTGATCAGACAGCTTCTGCAGGAAACATCTGAGCCGGGTATTTTCTGTTTACAAAGTTAAAAATGCTACTTCTAACTTTTGTTGCATGCATATTTCATTATTCTTTCAGTCTATTTTTTTCTCTTGCATTAATTACGTCCAGACTTCATTAAGGGGTGTTAACCCTTTCCTTCATATAAATGTGTTTTAACGCATTTGCAAACAAAGAATACCCAGATTAGATGGCTCATATAGGACCTGTCTGATCAGGGTCTGCTCTGTTTGCTAGTGGAATTTGAAAGATCTGTTTCTTTAGTTTTTAAAATGGCTACAATCATGAATGTTCTAACTACCATATTGCATTATAAATATTTTGCCCGTGAATGTTTAGTAGGTATTTAAATTTGGAATAAATATACTAGTAGGTAATTGAACAGGGAAATGGTTAAACAGTGAATCCATGTGTGTGGAATTTTGGATTTTTTCCATTTGGCCACTGACAAGTTGGACTGAAATTTCTACTTGTTCGTAGTGTAAGTTCACTTGCCCAAATAAATAGGGAAAACAGGACTGGGTCCATACATGTAGGAACAAATAATCTACAATGTATTTATCACAATAGTTTCATACAAATGTAACTACACAATTCTAAAAATGTTCCTTTTTTTCTAGTAAATGCTCCTTTTCAGTATATATATATATATATATATTTTTCAAAGAGGTTGGGTCTAAAAATAACTTAACTAAAATTAGTTCCTACCCAACAGGACTGAATCAGATTTCGAAATCCTCCAGATTTTTGTTGCTGAGTAAAGCTTGAAAAGATAACATCATCATGTACTTTACTTTGTGAACAACATAGAAAGTAATTTGTCTGTGTAAGTATGATCTTGGTTACTTCCTCAATATCAAACAAGATGATTAACCCTTTACTCCATAAATATTGAAATAAGGAATGATGACGATGTGAATATTACTTAATTAGTTGAATTAATTTGGTATAATAGCACATGGACACAGGAAGTTTTAGCCATGGAAGAAATTGCAGAATCATATCTGTTATATCATAAGCAAACAGAGCAGACCCTGATCAGACAACTCCTGTTTGCAGATGAGTGAAAAGATGTTTATGTAAAGGGAAAGGGTTATCAGAACCTTCTTAGGAATACTATTCACCAATTCATATGATCTCTTGTTTCCAAACCCTATGTTTTTGCTTTTTATCAGAATCTTCTCAGAAATTCTATTGTAATGAATACAAACATGAAACGGTTGTTTGTGTACTTTAACCCATTCCTCCATAGGCTATTTTTAGATCCAATCATTTTGAATAAATCTACCCAAAAGGAGCATTAACTACAGAAAAGGAAAATTTTAGAATTTTGTAGTTATAGAGTTATAGGAGCAAATGCTCTATTTATCACAATGGTTTCAACAGGTGACTTACAGAGGCGTAGAAAGGCGTATTTATCACAATGGTTTCAACAGGTGACTTACAGAGGCGTAGAAAGGCGTATTTATGGAGGAAAGGGTTAATCTCTTTATAGAGAACTTTTTTGGGGGGGTGGGGGGGGGGGGGGGGCTTAGTAGAGCAATCATCTGCTGGAATTGTCATTTCTCTACCGAACTCTATACTGTGATCTCTATTTAGAATTTTTTAACGCCTTTCCATGCCTTTGCAGAGTAGACCCAGATCAGATGACTCCTGTAGATGTACTATCATATAAATGTCTGCTGCTCATCTGTCATCAGGCCATTTAAATATACATGAACCCCTCAGGGGTTCATGTATATTTAAATTAGTTGGATAATTGAAAGACAGTGTTGACACAGATCATCCTGACTTTTCGTTAGTCTACAATTCTTCAGTATTTGGTACTCTGTTTCAGCATGTTGTGGCCATGTTCCAATTAAGCAAATGAACATTAGTGAAGAAATAGTGATTTCATGTAAGAAATAACGGTAATGTAAATGACTATGAATATTAATTAGCCACATCATATAGGAGTTGTCTAATCAGGGTCTGATCTGTTTGCTTACGATATAATATAAATATGATTCTATAGTTTCTGCCATGGCTAAATATGCCTGTGTCCATGTGCTATATTATAACAAATCAATCTAATTAATATTCATGACATCATTATTTTTTACATGAATATTTATGGAAGACAGCAGAGTTAAGCCAGCAGAGTAGGCCCTGGTCAGGCTTGATCTGGGTCCACTCTGTTTGCAAAAGCATAAAGAAGTGTTTATATTAGGGAAATGTTTAACCCTTTCCTTCATATAAACACCTTTTCACGCATTTGCAGACAGAGAAGACCCAGATTAGACAGCTCCTATAGGAGCCGTCAGCTCTGTTTGCCAATGGAATTGGAGAGATCTATCTGTTTCTTTACTTTATGAAATAGCCACATTGTTCCATCTTCCATATTTCATAACTATTTTGGCCATGAATGTTCAGTAAGTATTGAGATTTGGAATACATGTAAATATAGAACAGGGAAAGGGTTACATGTAACTGCAAATGTCAGAGTGCTCGTCTCTCCTATGATTCCAGCCAAATGTATGTTATGCTTGCAGTTGTTGACAGTTTCTGATACATAACGTAACCCAATTAGTAAGAGTCATGCTATGTCAATTAGACCTAAAAACAATGTGTGATCTAGCCAGGCATTCCCAGGTGATGGGTAGTCATACATAACTGTTGGTAGTGTACCGTTTATGACGCGCTTGACAACTAGGTTATTTGTCTTTCTGTCACTCAGCTATGCCATTAATTTGACAACCCCCTCGACTTTGCAGTTTCTTTAACCCTTTACTCCATGAATATTCATGTTAGAAATAATTACTCAAGAATATTTATTAGCTGAATTGTTATAATGGCATATGTACACAGGAGTTTACACCTTGGTAGAAACAGTATAGAGTCAGATCTATGATAATTTCATAATCAAACAGAGCAGACCCTGATCAGACGGCTCCTATAGGAGCCGTCTGATCCGGGTCTGCTCTGTTTGCAAATGTGTGAAAATGCGTTTATATGAGAAAAAGGGTTTACACTGTAACAGCCTAACAGGTATTAGTTGTAGCAATAGTCATCCCTGTAAAAATTGCGTATTGGTTAAAATCCTTGTAGAATTTTCTTTCTGTTGCTTGTCAAGAGTTTTGTTGACGTTTCAAACAGCATGTTCTATAAATCAAAATGTTTGCATTGGTCAGTCATCAAGATTTTGTTCAAAGCTTGCTAGCTGTTGAATGTTGCCTTCAAGTCCTTGACAAGTGTGGCAAAATTGAGCAATTTTACTGCTAAACATATATACATAATCAGTGATTTTTGATATTTCAATAGGTGTGGTTGAGTTAACTCTTTCCTTCATAAATACGCCTTTCTACGCCTCTGTAATACTAAATAGCCACTTCTTGAAACCATTGTGTTAAATAGAGCATTTGCTCCATAGGAGCAAATGCTCTAATATCACAATGGTTTCAATAGTACACAATTCTAACATTTTCCTTTTCTCTATTAACCCTTTCTTCCGTAAATACACCTTTCTACGCTTCTGTAAAAGTCACCTGTTGAAACTCTATTTATCACAATGGTTTCAAACTACAAAATTCTAAAATTTTCTTTTTTTTTCTAGTTAATGCTCCTTTTGGGTAGATTCATTCAAAGCCATTGGGTCTAAAATAGCCTATGGAGAAATGGGTTAAATGCTCCTTTTTGGTAGATTTATTCAAAGGTCGGGTCTTTAAATGTCCTATGTTAGAATGGGTTAATTAGGAACTCTGTACTTCATAAATATTCATGTTAGAAATAATGACATCATGAATATTACTCAGATGATTTTTGTGTCACCTGCTGAGAGGCAGTGTGTCACATAAGGATCACTTTTCCGTCGTCTGACTGTCCGTCACACTTTTTTTTTTTATTCTAACACTTCCCAGCAGGTGACACAATGTGTTCCTTTGACCACTCTTGCTGTATGCTGGAAATACGGGAAATTTTTGCCATGGCAGAAAATATAGAATTGGGTCTATCGTCTCGATACAGTGTATTGTTATAATTAATGCATATTACATTATGATGATAACTTCCCATTCCGTCTACTTCCTAATTTCGTCTACTATTTTGGCAATTGTTCCCATTTTGTCTACTCCTAATTTTACACCCTTTCCCATTTCTGATCTACTGCTTATATTAATCATGTCTTTGATCAATATTATCTTCACATCAGGCTAGATTCATGCATTTTAGGACTTTTTAATATCAAGTTAGAATTTTTTTGGTTTATATCAAATTTTTAGATGTGTTTTTTCAGCTGTGAAAACATCATTATGATATAAGTCATGGTAATGCTTAAGAAAGCTGTAAAAACATGATTATGCAAAAAGCCCCCAGTGATACAAGTAGGGTGTCAAAATACTAATGTGGATTAAGATTTGTCTTAAAAAAAGCATCATAAATATTTAAAAAAATAAGATTAAAAATGTAGACAACACATTAAAAAGTCCTAAAATGTAGGATTTCTGTAGGATTTATATGTTAGTAAATATAAATTAATTACATAACAGTAGACAAAATGGGAACCAGGTAAAATTTTAGAGTAGTTGAAATGGGAATGAATTACAGTAGATGAAATGGGAAGTAGACGAAATGGGAATGACCCATTATGATAACATGTATATCAGTATACTGGTAATAGTGGACACCCCAGTCAACATTGCAACAGGTAGTACAAGTTCAGGTATAATTTTTTTTATTTCTTTTGTACTATTGATGACCTGACAATTAACACTTTCCTCCATAAATACGCCTTTATACGTCTTGGAAAACAGAATAGACTCGGATCATACGGCTCCTATAGGAGCCATCTGATCAGGGTCTGCTCTGTTTGCTTTATGAAATAATATAGATCTAATTCGTATTCTACAATTTCTGTCTTGGCCAAAATTTGATGTGTTCATGATTATACTATTAAGAAAATGCATCTAGAAATACATCTAGTTAATATTCATGATGTCATTATTTCTTTCATAAATATTCATGGAGGAAAGGGATTGTAAGAAAGTGTGTCATGTAACACTTGCATCCTGGATTAAATCTGTTTGTAGATGTCAGGTCTGTGTGTTTAGACAAGCTTAAAGGGGATGAAACATCATGGACCATAATCTTTAGCATGTTGTATTTAACCCATTACCTCATAGGCTATTTTTAGATACAACCTCTTTGAATAAATCAACGGAAAAGGAGCATTAACTAGAGAAAAGGATTTTTTTTTTGAATTTTGTAGTTTGAAACCATTGTGATAAATAGAGCATTTGCTCCTATAGGAGCAAATGCTCTATTTATCACAATGGTTTCACAAAGTGACTTTTATGGAGTCGTCAAAAGTCATCAAAATTAGGGAATGGGTTAAGACGTCAGTTACTCAGGGTGTGTAACCCTTTACTCCATGAATATATATATATATATGTCATAATTATGTAAGAAATAGTGACATCATGAATATTAATTAGGTTAATGTTTATAATGGCACATTGACACAAGCATTTTTTGCCATGGCAGTAACAGTGCAGTTACTGTGAATCATATTTTTATTATTCCATAAGCAAACAGAGCAGAGATCAGATGACCCATACAGGAGTCGTCTGATCTGGATCTACTCTGTTTGCAAATGTGTGAAAAGGCATTTATATGAAGGAAATGGTCAAGTACAATGTAAGTATGGATTATGAGGTCTTCTTAACTCTTTGCACGCTAGCGGCAAAACTGTGATTACCTATGTGATTACATAGGCCGCATAATGCGGCGTCTCATCAGGATCCAAACTGTTTGTCATCTTGACCATATTTTTGCAAAAAAATGAGAGAGTTTATTTTAAGGATTGAAGCAGAAGACAATTCTTGCAGAAGAAATATTACTTAGCGTGCAAAGTTAAGATTTCCTGCATAGTCTATTGTATTATTAGCAGGTGTCAAAGTCAGATCATAGGGGATAATAGGATTCTGTAGGATTTATATGTTAGACTTCTAAATTGCTAAGAGATTAAGGTGATGAGATTTTATTTAACCTTTTCCTCCATAGGCTATTTTTAGATCCAACCTCTTTGAATAAATCTACCGAAAAGGAGCATTAACTAGAGAAAAGGATTTTTTTTAGAATTTTGTAGTTTTAAACCATTGTGATAGAGCATTTGCTCAAATGCTCTATTTATCACAATGGTTTAATAAAGTGACTTTTACAGAGGCGTAGAAAGGCGTATTTATGGAGGAAAGGGTTAACTCTTTGCATGCTAAGAACACTTTCAGCGAAAATGGTTGCTGTATTCTCTAATAAATGCCCCAATCTTATAAATCCCCCCTTCTAAAAGGGAGTAGGGTGGGTGGGTGGGGGGGGGACTAACAATGAATAACACAACTTTAACCCATTCCCTCATAGGCTATTTTTAGACACAACCTCTTTGAATAAATCTACCGAAAAGTAGCATTAACTAGAGAAAAGGATGCAAATGCTTTATTTATCACGATGGTTTTAAACTACAAAATTAAAAAAAAATCCTTTTCTCTAGTTGCTCCTTTTCGGTAGATTTATTCAAAGTGGTTGGATCTAAAAATAGTCTATGGGGGAAAGTGTTAATGTATGGTTACACTCTTCCATGAAAGCTTTTGTCACCGTATCTTGGATAAACGAAACATGTCTCCGTACAGTATATTAAATACTAGGTTAGATGGGTTGACTGGGTGCTTTACAGTCTTTACAGTCTTTGCCAAAGCATGCAAATATTTACAGTACCAGCAAATATATAGAAACCATGTGTGGAAATCGTGAAAAACCTAACACATACCTGAAACCTTCATGGAAGTAGTTAGGATCCTTTGAACTAGAGTATGATGGATTATCAAAGTGAAATTTTGTCAATTTTGATGTACGAAGATTAACCCGTTTATTCTAGAAGTAAAGTTTGTCGGAAAAAATAAATATTATGGCAAACAGTGACGTTCTAGATCAGAGAGCTGTTGTTGTAGGGGTCCACTGATCTAGGTCTACACATTCTGTAAGTGCTAGTTAAACAACTTTCATGCATTTGCAAACAGAGTAGACCCATATCAGACAGCTCCTATAGGAGCCGTCTGATCAGGGTCTGCTCTGTTTGCTTTTAACATGATATAGAACTGATTCTACAGTTTTTATCAAAGCAAAAACTTCCCTTGAAAAGTTTATATTATAAAAATGGGGCAAATCGGTATTCATGTTGTCATTATTTGTTACATGATTGAATATTGAACAGGGAAAGGGTTAAAATCATTGCTAACTGTTTGGATCCAACTGATACCATGAATGACTAGTTTTAGATCAGGATCCAATCTGTTTGACATATACCGTACTGATAGTTTATTTTAAACAGAAATTGAAATAAAGACTGAATTGGAATTACGTAAAGAACATTCTTCTTGCTAAAGACATTATGCAGGCTGAGAATTGAAGTCGCATGTTTCCAATGAACCTCCAGGTTGGAATTGGAGATATTTGGCACATGCCCCGATATCAGATGAGAGGATTTTTACTTAGATCTACGTGAACTTGATCAGTACTTCAAAGCCGAAGGAAAGAGAATTTTTTTGGGACAAAAATGTTTTCAGTTATTGTTGTATTGAGACTGTCTTGATGCAGCATGGATTACTGTAGAAGCCATCTGATCAGGGTCAGCTCTGATGGCTCAATTAACCCTTTCCTCCATAAACAAGCCTTTCTACGCCTCTGTAATAACCACTTCTTGAAACCATTGTGATAAATAGAGCATTTGCTCCTATAGGAGCAAATGCTCTATTTATCACAATGGTTTCAAACTACAAAATTCTAAATTTTTACTTTTCTCTAGTAAATGCTCCTTTTGGGTAGATTCATTCAAAGAGGTTGGGTCTAAAAATAGCCTATGGAGGAAAAGGGTAAGAAGATTGGATACTAGAGAGTTTTCATTCTAAGGTATTCAGAGCTCCATATAGATGTGTAAATTCATTTCAAGAATAACTCCTATATTTCTCCACCAAACCCATCCCTATTCTGTGACTGGTTACTCTTTAGAATTGTCTCGAAGAGGCGATTCTAAAGAGTGGTCTTTGTAGAGGGTCTGTGGAGAAATGACAGTACGTACCTTTATCTGTAGCTCTGGGTATTGGAATAAAGGGCTACAGCAGGGTCTGTCAGGCACAATAAAATATAACAAACAACCTGGGGCGAACTGTCTAAACGAAAATGGAACTCTGGCCAACAAATGCTGAATTTTCAAATTAAAATGATCCATTAGACATTGTTTAACCCTTTATTCCATAAATATGCCTTTGTATGTGTTTGCAAACAGAGTAGATCCAGATCAGACGGCTCCTGTGGGAGACGTCAGGAGCTGTCTTATCAGGGTCTGCTGTGCTTGCTTATAATATAGATATGTTTCTATTGTTTCTGCCATGATCAAAAATTTCTTTGACCGTGTGCTATTATAACAATTAATCCAGTTAATATTTATTATTTCTTACATGAATATTCATGGAGTATAGAGTTAAAGACGGACCATTTGCTGGAGGATTTTGAATGATGCACATTATAACTCCTGATCAGAAGGCTCTTACATTGAACCTCTGGGTAAAGAGTGGTCACAGTATAGGGGTTGTCTTGAAAGGCTATCAAAAATGTGCTGCTAGCATGCAAAGAACTATTCTGTATATATTATTAATACACAGCTCCTGATTCAAGGGGTATTTTTCTATTCACATTATCCTTTCAATGGTAATTTTTCAAATGGACTATTCCAATATTTAAACAGGACATATTCAGGGATTTTCTCACCTGACAAAGTTGCAGACCCAGATTGGAGCCCTCTCATCATCTGGGCCTGCACTGTTTGCAAAATGCATTAGTTGGATTGTTTCCTTACATTGAAAGGGATGATGATATTGTATTTCTCAGCCAGCCATACTCTGTTACTAGGGTACTCTTGAGATTGGCCTCCAGAGAGTGATTGCAATGAATACCAAGTTTATGGGTTTTTGGGGAGAAATGTAGAAAACATTTGTCATAGATTTTTCCGTTACACTTTTATCTGCAGTATTGTTTTTTGGATCAATTTATATTATGTACATACATGTGTTATATAAGAGACTTATAGCCTGTTATAGGAGCTGTCTGATCTGGGTCATCTCTGTTTGCAAATGCATGAAAAGGTTATTTATATGAAGGAATGGGTTAAGTTCCGTTAACCCTTCACTCCATTATTAAATACACCTTTCTACACCTTTGTAAACAGAGTAGACCCAGATCCGATGGCTCCTATACGAACTGTCTGATCAAGGTCTGCTCTGTTTGCTTATTATATAATATAGATATGGTTCTACAGTTTCTACTTCAGCAAAGAATTCATGTGTTAACCCATTACCTCATAGGCTAATTTTAGATACAACCTCTTTGAATTAATCTACCGAAAAGGAGCATTAATTAGAGAAAAGGCAAAGTTGTCAATATGAGGGAAAGGGTTAATATGCCATTTTAAAATTAATCTTAATTAATATTCATAATGTCATCATTTCTTTCATGAATATTCATGGAGTAAATAGTTGAAATTTCCTTGGACAGGATGTATGTACTTATGAGTACTTAACAAGATGGGTTTCATGGTGAAATCTTGAAAATGTGTTTCCTAGAAGCTTAAGAACACCTCTCATCACCCACTCTATACTTTCGGGAGTTTCCTCAATTTTTGGCGAAAACAAGTTTTTAGGAATGTAGCATGTCCAGTTTGCAGTGGTGTTTATCATGGCTGCCTGGTGGGCAGTATCTGGATATAGGCCAACCGTGGTCCACACTGATGAAGATGGTGTGATCAGATTGCCCTGGTAGATTAGGATCTCAGTGTGTCACTCAGCAGGCCAGTTCAGCTATTAGCACTTGATTGTCAGTTTTATCAATAGAAAACTCTGGCATTAAATGAGAAGGTTTTGAGGAATTTTTCACATTTGGTCAAGTCTTTTGTTAGCCTTTTACCTCACCCTTTTTATGTAAGAAATAATGACATCATGAATATTTATTAGCTGAAATATTGTAATGGTATATGAACACGGGAGTATTTGGCTGTGACAGAAACTGTAGAATCAGACCTGTTTAACCCATTACCTCATAGGCTATTTTTAGATCCAACCCCTTTGAATAAATCTACCGAAAAGGAGCATTAACTAGAGAAAAGGAAACTTAGAATTTTTAGTTTGAAACAGTTGTGATAAATAGAGCATTTGCTCCTATAGGAGCAAATGCTCTATTTATCACAATGGTTTCAAACTTTCAAGAAGTGACTTTTACAGAAGCTTAGAAAGGCGTATTTATGGAAGAAAGGGATAATCGCACAGACACCCTGATTAGGCTGCTCCAACTTGGGCTACCTGATCTAGGTCTGTATACAACAATTCATGATTTCATGCATATTCATTTAACTTATTTTGTTTTAATGGCCAATCAACACGGGACAGGATTTTGAATGATAAACAGTGCAGACCGTGATTATGGAAGTCCTCTAGGAACACTCTTGGTCTAAGTCAATACTGTTCACACCAGCCAGTACAATTGTTTCTGACTTCAAAGGGATAGTGTAACTTAAGATCAATAATGCATGCTTTGTGAAATTTTGGAATTCAGATAAGACAATTCTGCATCTCATCAGAATTCAAACAACACATTGATCCTTTACTTGGTGAATTAAGAATCATATCTGTTTTATTTTATTAGCATACAGATTAGACCCTGATCAGGTCTGACAGCTCCTACTGGAGCGTTTATCTGGGTCTACTCTTGTTTGCGAAGGAGTAGAAAAGCATATTGATGGAGTAAAGTGTTAAATTTCTGATACTGAGTTACTTGGTGATTTGCATATCTTAATGTTATCTGTATTATTCCATGTAAGCAAACAGAGTAGGCCCTGATCAACAGACGCCTTCTACAGGTGCCATCTGATTTGGGTCTACTCTGTTTGCAAAGGTGTTAAAAGGTGTACATGTATTTTGATTTTTTCTGAGTAAAAAGTTGACCCTTTACTCCATAAAAACACCATTCTATGTCTTTACAAACAGAGTAGTCCCAGATCTGACGACCTTTGTAGGAGCCGTTTTATCAGGATCTGCTCTGTTTGCTTATGAACAAATATAGGTATTATTCTACAGTTTCTGACATAGCCAAAAATCCCTGTGTTCATTTAAAAATGAATCTAATCAATATTCATGGTGTCATTATTTCTAACATGAATATTCATGGAGTAACGGGTTAAAGAGAAGTCATCTATGTATCAAGATGTTCTAAGTATTAGATGCTACATAAAGATAAACCAAAACACCGGTCCTGAACTATGAACTACATGTATCATACATCAAGGTCAAGGTCAAATTACTGGGTCCAGTTCAGATACACTGTACATACATGCTTCAAAGTTGGCATACATGTTCAACTTATAGGGGGCATAGTGTTTCACAAATACATCTGGTTTCTATAATGGTACTGCAAAGAAGGGAATTTTTTATCATGACAGAAATTGTAGAATCGGATCTGTACAGAAGCTGTCTGATCTGGATCTACTCTGTTTAGAAAGACATAGAAAGGCATATCGGAGTAAAGATTTTACAGTCTTTTCAAAACGAACAAATAAAAGGCCTCAGTTGAGAATTGGGAGTAGATATCAGTTTTCACACACGGCCTTTCTGGCATCTACATGGGTCTGTTAACCCATTACCTCATAGGCAATTTTTAGATACCTCTGAATAAATATACCGAAAAGGAGCATTAACTAGAGAAAAGGAAATTTTTTAGAATTTCATAGTTTGAAACCATTGTGATAAATAGAGCATTTGCAATGCAAAATAGCTAACATTTTTAAAAGAATCCCAATAGAGACCAAATTTTATTTAAAATGCTGTAAAAAAAAACTTTCCAAGATCATTGAATTTTAGCGCAAACAATTTCCCAATTATTAAAATGCATTTTCCCCATAATTGCCAGAAAAAGCCCCGTCACAGCATAATAAAGGTTGATAAATCAATAGCATTCCTGTAATTACAACTCTGTTATCCAGAAATTCATTTTGGAATTGTGTTGCATTATATGTTACTCTTTGGCGTACCAAGTAATAATTGTAATTGACATCTGCTACGAATTCCTTTGCATGTCTGCAAATAATGCCGTCTGCTTTCACCTTTTCATTCATAGAAATGCCAGATCAGATGGCTTCTAGAGGAGCCATCTGAACAGGGTATGCCATGTTTTGCTTATGAATATATAATAGATCTGACTACAATTTCCATCAATACCAAAAAATCCTGTATGCCATTATAAAATTCAGCTAATAAGTATTCATGATGTCATTATTTCTTACATGAATATTCAGTAGGGAAAGAGTTATAGGTAACTCCTCCTACAGGAGCTGTCTGATCTGGGTCTACTCTGTTTGCAAAGGCGTAGAAAGGCATTTTTATGGAATGAAGGGATAATGGCATCATGAATATTTGTTAGCCACGGTTTTATGTTGTTATATGAACGCAGGATTCTTCTCAGAATAAAGCTAAAATGTTTTATACTTAAATATAGTCTGTATTACTGTACATGTAGCTCTTAACCCTTTCCCTGTTCTATGTTTATTACAAATTTCATTACCTACTGAATATTCATTGACAAAACACTTATAATGAAATACAGAAGGTGATACATTGCAGCCATTTTAGAAAGTAAAGAAACAGATCTATCAAATTCTATTAGCAAACAGAGCAGACCCTGATCAGACGGCTCCTCAAGGAGCCGTCTGATCTGGGTCTACTCTGTTTGCAAATGAGTGAAAACACGTTTACATGAGGGAAAGGATTAACCCTGTACTCTATGAATAGTAATGTAAGAAATTATGACAGCATGAATATTAATGAGATTATTATTATGGCATATTCGGTCATGGCAGAATCTGTAGAATCGTATATTATTTCATAAGCAAACAGAGCAGACCATAATCAGATGGCTCCTATAGGAGCCGTCTGATGATTCTGATCTGGTCCTACTCTGTTTGTAAAGGCGTATTTATGGAGTATAGGGCTAAAGACACAAAATCTATTATTTTTATTGATTAATAATTTGTCTGTTCAAAATGTAACACAGCTTCAGTGTGTGAAAAGATAAATGAAACGTCGTTGCTATGGTAATTGTATAGATTTCAATATTTATTTTTCTGACTGTATCAGAAATTAAGCACTTGTATATATATATAAGCATTGAATTCTTTTAGCTTATCCTATGCAATTTGTGGAGAAAATAAATGAGTACATTGTGTCTGATGTTTAACCCATTCCCTCATAGGCTATTTTTAGATCCAACCTCTTTGAAAAAATCTACCGAAAAGGAGTGTTAACTAGAGAAAAGGAAATTTTTAGAATTTTGTAATTTGAAACCATTGTGATAAACAGAGCATTTGCTCCTATAGGAGCAAATGCTCTATTTATCACAATGGTTTCAACAGGTGACTTTTACAGAGGCATAGAAAGGCGTATTTATGGAGGAAAGGGTTCTCTTTGCATGCTAGTTGCAATTGCGTATTCTCCTGCCATTTATGACCAATGCAAACTGTTTTGATCCAGACCAGGCCCTATAAAACATGGGGCCTGAGACTGAGATCCAATCATTCTGTTTGTCTGTCACTCAAGCTCAAAATTCTGCAAGAAATCATAAAGAAAAGTTTCGAAAATGTTGAAGACATTTTGAGCAGACGACAAAATTACTTGTCATGCAATGAGTTCGATCCAGTTAGCAAAGTTATAGTATATCAGAAATTCTTACATAGAAATATTGAGAGTTAACCCTTTCCCTCATATAAGCATGTTTTCACGCATTTGCAAACAGAGTAGACCCAGATCAGACGGCTCCTAGAGGAGCTGTCTGATCAGGGTCTGCTCTGTTTGCTTATAGAATTTGATAGATCTGTTTCTTTACTTTCTAAAATGGCTACAATGTTCCACCTTCCATATAATTTATTTCGTTATAACTATTTTGTCCATGATTATTCAGAAGGTACTGAAATTTGAAATAAACATAGAACAGGGAAAGGGTTAATATTGTCTGAAGAAAATCTATGGGATTTCTGCTGATCAGCACTTCTCGTTTCACCTCTTCGTTTTGATGAATGAATTCCTATCTGCATAATCAGTGATCTGTGATATCATTAGTACAGTATTCGTTATGGCCTCGAGGGGGGTTGCACACAGCTTAGGCTGTAGACAAGACCGAGTGAATACAGTAGAACCGGTCTAAAGTAGAAGTGATCTTATCATCTAGTATCTATTTCATGGGTCCTTTTTCATCTGCTGTAATGGTGTAGTTATAGTCCTAACTTCGAAACTGTTTTTTAGCTCACTAGAGCACAAAGTGCTCAGGGTGAGCTTTTGTGATCGCCTGATGTCCGTCGTCAACCATTTGAACCTTTAAAAATCTTCTCTGAATCTACAGGGTTCTCAGCTTCCATCTTGGCACATAGCATCATCTGTAGGTCCTCTACAAAAGTTATTTAAGTTATGCCCCTGGGGTCAAATTGACCCCTTCCCAGGGGTGGCCAGTTTTCTATAGTAACATAAAGTGAACACTTTGAAAGTCTTCTGAAACTGGAAGGTTCTCAGCTTTCATATTTGGCACATAGCATCAACTTCAGGTCTTCTACAAAAGTTATACAAATTATGCCCCTACGGTCAAAATTGGCCCCACCCCAGGGGTGGCCATTTTTCTATAGAAACATAATAGTGAAACTGCGAAAATCTTCTTCTCTGATTGTCTGGTGAGCGATAACAGGGCCGTCGTGGCCCTCTTGTTGAATTTTAGGCTGGTATGTCCAACACCTAGGGATACTATTTTCCTTGTCTTTCCGTTGTTCCTTTTGCATTATGCTTTTTTCATCACACTTCTTCTGATAGGTGACACACAAAGTCATGTTCCTTTGAACACTTGTTTATGTGAGAAAGCTAGCTGGCTCATGATATGGTGATATGTCAGTGTTTCTCTGTGACATAGATAGAAACTTGATCATAGGGAAATGTGAGAATGGTGTGAAATGAATATCAGGTTTCTGTCACTTGTTAGAAAATCAACAGTATTTTTCCAGAACTGCTACAAACTCCACCTTTAGTCAGGTTTCCAGATAACAATTGTGAAGGTAAAGTGTTTGTTTATTATACCATTCCCTCATTGGCTATTTTTGGACCCAGCCTCTTTGAATAAATCTTCTGAAGAAGAGCATTTGTTAGAGAAAAGGTCCTAGAAATGTGTAGTTTTAAAACTACATGTATTGTGTTAAATAGAGCATTTTTTCTTACAGAGCAAATGCTGTATTTATCAAAATGGTTTCAAAAAGTGACATTTACAGAGGTGTCAAAAGGTGTTAATATGATGGAATGGGCTACAGTGCCAATGGTAAATGCAACCTAACATTTTGAAAGACAAAAGTTCTTCATTTCTCTCCACAATTCCCATAGTTGGGACTTGCTCATTAGCATTGTCTCAAAGAGACTAATCTAATGAGTCAGGCACATGAATTGGTTTAGTGGAGAAATTATAGAACTGTTTCGGTCTGAAGTACTCTCCTTAACCCTTATAAAGCCTTTCACATATTTGCAAACATTGTAGACCCAGATCAGATAGCTCCTATAGGATCAGGGTCTGCTCTGTTTGCTTTTGACACAATACAGATCTGATTCTACAGGTGTTTTTTTTTCAAACCAAAAAAAATCCTTGAACTTGAGAAAAGTTTACATTATAAAAAATCAAGTAATAAAATTTAATATTCATGATGTCATTATTTCTTACATGAATACTGAACAGGGAAATGGTTGTATGGAGGTTTTGATTGCGACTTTGCAAGTAGATAATTTGCTTTAGTATAGTGACAGATCAGGAGCTACACTATGAACAAATTGTTGAAGTGTCTCATCAATATCCTAGAAATAGCTTACTCATACGTTATTGCTTAGTAATAGAACAATTAACCCTTTCCTCCATAGGCTATTTTTAGACCCAACCTCTTTGAATGAATCTACCGAAAAGGAGCATTTACTAGAGAAAAGGAATATGATATAATTGTGTAGTATAGAAACTCCATAGGAGAAAATGCTCTACTTATCACAATTATAGTTTCAAAAAGTGACTACATGTATTATAGAGGCGTAGAAAGGCGTATTTATGGAGGAAAGGGTTAACCCTTTACTCCATGGATATCATGACATCATGAATATTAGATGAGTTTTTAAAATGGCAATATGACAGGGGAAGTTTTGGCCATCGTTGATACTGTAGAATAAGATCTGTATCATTCCATAAACAAACAGAGCAGACCCTGATCAGATGGCTCCTACAGGCGCCATCTGATCTGGGTCTACTCTGTTTGCAAAGGTGTTTCAATGGCTATAGATAATATATCAAAGGGTTTTGTTCATATCCATTCTTCGTTATCTTTGTTCCCGTGTCTACAAACATTTGATTGTAGACTTCCGATGACGGTACAGCTATCTAATGCATGTTTAGGTGCTATACGGATGCATGCAATCAGATGAATCGGAATGGAATTGATTTTGGGCTACATATGTACATGTTTAAAGCTTTGTTGCTGCTGGCCTGTTGCACTCTTTCCAGACTGACTGAATTGGTCATAACCTTTGCAAATTGATTCAGTCCAAGTGGTTAGTCATATGAGATGGCATCTTATAGGGGTCTAATCTGGGTTTTCTTTGTTCTTTGGAGGGGAGGGGTGTGTTTGCCGTTTGGGGAGGGGGGGATGTAAGAAAAAAGTTCTGGGAAAGTTGAAGAAAATGCCAATTTTTGCAGAGATGGTGTTACTTGATATCTTTGCAAACTATACATATCCACGATCTCTATCTGGGAGCCATTATTTTGACCAATCTGTCAATGGAATAAAAGGTTTACCCTTTCCCTGTACAATATTCATGTAAGAAACAATGGAGGAGTCAATCTGATCTGGATCTACTCTGTTTGCAAAGACGTGAAAAAGTGTACATGAGGAAATGGGGTTTGTCTTGGCTATTACCTTTAAAGTTTTACAAAATAGAGACTTAACCAATTCCCTCATATTGACGACTCTGTAGAAGTCACTTCAATTGTGAAACCATTGTGATATATAGAGCATTTGCTCCTATAGGAGCAAATGCTCTATTTATCACAATGGTTTCAAACTACAAAATTTAAAAAAAAATCCTTTTCTCTAGTTAATGCTCCTTTTCGGTAGATTTATTCAAAGTGGTTGTATCTAAAAATAGCCTATGAGGTAATGGGTTAATACTTGGTTGAACCTAAATACTTGCAGATCATTCCAAATACGCCTGTACTCTAAAGTTAATATTTACTGCAAAACTTCCCGTCTTATAATACTTTGAAAGTTTGAATGCAGAAAATGAGCTGATTATAATTTGCAAATAATGTAGACCAGGTCAAAGTGATCTTTGCAGGAGCACTCTGATCAAAAACTGCTATGTTTGTCATGTATATTACCTAGTAACAAATATAATCCTTCCATAGTGCATGAACTTTACTGCTGAATGTAGATTAAGGTTGACTATTCCACTTTGAAGATTCAGTATTTGATTGGGATAGTCCTTGATTAGTTCAAATTGGCCAAATTATCTCTTCATACTGGATATAATTACCATCAGCAAAACTTTATCGGCTTCAGAGCTGTAGATATATATTTAGGAAATATAATTAACCCTTTACTCCACGACGCCTTTAGCATAATAGGAACTGTTTGATCAGGGTCTGTTCTGTTTGCTTATGAAGAAATATAGATATGATCCTACAGTTTCTGCTATGGCCAGAAATTCCTATGTTCATGTGCCATTGTAAAACTTAATCTTATTAATATTCATAATGTTGTTATTATACATTATTTTCACACATGAATATTCATTGAGTAAAGGGTTAAACTATTTTCTATATTTCTCTGCCTAACCCTAATGAGCTGCAGCAAGATGTAGAGGTTGACTGAGAAATAAGAGATATTGAAAGATCAGTACAGTATAACCTTTCTATAACGGTCACTAATTTTGTGTTAATTAGATGGTATTTAGGGCAGGTGACTGCTTAAAAGGAAGGTGAAAGTTAAACAGAACGCTCCTATAGGAGCGTTCTGTTTTACGTTCACCTTGCTTTAAGCAGCCACCTGCTTTAACACAAAATAATTCATGTAATTTAGTGGCCGTTATAGAGAGGTTTTACTGTATGTGTCTTATCTACAGCCCTGCTGCTTTATTTATGAAAATAAGTTTGCCTACCAACATGACCAGTGTCAGATTGTCTACCAACATGACCAGTGTCAGATTACTGTTGAATCTCTTGGTGAAATGCAGTGTTACCTTATTCCTTTCCCTGTTCTATATTCATTCCAAATGTCAGTACTTACTGAATATTCATAGATGGAATAATTGTAATGAAATATGGAAGATGGAACATTACAGCCATATTAGAAAGTAAAGAAACAGATTTAGCAAATTCCATTAGCAAACAGAGCAGACCCTGATCAAACAGCTGTAAGAGCCTTCTGATCTGGGTCTTCTCTGTTTGCAGATGTGTGAAAACATGTTTATATGAAGGAAAGCGGGATATAGATATGAATTTCTGTCAGGAAAAGTGTTACCCTAACTCAGCTTAAGAGGAAATCTTTGCAAACTGTTTTGACTTACATAAGAGGTGGAGTAAGTCAGATTTTCATCAATATCTGAGCTGTTCTTTTCTGTATTTTTGAAGAGAAAAAGATGGATGTTTGTTGAGAATTGATGCATATAATCCATCTATCATAGCTTTTCAAGGTACACACCTGATGGATACGTATGTAATTTGTTGAAATTTTTCTGTTAAAAAGCAATCACTTTGAATGAAACTTGTTGCGATCAAAATGCAATGTAGTTTAAGAAATAGCAACATGATGTTAAATGTTCTGATGTCCGGTCATTGAATATTTGCAATACCTAAGACACTTGACATATAGATTGATGGGTCCTGTCAAATCACTGCCTTGCCCAATTTTTAAAAAAAAAAAAAAAAAAAAAGAGAAAAAAAAGAATACATACATTTTAAAGATTCCAGCCATATGAGACAACCATTTCAGTCAAGAGGACAAAAAAATGCAATTAAACCTTTACTCCATTAATATGCCTTTGCAAACAGAGTAGACACAGAGCTACAGATAACGGTGCGTACATACTCAAATACTAAAATCGTCATTTCTCCAGCAAACCCTATGTTGTGACCACTCTTTAGAATCGTCTCTTTGAGACGATTCTAAAGAGTGGTCACAACATAGGATTTACTGGAGTAATAAAGAACCTGAATTTATACTTGAAAAAGTGTTAATTTACGCATGTTATCTGGAACTCTGAGACACATATCAAGCAGTTACTGTAGGAGCTGTCTGCTCAGTTTTATGGGATAATACAGTATCTACCATGGCCAACAAATCTTGTGTTCACTTGCCATTATAAAAATTCAGCTAAATAGTATTCACGAATGATATCCATCTCTTATACAAATTATCATGGTGTAAAGGGTTAAAAATAGCCATATTGAAGCAGACAGTAATGTAACATTTTGTGCCTGGATTGGCCGTTTGAAATCCTTACTTAACCGTTTTCTCCATAAATACGCCTTTCAATGTCTGTACAAACAGAGTAGACCCAGATCAGAAGGCTCCCATGGGAGCCGTCTGATCAGGGTCTGCTCTGTTTGCTTATGAAATGATAGAGATATGATTTTAGTTTCTACTATAGTCAAAAATTCCAGTGCTCATATGCCATAATAAAAAATAATCTTATTAATAATCATAAAATAATATCCTGCATGAATATTCATAGAGTTATGGATTAATTTTTGTTATTTCTCTGTTTTTCAGGAAATGCAAGCTTCACAAACCCGTACCTCAGCTTTCCCCGGAAGACCCCCAGGGTGTGTCCATCATAAAGCCGCTTGTTGGTGTTGATTCGAACCTGTACCATAACATAGAAAGTTTCTTCAACATAGACTATCCCCTTGTAAGTAGGGAATAATGTACTATAAAGCCTGGAAAAAGGTCTTATAAATTAATATTATCCCTTTCCCTGTTCGATATTCATGCAAGATATAAATAATGACATCATGAATATCTATTACATGAACTTTTTAGGGGGTAATCTTTTTAAGGGAATTTTTTGCTTTGGCAATAACTGTAAAATGTATGGAATATTGAAATACATGTATAATATCGGTTAATTAACCCTTCGCTTGCTGTTCACGTCAATATACGTACCTGTAAATAGTGAAGACCCAGATGAGACAGCCCCTGCAGGAGCTGTCTCATCAGGGTCTGCACTATTTACAAGTTGATTGTGCAACCAGTGCACTCCACAGCAGTGATTGCACAGTGATATGCTTGTACGCAGTGAAGATATATGTAATTATACAACAGGGCATGGGTAAAGAAGAGAAATGTATTTTAAAATTCAGCAAGCGAAGGGTTAAACCAATTTTGTTATAATGGTAAATGAACACAAAAGTTTTTGATTCTGGCAGAAACTGTGGAAATCAGATATTCCATATAAACCCATTCTCTCATAGGCTATTTTTAGATCCAACCACTTTGAATAAATCTACCGAAAAGGAGCATTAACTAGAGAAAAGGAAAATTTTAGAATTTTGTAGTTTGAACCCTTTGTGATAAATAGAGCATTTGCCCCTATAGGAGCAAATGCTCTATTTATTACAATGGTTTCAACAGGTGACTTTTACAGAGGGCGTAGAAAGGCGTATTTATGGAGGAAAGGGTTAATTAAGCAAACAGCAGACCATGATCAGCCAGCTCCTCTATCTGTTACTGGTGTTTTAGTAGAGGAGCTTAACTCTTTACTCCATAAATATGCCTTTCTATGCCTTTGCAAACAGAGCAGACCCAGATCAGATGGCTCCTGCTGGGTTTGCTGTTTGCTTATGAAATACAGTAAAACCTCTCTAAACTGGACATTAAATTTGGTATAAATATAGGTCTTGGACACAGGTGGCAGCTTAATGCAGGGTAAAAGTCATGCAGAAAGCTCCTTCAGGAGCTTTCTGCATGACTTTCACCCTGCATTAAGCAGCCACCTGCCTAAAAGTATCTGAAATCTTCTCGACTAGAATTCCGGTTCAGCGGGGTTTTACTGTACATGTAATATAGATCTGTCACTCTGACTGCAGTTTCTGGCATGGCCAAAAATTTCTGTGTTGAACTTCATATACCATTTAACGAGTCATGAATATTTATTCGATTCATTTTTATAATGCCATTGTAAAAATGAATCGAATTAACATTCATGACTCATTATTTCCTATATGTATTGAATATTCATTGAGTTAAGGGTTAAACATGTTTCTCTTATGAAAAAAAAGTGTGCCCTCTCTCTCTGTGCCAGGCCACCATTTCCCTTCTGTAAAGGTACATGCTGTCGAAGGAGTACCTTTTCTTGTTGGACAGCTGAATGTTTTCCTAAACATGCAGTTGGAATGCTGAACCCTTAATAAACGCCATTTCATGCATTTACAGATAGGATCCATCTGATCAGGGTCTGCTCTGTTTGTGTACAACATAATATAGATCTTATTCTACACTTTCTGTCTTGGTTAAATATATAGCTGTGTGTTTTATGTGTTATTTTAAAGATACGGCTAATTAATATGCATGATATCATTAACTTCTGACATGAATATTCATGGAGTTATGGGTTAATGTAACTAATCGAGTAATGTAGCAGCATTTGGGTGGGCCAATTACATTACATGTATTGATACATGGCAAGGCCGAAGTAATTAATTACCGTACTCTGATCTGTGCAGGGTCAAAACAAGTTCAAAATGAATCCTTTCCTGATATATAAAGCTTTTTCACGCTTTTGCAAACAGAGTGGACTCAGATCAGACTGGTCCTTTATGAGCTGTCTGATCAGGGTCTGCTCTGTTTGCTAATGTGTTTATATAAAGCTGATCCTATAGTTATTGTCAAGGCAAAAAGTTTACATTATCAAAATTAAGTCCATGAATATTCATGAAGAGACCAATTCACACATAAATGTTCATTTAACCCATTCCCGCATATTGACACCATTTGACGCCTCTGTAAAAGTCACTTTTTGAAACCATTGTGATAAATAGAGCATTTGCTCCTAAGGAGCAAATGCTCTATTTATCACAATGGGTTCAAGACTACACAAATCTAAAATTTACCTTTTCTCTAGTAAATGCTCCTTTTCGGTACATGTAGATGTTTTCAAAGAGGCTGGGTCTAAAATAGCCTATGCGGGAATGGGTTAATTAACCCTTTACTCCATAAATACACCTTTTTATGCCTTTGCAAACAGAGTAGACCAAGATAAGACGGCTCATATAGTCTGCTCTATTTGGTTATGATATAATATACATGTAGATAATACATGTATATGAATCTACAATTTCTGCCATGGCCAAAAATCCAGTGTCCTTTTACTATCATAACAGTTAATGATTGAACTGTTAACCCTTTCACTGTTCTATGTTTATTCAAAATTTCAATACCTTTGAATATTAATGGACAAAATAGTTGAAATATCAAAGGTGGAACATTGTAGCCATTTTAGAAAGCAAAGAAACAGATCTATCAAATTCTGTTACCAAACAGAGCAGACCCTAATCAGACGGCTCCTCTAGGAGCCGTCTGATCTGGGTCTACTCTGTTTGCAAATGTGTGAAAACACGTTTATATGAGGAAAAGGGTTAATCTAATAAATATTCATGACATCATTATTTGTTACATGAATATTCATGAAGTAAAGGGTTAAGGGAAAGTTTGTGAATTCATAATATAGCTATTGCAAACAGCCAAACAGTTTAGATCCAGATGAGACACTGAGTAACTTGATGCCTGATCTGGATCCAAACTGAAACAGTTTTGGAAGAGAAACAGACAAAAAAAAAAAGATTTTATTGAAGCTTTAGAGAGCTTTGCCTTGTAGAATACTTTACTTGACCAATTCAACCAAACTGTTGCTATGGAAACACATCAGACACCTGTTGTAGGTGTTTGTTTGAAGGTGATTTTTGTGTTCATATGAGACAGATAGAAGATAACTTTGACGGTAATGTTGTGTCTAAGTCCCTTTGGGGCATATTACAGTAAATTGCAATCACAGGGAAAAGGCTTAGGTGACACCCACACTTACAATGTTCACCTCCTAATCAGAGCTCCAGATAAGATGCGTAAATTAAAATATTTTCCAGTGTAACTTCTTTATTTCTCCACCAGACCCTATGTTTTGACCACTCTAGTTTAGAATCGTCTCAAAGAGATGATTCTAAAGAGTGGTCACAACATTGGGATTGGTGGAGAATTGACGATTTTAGTATTTGAGTATGCACCGTTATCTGTACATAGATCTGTCCTAATTATTAATTGTTGTCAGCTAAGTTTCATCATAGTAAAAAAAATTCCACTATTTCTTTTCAAAATGAGATGATATCCCATCTGGATTCTTACTGTTTAGTCTACAACATAGCATGGCAAGGGTAATTTTTGTTAACCCTCTTCTTCATATTTAATCAAATAAATGCTTTTTCACGCATTTGCAAACAAAGTACACCCAGATCAGACGGCTCCTATAGGAGCCATCTGATCAGGGTCTGCTCAGTTTGCTAAAGGAAGTTGATAGTTCTGTTTCTTTACTTTCTAAAATGGCTACAATGTTCCTCTTTCTGTATTTCATTATAACCATTTTGTCCATGAAATTTGGAATAAACATAGAACAGGGAAAGTGTTAAATATTGGTACCCTACTCTTTGCGGTCTAGCAGTCTGCATGATCGAAACTCCTCTGGACAGCAATTTTACTGGCTTTTATACTGAATGCTGGTGAATTCATGGTTCCGCAAGAAAAGATAAGCTCCGCCCACATTGGTTACTGTTGCTAATCACCCCAAGCTTTCACACAAAATGGCGGATACAGCTGCAGGGAAGAAGCCGATGTCAGATTCTCTGGCCAAAATACCCGATACTATATCTGTATCTTTTCTGCCGATTGCTAAACCCTTATAAAAAAAGAAAGTCCTGGAGAAAGGTTTAAATTATTACACGCAATGTTACATTCACGATGTTAAAGTGTCGGACGGAAATGAAGAAATTTGTTTAACCGTGAGATGCTGGCCTTCTATGCGAAAAAACCCCACACACACAGCATAAACTACACCTCCTTATAAAAGGAGACACTGAGGACGACTCATGTTGTTCATGTACTGTAGGGTATGAATTAATATACATTTCAATTTATCTTTTATTGCAGTCATATCTTAAGTGTACCTTTTATTAACTCGATATGAACTAAGTTCGTGGATCGCAAATGGCTGCAAGTTTTGCAGGTCGCTATAAGTACCATTATTTTTTTGATCAGTTATGAGATAAGCCAATTATCTATATATACATGTATTATGCCTTTATTTAACACCCCGAGCTGTACCAAAAGTGACCATGGGTGTCATAAAATATTACGTAATTTTATGCAATCGTGTGACTTACGGTTCGCACATGTTTAATCCTTTTGGCTATAGCTGTACATGCACGGTTGGGGTGCTAATCCCCACTGATGTGTCAAAGCATACTTTATTACAGGAATTACATACACGCTAAAATAACTGAACATAACATATGAAAAATAATGATATATATTTTTATAGTTAAATTCATTTGAATTGAACAAATTAGATCTTTGATTTATTTTAAAGTCATTCAAAACACTTTAGAAGATCCATCTTGTTAACACTGAATGGAATTGAATACAACTATCATTTAACCCATTCCCTATTATTAACGCCCCTGTAAAAGTTACTTTTTGAAACCATTGTGATAAATAGAGTATTTGCTCACGAGACAATGGTTTCAGAACTACACGATTCTAAAATTTCCCTTAATTTTCTCTAATAAATTCTTCTTTTCGGTAGATTTATTCAAACTGGTTGGATCTAAAATTAGCCTATGAGGGAATGGGTTAAAACTGATGGATTTTTAATAGAAGGTTTACCATTCAAAGGGTTCAGCTAGTTTCTCAATAAGCTAGTTAAACATTTACATTCTTCCGTCTCAACAAAATTGTTTGTACATAGGTACATAGTACATGTTTCACAATTTGGCTATTTAACCTTTTCCTAATTAACACTAGGCCTATGCATGACATCATCACTTCATGAATATTCGTTATGCCATTTTTTACGGGAAGAAAAACGTTATAGAATCAGATCTATATAGATCTAATTTCATATGGAAACAGAGCAGACTCATTAGACAGCTTCTACAGATAACAGAAGCTGTCTAATCTGGGTCTACTCTATTTGCAAAATCTTGAAAAATTGTTTACAATTTTATATGAATAACAGGTTACAAAAAATAGACTGGAATGTCATGTATCACAAAATATCTATTGTGCGGAAATAACTGTTATCCTGCTTTAACCATTTCCCTTTTTAATATTCCTGTAAGAAATACTGACATTGTGAATGTTTATTAGCTGGTTTTTATGTTACATTTCCAATGATTTTTTGTTTGACAAAAACTGTAGAATCAGATCTATATCATATCAAAAGCAAACAGAGCAAACCCTGATCAGACGGCTCCTATAGGAGCCGTCTGATCTGGATCTACTCTGTTTAAAAATGCGTGAAAATGCCTTCATATGGAGGAAATGGTTAAAACAGATGTCTGTTTAAACTCTGATATGTTGTAATTGTTTCTGTAGATCTACTCCTGATTTGTTCAAACTTTTGAGAAGATATTGACTGAGGGTAGACACCAAGTTAAATCAGAATCCAAACGGTTAACAAAGAAAGATAGGCACTTAGGCAAGATAAGCCCTTTTACTCCATGAATATTATACATGTGGAAAATAATGACATCGGGAATATTAATTGTATTTTTATAATGGCATATGGAATTATATGTGTTATTATGTTATGAATATCCGAAGTTAAATAAAACTTGTCTTATGTCTAACTCAATCACGAAGTTAGTTACGAATGTTTGTGGTTAAATATGGCGGATAGTGACGCAGTGGTACGGACAGAATTTAATGCCGTGCTCTGATTGGTCAAAAATAACCGACCGCGGAACCATGAATTGTCTCAATAGTTAACCCTTTCTCTGTTTTGTATTTAGGCCAAATTTCAATGGCTATCGATATTCATTAATAAAATAGTTATAAAGAAATATGGAAGATGAAACATTGTAGCCATTTTAGAAAGTAAAGCAACAGATCTTTCAAATTCCAATAGCAAACAGAGCAGACCCTGATCAGACGGCTCCTCTAGGAGCCGTCTGATCTGGGTCTACTCTGTTTGCAAAAGCGTGAAAACACGTTTATATGAGGGAAAGGGTTAAACACGGATGGACCATTCTACTTTGAGATAATCGATAACTCCATCTATACACTTTTTATCCCTTTCTCTCACGCCTTTTCACGCATATGCGTACAGAGACGGCCGAGATCAGTTTTCTTTTGATATTATATTGATCTAATTCTTAAGTTTTTGCCGAAACAAAAAAATTCACTTGAAAAGTTTACATTATAAAAATTGAGTAAATCGAGGTCTTGGTGCAAAACTATTGTAACTCCTTCACAAAGTGAAGGAGTTACAATAGTTTTCCACCAAGCCCTCGAAATACAAATTCATGATGTCATTATTTCTTATATGAATATTGAAGAGGGAAAGGGTTAATGCAATTGAAAACAGAGTAGACCGAGATAAGCCAGCTCCACTTGGAGCTGTCTGATCAGAGTCTGCTCTGTCAACTTATGGAATAATATACAATGTAGATCTAATTCTACAGTTTCAGCCATGGCCAAAAATTTCTGTGTTCATTTCCATTATAAAAATTCAGCTAATTAATATTATTTCTTACATGAATCAGAGGTCCAGATCAGATGCGTAAATTTAAATATTTATAAGAATAGCTCCTGTATTTCTCCACCAAACCCTATACTGTGACCACTCTTTACAATTGTATCTTTATCTGTTGCGTTGTGAATATGGAGAAAGGGTTAAAGAGAAATAGATGACAAAATAACTTTAGAATTGAAGCAGATGACGATCTAGACAGATGACTATCTCTGCAGATGACAATCTCTGCAGGTGCCTACATCTCTGCAATGGACAATACAGGCACGGGTAAATGCATAGATTTAATGGAAAGTCACAAATTAAGAGTTTAACCCTTTCCCTCATATATAAGCGTTCTCATGCATTTACAAACAGAGTAGACCCATCAGACGGCTCCTATAGGAGCCGTCTGATCAGGGTCTGCTCTTTTTGCTAGTGGAATTTGATAGACCTGTGTCTTACTTTCTTAAATGGTAATAATGTTCTACCTTCCATATTTGGTTGTGATAATGTTTTCCATGAATATTCAATAGGTATTGAAATTTGGAATAAACGTAGAACGGGGAAAGGGCTAATGAAGAAATGGTGATTTTGAAATTTACAGCGAAACACTCTTACCCAGGTCTCTGTTAGTGTTGAAAAAGTTTAAATTGCGAATTTGTTGTCACAACCTCTTATTTGAACTTCTTGAATACAGTTAATCCCTTCCTTCATATAAATGCTTTTTCACACCTTTGCAAACAGAGTAGACCCAGATCATACAGCCCATGTAAGATGCATCTGGTCAGGTCTGCTCCCTACAGTTTCTACCAATACCAAAAATTCTTGTGTACATAATTATACCATTATAAAAATTCCACACCCATTTCTAAGAATTCACTGTTTTGCAAAACTTATCATTTAATGAAATCTTTAACCCTTTACCTAATGAACATTTTGACATCATGAATATTAATAAGCTGAAAGAGTTTGATGGCATTAGGTAGATTTATTCAAAGAGGTTGTATCTAAAATAGCCTATGAGGTAATGGGTTAACCCTTGAGGCCATGAATATTAATGTTAATAACAATGACATGAATATTGATTAGCTGCATTTATATAATGGCATATGTACGAGGGTTGTTCGGAAATTATTGAGACACTGCCTGTTTTTCAATATATATTTAACGCTCAGTGTTTAAAATTGGTACAAGCACAGTATGGGGTCTTATGATCATAATACATGAAAATCAGGTGATGATTATATAAAAATTGTGAAAAAAGTAATTGCGTAAGAGCTACAGGTAGCCATACCCGGAGCACGCCGTAAAATTATCATGTTGCAAACACAACCTTTATACACTATACAATCAAAAAACAAGAAATAGCGGGACAACATCATCCAAAGTGATGTCATATAGACACTAGGATTCTAACATGGTTTTGTGAAAATTAGACGTTACTTGAGTTACAATTAAATAAATGAGGAGTATTTTCCGGGTGTTGGTCAAATTAAGTTTGTTACGTCAGTGTTAGTTCCTAGATAAAGCCGGAGTAGCGGGCAGTCATCAAATTTTGTGTTGAGTTATGGAAAACTCCAGTATAGATGAAACAAATTTGCTTAAAGTCACAAACTGGAAGTAGTGTATCTGGTGCTTAAATTTACAATAGGCACATCAGATTTACTAATTATTCAATGACATCATACACATCTATAGAAGCGAACAGACCCACAATCGTTACAGAACTGGCTATGTCAGATCTGTAAAATGCATTACAACAGAACACACGACTGACTTTGCAACATTGCCATTCAAAAGAACATTTCAGTTGTGACAGCACATACAATAATGACCAAAGGGTACACTTGGAACTTTGTGTGTTTGCTGTGTGCCACATTTGCTATGACAGGGTTAGGAGAGGAGCAGCATCACGGTAATTTCAAAGAGATGACGTAACGTTAATGACGCTGGCGTGCTCCGGGTCCCGCGAAGTGACGTTCTTTAGGAAGATGCTAAAGAGTAATTCAAGGGTCCAGCATTTTTATCTTGCGCATGTACAAAGTACAAACGTGCAAGTATTTAGTGACATAATATCTTATTAGTATGTCATTATATGTCCAGTTTATTTACAGTGTCTCAATAATTTTAGAACAAGCCTCGTACATATGATACTTTGGTATTGGTAGAAACTGTTAAGTCAGATCTGTTATAAGTTCATAAGCAGACTAGCACACCCTGATTGGACGATTCCCCGGAACAGGAGCTGTCTGATCTGGGTCTGCTCTGTTTTCAAAGGTGTAGAAAGGTGTATTTATGGAGTAAAGGGATAGTATTTCGTAAGCAAACAGATCTAATATAAGTTCATAAGCAAACTAGCAGACCCTGATCAGACGATTCCTACAGGAGCCCTCTGATCTGGGTCTGCTCTTATTGCAAGTGTGTGAAAACACGTTTATAGTTTTAAATAAATTGTGACAGCCCTTGCAAAGAGTCTGGATCTAGATGAGACACCAAGATGAAGTAACTCAGCATCTCATCCAGAAAGTAGGCCTTGCAAATTGTCTGGACCTAGGTAAAATATCAAGTAACTCACAGCGTCTGAAAGTATGTTCTGAAAAGATCTTGAAGAAACCTCTGCCGAAAATCAAATCTGACTGAAGTGTGCATTTGGTTACAAAAGTTACAAAAGTAAACAAAAGAGTTTTGTGCTACATTCTCAATGTGCAATTACATGTATACAAACCAGCCATGATCCGTCAAGCACAACATCCAGAACAAAGGTCAAACAGTGCATGTGTCACCTTCTCCCATTTAAAATTGTCCAATGTTACAAAGTTTTTGTTTCAGGTGAAACATCACAAAATTCCATGTCCTATCAGTAATTGAACTCCTCATGTTTTTCAAATAAAAAAATGGACTGACAACCTGTTAGCCCTTTCTTTCATATAAATGCCTTTTCATGCCTTTGAAAAAAGAGTAGACCCTAATCAGACGGCTCCTGCCATCTGATCAGGGTCTGCTCTGTTTGCTTTTGGAATAAAATAGTTCTGGTGCTACAGTATCTGTTGTGGCTAAAACTTCCTGTGTCCATTGTGCTATTATAACGAATTAATCTAATTGATATTCATGTTGTCATTATTTCTTGCATGAATATTCAAGGGGAAAAGGGTTAATACAGGTTGAATGTCAGGAGGCTCCTTTGGGAGCTCACTGCATGACTTTCATCCTGCATGAATCTGTTACCTATCTTAACTCTTTCCCTGTTCTGTGTTTATTCCAAATGTCATTACTTTCTGAATATTTATGGGCAAAATGAAATATGGAAGTTGGAACATTGTAATCATTTTAGAAACTAAAGAAACAGATAGATCTACCAAATTCCATTAGCAAACAGAGTAGACTCTGATCAGACGGCTCCTATAGGAGCTGTCTGATCTGGGTCTACTCTGTTTGCAGATGCGTGGAAACGTGTTTATATGAGGGAAAGGGTTAACCCATTACCTTATAGGCTATTTTTAGATCCAACCACTTTGAATAAATCTACCGAAAAGGAGCATAAAAAATAACTAGAGACTAGAGAAAAGGAAACTTTTAGAATTTTGTAGTTTGAAACCATTGTGATAAATAGAGCATTTGTTCCTACAGGAGCAAATGCTCTATTTATCACAATGGTTTCACAAAGTGACTATTACTGAGTCGTCAGAAGTCGTCAATATGAGGGAATGGGTTAACCGGTTAAGACTGATATTCAATTGTTACTTATTCGATCATCCAGTTTAGAGGGGTTTTACAGTACACATATAATTGTGTTTTGCAAGAAGATGTTGAAACATGTGTCATTGATTTATGCTCCTAGGCTCACTGTTATCCATTCTCTTCTTCAAGAAGTACAATGAATATGGAGTGTAACAGATGTAAAGATGCCAACAGGACATATTTATCATTTCTGTCACCGCTTTGTTTCACTTCCTGATGAAGATTTCAAACAGTTTTGGATGCAGATGAGATGCCAAATAGCTCTGCGTCTCATTTAGATCCAAAGTTTCTCACACTGATGGTTGTCTTTTGAAAAATTAGCAGGTCAGCGTTTTTGTAGACATCAATTTTTTAGCTGACCAAGAGATATATTTTACCAAATATGTCCCTTAACCCGTTCACTGTTGTTGTTCCCCCAAATTTTTTATACCTATTGAATATTCATGGACATATATTTGTAACAAAATATGGATGATGGAAAATTGTAGATGACAAAATGGTAGCCATTTTAGAAAGTAAACAAAAAGATCTTTCAAATTCCATTAGCAAACAGAGCAGACCCTGATCAGATGACTCATAGGACCCATCTGATCTGGGTCTAATCTGTTTGCAAATGCGTTAATCATCACAAATAAACACAACAAAATTTCCTTAAAAAGTTTACAGATCATAAAAATTCAGCAAATAAATATATTCATGTTATCATTATTTCTAACATGAATATTTGACAGGGAAAGGGTTGAAATGGCATCTAAAAGAACTAGCAGGCGTTAAGATCAGGAAGCTGTTAATTACAGTAGGCGTTATACATGTAGGGGTTAAGACCAGGCGTTAAGTAGGCGTTAAGATCAGGAAGCCCTTAGCTGCTAATTATAGAAAGAAGGAAGTGTAAATAAAGAAACTCCATAACTTTTCTGTTTAGTGACTTATTACCTTTTACTTTTGAATATTCATTATAGTTATTGAAGATGTGATGTCTGTATGAATACTAATTAGCAAACGTTTTATAATGACATTATGAACAAGAACATTTTTGTCCATAGCAGAAACTGTAGAATCATATCTATAGTATTCAAAAGGAAATAGCAGACCAGATCATGTAGCTTTGACAAGAGTCATCCAAGTGATCTGGGTCAACGTGTTAATGGTGTAAAGGGTTAATCCTTTCCCTGATGAATATTTATGTGAGAAAGAATGACATAATTCATATCGAGGGCTTGGTGCAAAACTATTCTAACTCCTTCACTTTGTGAAGGAGTTAGAATAGTTTTGCCCCAAGCCCTCGATATCTATTAACTGAATTTGTACACGTGATGTTTTGGTATTGGTGGAAATTATAGAGTTGATCTAATATAATTTCATAAGCAAACAGAGCATCTACAGGAGCCATCTGATCTTTGTCTTCTCTGTTTGCAAAGGGGTGAAAAAGCCTTAAAGGTTTAAATGGTTAAGGGAGATGTCCCTGTAATGTGCTACATGTACATAATTCAGTGTTTCCCTTAACCCTTTCCCTGTTCTATATTTAGGCCAAATTTCAATACCTACTGAATATTCATTAACAAAGTAGTTATAAAGAAATATGGAAGGTTGAACATTGTAGACATTTTAGAAAGCAAAGAAAAAGATCTATCAAAATATATTAGCAAACAGAGCAGACCCTGATCAGACGGCTCCTCTAGGAGCCGTCTGATCTGGGTCTACTCTGTTTGCAGATGCGTGAAAACACGTTTATATGAGGGAAAGGGTTAACTTCTTATGGAAGAAGGAAATGCAGATGTCATACACAGGTCAACCACTTTTCCTTAATAAGTTTTATAAGTGGATGAGAAATTTGGGCACAGAACAAGGATGTGGCCATACCATGTCAGTGTTCAATCTAGTTTTAATTAACTCCGAGGGGACCTTTCTTCCCATGGAATGTCTTATAGGGGGCCATCTATGTAAGTTGAGGGCCAAAAGTAAAGATAGATAAAAATGTTAAATTAACATTATTTTCCAATTTATAGAATCCAAGACTTTTGACCCTGGAATACTATCTTTGATTTTCATGTTTATAAAATTTTAAAAAGAGACACTGAGTAATAAAGTTAAGGGTTAACCCTTTACTCCATAAATATGCCTTTTTATCATGCAACGTCACAAAATACAGTCACTTCCTACTAGCATAATATTTTCCACGTCGACGCTGTATTTTGTGAGGTACAGTGCTTGTGTACTGACCCCACTGGGATGCAAGTTTAATTCAGCCAATAGGAGGAAAACAGAAGGAAGAAAAGGCATAATTTAACATAAACATCAAATTTAACACATTTCCTCACCTTTGTCTCAACGTTTTGTCCATATAAAAGGATTAAATCAAGTTTGTTTATGTTGTAAAAATCGACGACGTCACTGCACGACAATATGACGTCACGTATATTGTACTATGATGTATTTTTATTCAGGGGACAGAACCGCTTGAGCAAACTTTCTTTTTCTTCATTTTCTCCATTCTTTATTGGTGTTGCATGATAAAAGAATTACTACGCTAGTAGTTTAGAAGTTAAGCTGTATTTTGGCTCGTCAGAAAAGTAGTTAAATGCTCGCCAAGGCTCGCATTTAACAACTTTTCTTAACTTCCAAACTACTAGCATAGTAATTCTTATGTATGCCTTTGCAAACAGAGTCGACCCAGATCACATGGCTCCTGTGGGAGCCGTCTGATCAGGATCTGCTCTGTTTGCTTATTATATAATGTAGCTATGATTTAACAGTTTCTGCCATGGCCAAAAGTTTGTGTGTTCATGTGCTATTATAACAATCTAATTATTCATGATGTCATTATTTCCTACATGAATATTCATATAGTAAAGGGTTAAGGAAATGTTAGTATTCATACTGTTTGACACTTGTCAGGAGTAAGCTAATGTAAAGTGCATGTGCAACCTACCGAGCAACAGATAACGGTGTGTATTCAAATGCTAAAATCATCATTTCTCCACCAAACCCTATGTTGTGACCGCTCTAAAAGTGACGATTCTAAAGAGCGGTCACAACATAGGGTTTGGTGGAGAAATAAAGAAGTTATTGTTGAAAATGTTTTAATAATGCACCCCAGATAAGAGTCCAGAACCTATCTGCATGGGAAGCAATGGTTTTAATTATAACAGTAGCAAATTGTAGACTATCAAATGATGCAAATAATTGTATGTTGCTCATTGTAACACATCAACCAATCCTTTAATTAAAGGGCTTCAGATAAGAAACCCTGAATTATGAGCACATAATTGAAATTGTTATAAAAATAACATGTCATGATTTAGACAATAAGGATAAATGAGAACTTCGGTGTATGAAAAAACTCACCTTATCTGGGCCTGCTGGAGAAGCGTATCCTTTACCTCATGAATATTCATGTTAGAAATAATGACATCATTAATATTAATTTACCCTTCGCTTGCTGAATTTTAAAGTACATTTCTCCTTCTTTACCCATGCCCTGTTGTATAATGACATATATCTTCACTGTGTACAAGTATTTCGCTGTGCAATCACTGCTGTGGAGTGCACTGGTTGCACAATCAACTTGTAAATAGTGCAGACCCTGATGAGACAGCTCCTGCAGGAGCTGTCTCATCTGGGTCTTCACTATTTACAGGTAGGTATATTGACGCGAATAGCAAGCGAAGGGTTAAATGTATTTTTATGATGGTATTAGCACACAGGAATTTGTTGCAGAATCTATTATTTCATAAACTAACAGAGCAAACTATTTATACAACTCCTGCAGGTGTTATCAGTCGAAGGAAGAGTTAGTTTTACAAAGTATTTTGTTATCTGTTTTCAGTTTGAGTTACTCTTCTCAGTCCATGATGAACAAGACCCAGCGATAATGATTGTACAGAAGCTGATAGAGCGGTACCCAAAAGTAGATGCTAAACTTTTCATAGGTAAGTATGTTATAAACACTTCATTTTGGTGAATGGGTTTTAAAGACAGGTGGCAGCTTAACCCTTTCCTCCATAAATACGCCTTTCTGCGCCTCTGTAAAAGTCACTTTATGAAACCATTGTGATAAATAGAGCATTTGCTCCCATGGGAGTAAATGCTCTATTTATCACAATGGTTTCAGAACTACACAATTCTAACATTTTTCTTTTCTCTAGTAAATGCTCCTTTTTGGTAGATTTATTCAAAGAGGTTGGGTCTAAAAATAGCCTACAGGGTTCTTGCGAGGGCAAGAAATTGAGACATTTTCCCCATCAAAATGAGAAATGTCCCCATTTTTTTACTGTCATTGGGACAAATGTCTCAAAGATGTCAGTTCTTACCAGAATAGTCTAAAGTAACCAGGTCAGATTTAGAACAAATCAAACTGTGAATATGATCAGAGAAAATGTTTACATATTAAGGAAATTAGTCATAGATCCACAGATTCATAAACATAGCATTTTCATAATGAATAATGGTTGAAAAAATATTTTCACACTTGTCGGTGTCTCACAGATTTTGAAAATGTCCCTACTTTTTAACTTTCAATGGGACATATGTCTCAAATATTTTCAATCCTCGCAAGAACCCTGGCCTATGAGGGAATGGGTTAATGCATAATGAAAACGTTGCAGAAAATTTTGAATCAGTTTTGATGGTTTTTGAAAGGGGTTGATGTTTGATACATTTTGAAATTCCCCGTACTTTCCGATACATTTTGAAATTCCCCGTACTTTCTGATGCAGTATGTCTGCTGTACATCCAGATTTACTTTGTTTACATTCTAGCACCTGTAATTCTCAAGCAATCTTAACCCTTTGCTCCATGAATATGTTTTTCTACACCTTTGCAAACAGAGTAGACCCAGATCAGACGGCTCCTATAGGAGCCGTCTGATCAGGGTCGGCTCTGTTTGCTTATGAAATAATGTAGATATGATTCTACAGTTTTGTCAAGGCCAAAAATTCTGTGTTCATATGCCAATTATAAAAATGATTCTCTGACTAGTATTCATGAGGTCTCTATTGGTTTCGTGAATATTCATGGAGTAAAGAGTTAACCCATTACCTCATAGGCTATTTTTAGATACAACCTTTTTGAATTAATCTACCGAAAAGGAGCATTAATTAGAGAAAAGGAAATTTTTTAGAATTTTGTATTTTGAAACCACTGTGATAAATAGAGCATTTGCACCTATAGGAGCAAATGCTCTATTTATCACAATGGTTTCACAAAGTGACTTTTACAGAGTCGTCAAAAGTCGTCAATATGAGGGATAGGGTTAAATAGCTGAATTTTTCTAAATGGCATTATGAGCAACAGAAAATTTTGTCATGGCAGAAATAATAGAATCAGATCCATATACATTGTATTTCCATAAGTAAATAGAGCAGCTCCTGATCAGATGGCTCCTGAGCTGTGTGGGTTTTGTCTCTGTTTGCAAAGGCGTAAATAGGTATTTCTATTTAGGTAAAGGGTAGAGCTGTTGGCTTGTTACAATAATGCAAGTATTCCTACAGTTGGGATACAGTTTAACCATTTCCTCCATGAATATTCATGCAAAACATCATCACGCATGAGTTATTAATTATACCAATTTGTTATAATAGTACATGCACACGTGGCAGAAAATGTAGAATCATAACTATTGGTATACTATGTCATAAACAAACAGAGCAGACCCTGATCAGACAGCTCCTATTGGAGTCGTCTGATCTAGGTCTACTCTGTTTGCAAAGGCATAGAAAGGCCTATTTATGGAGGAAAGGGTTAATTTGCTGAGTTACTTGGAAAGTCATCAACTCCTTTTGATATTCAGATGGTCTCTTGAAAGGAACATACAGGAAACATCGGTAATTTGACAATAAACAATTGAACCCTTTGAATGCCGGAAACTATCTCATAATCTGTCATTTGCAAACCGCGTAGACCAAGACCAGTGGGCTCCTAGAGGAACCCTCTGATTCAACACTATCATTTAAAATCCTCATGCAAATTGAAGCCTTTCGTTATGAATGAGCTCCTGATTGGCCTTTGTACTTTGAACATTCAGCATTCAAAAGGATAATTGTTAAAGACAAGTTAGTAAACGTGAAAAAGCGTTACTCCCTCATACTTAACATTTTGCACACTGAACAATGGTTTTCTGAAAATATTGTCTTCTGCTTAACCATTTCCCTATTCTATGTTTATTCCAAATATCAATACTCATGGATAAAATACTAGTAGTTATAATGAAGTATGGAAGGTGAAACATTTTAGAAACTAAAGAAAAAATTCTTATCAAACTAGATTAGCAAACAGGGCAGAGCCTGATCAGACAGCTCCTAGGAGCCATCTGATCTGGGTCTACTCTATTTGCTAATGCGTGAAAACACGTTTATATGAGGGAAAGGGTTAAATTATATTGTTATTCTCCCCAGATCAGCTCCTGGGGGGGGGGGGGGGGGTGCATATTGTTTTTGCCTTGTCTGGTTTGTTTGAGGACAACTTTAACATTGGTCATAACTTTTGAGTCAGTACAGATAGAGACTTAATATTTGGCATGCATATGTATCTCATAAAGCCGCAAATTTTGAGGGTAACATGTCAAGGTCATCCTTCAATCAGAGGTCAAATATATAGGTCAAATCACCGACTAACATGAGAAACCTGAAACCTGGGAATGACAGATACAACTATCATGTACATATATATATTAACCCTGTTCCTGTTTTATATTTATTCAAACTTTCAATACCTACTGAGTAGTCATAGACAAAGTAGTTATAATGAAATATAGATGGTGAATCATTGTAGCCATTTTAGAAACTAAGACACAAGAAAAAACAAATGCCATTAGCAAACAGAGCAGACAGTGACCAGACGACTCCAATAGGAGACGTCTGAACTGGGTATTCTCTGTTTGCAAATGCATGAAAATATGTTTGTATGAAGGAAAGGGTTAAAGTGTCAACTACTGTATATATTTTTTTATCTTTACTAAATGTTTTCCATATTAACCCTTTCCCTGTTCTAAGTTTAGTACAAATTTCAATACCTACTGAATATTCATTGACAAAATAGTTATATATAGAAATATGGAAGGTGGAACATTGTAGACATTTTAGAAAGCAAAGAAACCGATCTATCAAATTCTATAAGCAAACAGAGTAGACCCTGATCAGACGGCTCCTCTAGGAGCCGTCTGATCTCGGTCTACACTGTTTGCAAATGCGTGAAAACACGTTTATATGAGGGAAAGGGTTAAGAATGGTTTCGTTGTCATAACATAGATTTGGTTCTACAGTTTCTACCATATTCAAACACTCTTTTGTGTTTACATACCATTATAAACAAACTACCGGTAATATATTATTCATGATGTCATCATTTCTTACATGAATATCCATGGAGTAAATGGTTTAACCCATTCCCACTTAGGCTATTTTTAGACCTAACCGCTTTGATTAAATCTACCAAAAAGGAGCATTAACTAGAGGAAAGGAAATTTTCAGAATTGTGTAGTTTTTAAACCATTGTGATAAATAGAGCATTTGCTCCTGTGGAGCAAATGCTCTATTTATCACAATGGTTTCATAAAGTGACTTTTACAGAAGCGTTAAACGGCGTCAATATGCGGGAATGGGTTAACATCTCATCTTGACTCAAAGATGTGCAAAGATTGCCGAGATGTTGACTAGAGAGTGTGTTGATACTGTAGATTGCACAAAGCCTTGGAGTAAGAGTACCTAGCTAGCTCACAGTCTGGCCTTGGGGGCATGTGACATTGACACTGTGGTCAAGCCAATGACTCGTTGGGATAAGATTGTCAAACATTCCCACGCATGTAATACTAGACAGCTACATGATTCAGTGATCTAGGGGGAGAAAAACTAACAGTAGAAATGAACATGATGCAGACTGATAATTATCTTTGCACTTAGCTTGACCGATGATTTTGTTTTATTTTCTGAGTAAAGCAAGACATTTCCTGTCTAAATGGATTCATGGTGCATAGTTTGACAGCATTTGATATCATAAATAAGGAGATAGATTTCAATGAAACTTTGCAGAAATGTGCAGCTATGAACTTGTTAGGTCTAAAGCATTTTGTAGCCTTAAGGTGTATTTTCTCATCAAGCAGCTGACATGTTTTCCACTTATTACTTATGACTTAGAAAATATTGTCCAGGTATTAATTGTCAGTTTTGTCATTATCCATTATAATGCATCCATTTATAAAATAGGGGAGTGGTTCTATCAAGATTTCTCATTTCTCTGTTAAGTTAACCATTTCCCTCATATAAACACCTTTTCATGCATTTACAAACAGAGAAGACCCAGATTAGATGTATCCTATAGGAGCCGTCTGATCAGGGTCTGCTCTGTTTGCATATGAAATTATAATAGATCTGACTCTTTAGTTTCTACCAATACCAAAACAACCTATGTACATATACCATTATAAGAACAATTCAGCTAATAGATATTCATGACAGCATATTTTCTTACATGAATGTTGTAATATAAATAGGGCACTTGCTCCATAGAAGCAGATGCTTTTTTTTATCACAATGGTTTCAAAACTACACAAATCTAAATTTTCCTTTTCTCTAATAGATGCTCCTTTTTGGTAGATTCATTCAAAGAGGTTCAGTTTAAAAATAGCCTATGAGGGAATGGGTTATATGTGTTTACCTGTTTATGCATGTTGCGTAGTTAAAATGTAGAAACAAACACATTTAAATTGCAAATTAGGATCAAGGATAAAAGTAGTCGTTTCAAGGTTACGCTGTCAGACAAATATTGTGAAAGTGTGGTTGCTAAACTGTAGACAAATAATTTGATATCTACAAGGTATGCAGATAGGGGTGTCATCAATGTTAAATGATAGGCAATTTGGGACAAAGAGACAGCCTGAAAGAAGCAGAGTGCAGCCATAGAAGATTAATTAACCCTTTCCTCCATGAATATTCATGTAAGAAATAGTGACGTCATGAACATTAATTAGATTGTCTGTTATAATAGCACATCATCATGTTTTGGCCATGGCAGAAAGTTTTGACTCATATCTATATTTTATCATAAGCAAGCAGAGCAGACCTTGATCAGATGGCTCCTATAGGAGCCATCTGATCTGGGTCCACTCTGTTTGCAAAGGCGTAGAAAGGTGTATTGATGGAGTAAAGGGATAATTTGTTATCTTTCTACTATAGACATGACTGGTAGTTGCAAACAGCTTGGCTTCAGATCAGGTGTTACATAATCTGGCATCTGATCTAGACCCAAGCTGTTTGTCTCTCAGAACATGTTTTCATAAACTATTTATCAACTTGAGATGGGTAACCATTTACCCCATGAATATTCGTGTAAGAAATAACATCATGACTACTGATTAGATTAATTTTTATATTGGCATATGAACTCAGAAAAATTTGGCCATGGCAAAAACTGTAGAGTCAATTTTATGTTATTTCATAAGCAAACAGAGCAGACCCTGATCAAATGGCTCCTACAGGAGACATAAAAAGGTTCTCTCCTGGACTAATTTTAGACCCAACCACTTTGAATAAATCTACCGAAAAGGAGCATTAACTAGAGAAAAGGATTTTTTTTTAGAAATGTCTAGTTTTGAAACCGTTGTGATAAATAGAGCATTGACTCCAATGGAGCATATGCTCTATTTATCATAATGGTTTCAAAAATGACTTTGACAGAAGTGTCAGTAGGAGAGAATGGGTCATTGGAGTAAATGGTTAACCGTTCGCTCCCACGATCCCATATATGGGACATAGGCAAACAGTGTAGAGACTGATCAGACGCTGCATAATGCGGCGTTTGATCAGTCTACACTGTTTGGTGATAGGAAATTCAATATAAAACAAAATGAAAATTTAGACCAGACATCCCTTAGATAAAAGATAGACTAATCCAATATATAAGCATGGAAGAATCCACTGGGAGCAAATGGGTTAAATCAATGGAAAATAGGACAGATACAATTTCTGTAGCAGGATAAGAGTTATTTGAACAATGTATGTATGGTCACAGCTGTACTGCCAGTGACTGAATTCATTGACAAAGTAATTATGTCCTTGTTACGAAAATATCGAACGATGTAACAGAATACTGTTTACAAAATACGGAGATTGAATCATCTAATGCATTTTAGAAAAGTACTTTGAGAGCTTAACCCTTTCCTCCATGAATATTGATTAGATGATTTTCTTATAACAGCACAATGGACACAGGAACTTTTGTCCATGGCAGAAAACTAGAATCATATCTATATCATAAGCAAACATAGCAGACCCTGATCAGACGGCTCCTATAGGAGCCATCTGATCTTAGTCTGCTCAGTTTGAAAAGACATAGAAAGGTGTATTTATGGAGGAAAGGGTTAACTCTTTGAATGTGGGGAACAAGTGTACTTGTATTTGGAAACAGTGTAGACAAAGAACAGAGGACTCCTCAGGGTCTGCACTGTTTTCCAATTCAAAATCTTTTTTGCAGATTTAATCATTTTCCCCATTTACACTGAATGGACAATGTCATTGATTTAACCCTTTCCTTCATATAAACGCATTTTAATGCATTTGCAAAAACAGCACACCCAGATCACTGATCAGACGCAGAGCTCCAGATAAGATGCATAAATTAAAACATTTTCAAGAATAACTCCTTTATTTCTTTACCAAACCCTATCCTGTGACCACTCTTTTTGCGTAAATTAAAACATTTTCAAGAATAACTCCTTTATTTCTTTACCAAACCCTATACTGTGCCCACTCTTTAGCATTGTCTCGAAGAGACGATTCTAAAGAGTGGTCACAGTATAGGGTTTGGTGGAGAAATTACAGTTTTAGTATTTAGGTACGCATCCTTATCTGTAGCTCTGTCAGATGGCTCCTATATAAGCCGTTTGATCAGGATCTACTCTGTTTGCAAAAAAGCATAGAAAGGCTTATTCATGGAGTAAAGGGTTAAAAGATTTTAATGTCCGTGAGATAATACGGTAGAAGAATTATAAGAGTTTAGTGTAAAGTTCTCATGACACATACTTTTTGCCATTTTTCAGGTGTAAAGTACATAGGACCTAACGGCAAAGTGAATAACATGATGAAACCATTTGAAGCCTCCAAGTATGATTTAATCAGCATATCCGATGCATCAATAAAAGGTAAGTCAAGGGAGGTAATCTATTTTAAGCTTGTAATTATTTCCCTTGGATCAAACAGTCTCAAGAATATTTATATCTAGCTGTATCTCTTTTCTCTCATCGGGATGCATTTTGGCACCTTTGCAAACAGAGTAGACCTAGAACAGATGGCTTTTGGAGAAACTGTCTGATCCAGGTCTGCTCTGTTTACCTGTGGGATATTATAGATCTGATTCTACATTTTCTGCTTTGAATAAAAATTCCTGTGCTGTAAGAAAAAAAAATGTAATTAATATTCATTATGTTATTTCTTACATGAATATTTATCAAGTAAATGGCTAACATGATTATATGACACTGTTGGAAATGCAAACATTTTGAAGAAATACAATGTACTTAACCCATTCCTTCACAGGCTATTTTTAGATCCAACCACTTTGAATAAATCTACCGAAAAGGAGCATTTACTAGAGAAAAAGAAAATTTTAGAATTTGTAATTCTGAAACCATTGTGATAAATAGAGCATTAATTGCTCCTTAAACAATTCAAGTTCTCATCTGGATCCAAACTGATAGCAAAGAGCATCATGAATTTAACGCAAATAGATGACTTATGGCACCTTTTGCAAACAGAGTAGATCCAGATCAGACAGCTCCTACAGAAGCTGTGTGTGCAGGGTCTGCTCTGTTTCTTGTGGAATTCTATAGTTCTGATTCTACATTATCTGTCTTGGCCAAAACAGTCCTATATTAATGTGATTATGTGCCCTTATTTAGCTGATAATTATTGATGATGTCATTATTTCTTATATAAAGTTTAAACTTTATTAAATTTTCTGTTACATTAATTATGAAAGAAGTTTTATAAAACCAAGTTTTAACAACTTATACCAATCTTTTTGTATGGCTCTTTTGGTGGCATTTGTGGTTATTTATACCTTTACATCATATATATGCCTTTGCAAACAGAGGACACTCAAACAGCTCCTATAGGAGGCTAGGGGCTGTCTGATCAGGGTCTGTTCTGTTTGCTTATCATTTATACCTAGATTTCCAATATACATGTACTCTTCTTACAGAGAACTCTTAAATTGTTTATTGTTACATGATTCTGATCTATATGCTGCATTTAACCTTAATTGTTGGACATACAATCTCCTGGAAAAGACATCTGATCTAGGTCTACACTGTCTGCAAAGGCTTGAGATCGCATTGAATTAAAGGAAATGGTTAACCCTTGTCCTGTTCTATATCTGTTCCAACTTTCATTACCTACTGAATATTCATAGACAAAAGAGTTATTATGAATATGGGAGGTGGAACATTGTAGCCGTTTTAGAAACCAAAGAAACAGATCTATAAAATTCTATTAGCAAACAGAGCAGACGCTGATCAGACGGCCCCTCGAGGAGCCATCTGATCTGGGTCTTCTCTGTTTACGAAAGTGTGAGAAGGCGTTTATATGAGCGAATAAGGGTTAAAGGTGTTCTTCTATACATGAACTGGGGATCCTCTAAAACCCTATCCATGTATGTATTTCAGGTACCACAGACATTCTACATGATATGGTGGGTCACCTACACTCCAACACTGGCATGGTCCTCCAGATGCCTTTCTGCTATGATAGAAAAGGGTTTGCTGGAATATATGAAAAGGTAACTTGAGTATTTACCAATCTGTCTTCATTAGTAACTCGGTGTATACCCTGTATCTCCGGTCATAAGTTGGAAGTTTTCAGACCCAAAATTCACTGTTTGATATTCATGAAAGAAATAGAGGATGTGTCGCAAATTGTCTTTTTTAAGATCACATGTTCCTAAACGAGCCTAAGAAAATGTTATTAAGTGAGCCTTGGCAAGTTTAATAACATTTTCTTGGTGAGTTTAGGAACATGTGATCTTAAACGACAACGAGCATCAGATTCTTTTTCTCACATAACCAAACCAGTGTATTTTCGCCATTTTAATGACATGTATACATGGGTTTCCCAAATTTAACGTCATATATGACGTCATATATTCTAAGTGTTCTTACGCGTGTTACTGATTTGGGAATCGTAACCCGTTGTTCCAACCCGGAGATAAGGGAAGTTATGTTAGAAATAATATTGTCATTTGTCAGGAATATTAATGAACTGAACCAGTTTAAAGCATAATTTTAACAAAGGAATTTTTGACTGGCAGAGAGTGTAGAACCAGATTTATATACATGTAATTTGATAAGCAATCAGAGCAGATCCTAATCAGACAGCTAATCAGACAAGGTCTGCTCTGTTTGCTTAACCCTTCACTTGCTGAATTTTAAAATACATTTCTCCTTCTCATGCCCTGTTGTATAATTACATATATCTTCACTGTGTACAAGTATTTCGCTGTGCAATCTCTGCTGTGGAGTGCACTGATTGCACAATCAACTTGTAAATAGTGCAGACCCTGATGAGACAGCTCCTGCAGGAGCTGTCTCATCTGGGTCTACACTATTTACAGGTAGGTATATTGACGCGAATAGCAAGCGAAGGGTTAACATTAAATAATGTAGATATGATTCTACAGTTTCTGACATGGCCAAAATTCCTGTTTTCATGTCCCATTATAAAAATGAATCTATTTAATATTCATGGGATCATTTATTTCTTAATGGATATTCATGGAGTAATGGGTTAATGAGTATAGTGTCCCTGTTTGTAATTGACCGTTGTCTTTCTTGTTTTAGGTGTTTTTTGGCACAATGCAAGCACGGAACATGTTAACAGCCATTTTTACGGGGATCAATTGTTCTACAGGCATGTCTTGCCTCATTCGTAAGGAGATCATTGAACGATGTGGCGGGCTGCAGTACTTCAGTAAATTCCTTGCGGAGGATTTTTTCTTAGCCAACGAGACCGTCAAGCAGTAAGTGATTACCAAACAGAGCTAGAAAGTTGTGCTTCTTGAATCATTTAACCCGTTACTCAATAAATACGACTTTCTACACCTTTACAAACAGAGAAGTTCCAGATCAGATGGATCCTATAGGAGCCATGCCCATCTGATCAGGAACTGCTCTGTTTGATTATGAAATTATGGAGATATAATTTAACAGATTTTATTATTGCCAAAAGTCTGTGTCCATAGACCATTATAAAATTATCTAATTATTGTTGATGATGCCATTATTTCTTACGTGATATTTATGGAGTAAAGGGTTAAATTGGACTGATTCACATTGCTTTCTGACTTTTTTTGGTCAAGCCATTGTGTAGTCAGCTCAACATAGTTTTCGCAACAGGTGCATTAATTGGTTTGACTTTCATGTTACCTTGGTTGTTACTTTATATTTTGCATAGATAGAATTTGCATACTTAATCTTAATCATAGTTATTTAACCCTCTTTACTCCAGAGATATGCCTTTCTACGCCTGTGCAAACAGAGTAGACCAAGATCAGACGTCTTTTGTAGGAGCCATCAGATCAGGGTCTGCTCTGTTAGCTGATGATATGATATAGATATGATTCTAGTTTCTGCCATGGCCAAAAATCCTATGTTCATGTACTATTATAACAATTAATCTAATTAATATTCTGTGATTTTATTGTTTCTTGAATGAAGATTCTTGGAGTAAAGGGTTAAGTAAAAAATCATGACTCCAGCCTCACTTGTGATTGGATTATCTCCCTTTATAATTTCTTGTAGAGGCTGTTGCCTCCAAGCATACATTGTTTAAATATATACAGGTGTAATATCTTGACTGAATGCAATATTCAGCCACATTGCATATCACCAAAGTGACCACTGATTTTGATTAAATTAATTAATGGACTTTGTAACTCTAACTTCATTAGATTTTCTCAAATCATCACCATGCTTTATTTGCGTTACTGTTTAAAGAAAAAAAGAAATTAGATGATTAGATGTGACTCTAAGGCTATTAGGTTGTGCGCTTTCAACTAACATAGCATGCCATGCATTAACCATTTCCCTGTTCAATATTCATGTAAGAAATAATGACATCATGGATATTTCAGCTAAATTTTTATAGTGACAAGTGTATACAGAATGTTTTGCTATCGATAGAAACCAAAGAGTCAGATCTATTATAATTTCATAGGCAAACTGAGCCCTTTTAGGAACCATCTGACCTGGGTCTTCTCTGTTTGCAAATGTATGAAAAGGCGTTTATTTATACAAGAATTCATGACTCTTTGAAACTTAGATTTTATGATTATCACTGAACAATTGAATTTTTGGCCCTCTCAGAAACTGTAGAATCAGATCTATACAATGTAAAGCTAATTGTTGTTGTATTTATTTTATTTCAGAGGTTTTAAGGTTGGTCTGTGTAACAAGTTGGCCATGCAGAACTCGGGGATGTACAGTATTGAGCAGTTCCATAAGCGCCTGGTGCGCTGGGGTCAGCTGAGGATCTCCACGGTGCCAACCCTCATCGTGTTTGAGCCCCTGTCAGAGTGCTTTCTGCAAGGTCAGTTGACTAGTAGTGTATCACATGTAAGATCAGTACTTTGTTATTGTACAGTAAAACATCTCTAAACCAGATTCTGATATTCAAATGAGTATAAATATCGGCCATGGAGACAGGTGGCAGCTTAATGTAGGGTGTACGTCATGCAGAAAGCTCCCAGGAGTTTATAACCCATTCCCTCATATTGATACCTTTTTACTCCTGCAAAGTCACCTGTTGAAACCATTGATAAATAGAGCATTTGCTCCTATAGGAGCAAATGCTCTATTTCTCACAATGGTTTCAAACTACAAAATTCTAAAAAAAATCCTTTTCTCTAGTTATTGCTCCTTTTCAGTAGATTTATTCAAAGAGGTTTGATCTAGAAATAGCATATGAGGTAATGGGTTAATCATGTTGAATGTTCAATCTATCATTTATGTTGTAATACTTTCATACTACAGACCTCTTTTGAATTAATATTACTGTTGTGATTTATTATGCAGTAAAATTTTTGAGTCCTAAAAGAGCAGGTGGTTCCTCAATGCAGGACAAAAGTTATGCAGAAATTTCCTTTGAGAGCTTTCTTCATTGCTTTATTTTGCTTCAAAAAGCTGCCACCTTTCAGTAAGACTCAGAATTAGGAGTTTTAACCCTCTACTCCATAAATACGCCTTTCTACGCCTCTGTAAAAGTCACTTTTTGAAACCATTGTGATAAATAGAGCATTTGCTCCTAAGGAGCAAATGCTCTATTTATCACAATGGTTTTAGAACTACAAAATTCTAAAATTTTCCTTTTCTCTAGTTAATGCTCCTTTTTGGTAGATTCATTCAATGAGGTTGGATCTAAAAATAGCCTATGAGGTAATTGGTTAATAATGGTTTATATGAGACAGTTTTAAGTATACTTGTTTTTGTTTTTTTCAGGCCTGGTTATGTCGTGGAGTATGGAGTACCTATTTGGCGTTTCCTCCATGGCATTTTTCTTGCTCCACTGTCTAATCTGGTTCCTCTTGGACTACACACTGTTAAATATTTGCCAGAACGGGCCCTTACCATTCAGCAAATTTGAATTTCTGTGTGCATGGCTGTTACGAGAGTGTTCAACATTCTACCTTTGTTTGCGAAGTCACAGCTCGTCCATGATTGTATGGCGACAGAAGAAGTATAGGCTTAAATGGGGTGGAACAATTGAAGAAATTTGATTGTACAGACTTCATTGGGGTGAGGAAAAAAATGGAAATATCTGAACAAGAAAGGTATTCAGTGCTCAGTATGTAAAAAGCTTGCCATAGAATCAGCTTTCATCTGTCAGTGCATGGGAACAGGTGTTTCCAGAAATGAACTGGTCATCAGAATTTGAAATTTGATATTATCTGGAGGAGACATCATCAGCAACATTTTTGAGGTTTACAAAAATGAACCTTATGAAAGAATGACATGATACAGAGGAAATGTTCAGGATTGTCAATAGCTCATGTTGAAAAGTAATTTTCTGCATTCCATATCAACTCATGAAAGGTCTAAACTAATGTAGAACCTGGGTCCATGTTTATAAAGTTTTTTAGTTGAGTCTGAGTTTGTTCTCAAGCTTTTGATTGGTCAGATTTGAGCCAAAGGCTCAAATCTGACCAATCAAAAACTTGAGAACGAACTCAGACTCAACTAAAAAGTTTTATAAACATGGATACAGATGCCAGTGAACAGAGCTCTAGATAAGAGGAGTGACTCAGGAAATCTCTTGGTACTTTATTTTCACAAGGTCTCCTCCAAACTCTTTCTTGTTGGTACTCATTAGAATTGCCTCTCCAATGTATTTCTAATAAGGTCCAAGAAGATAAGGTTTAGCTGAAAAATAAGAGATTGTATAGATCATTACCCAGAGCAACAGATAAACGTGTCTACTCCAGTACTAAAATCATTATTTCTCCACCAATCTCTTTGTTGTGACCATTCTTTAGTTATTCTTATCTGGACCTGATTACCTCTCTTATCTATACATTTGAGCACACTGGGTAACTGATGCTTTTGATATATGTGTATTGTGTATGAGAAGTGGTCTTTTTTTCATTTCGTTTTTAGCTCAACTGAGCACAAAGTGCTCACGATGAAATATTGTGGTCAGTCTTGTCCGGCGTCTATTGTCATCAACAATTACTTCAAATGACTTCTCTTCATAAATTTCTTGACCAAAAATTAATGAAACTTAGCGTGGATATTCCTTGGGTGGTCCTCTATCAAAGTTGTTAAAATTAATTTAATTGAAAACAGGTTGTCGTGACAACAAAACTAAAGAACCTTTAAAAATCTTCTTATCAGAAACTTCTGCAATTTCAAAATATATTTGTACAAATGGTCCTTGGGTGACACCCAATCCAAAGTTCATTCAAATTATTCCAATCCATAAAAAATATGGCTGCCAGGAAGCAGTTTATACGAAAAATCTTCTTGCAGTAAACCACTTACCTAATTTCAAAATATTACCTAATTTCAAAATATTTTTGCAGGAATTTTCCATGGGAAAAATGTTCAAATATTATGGTTTGATTTCTTTAGATTTATTCACTGAAAAGATTTTTTCAGTAAAATGTACATTTCACATGATACACTAATGTAGAACCAGATTTTAACTAGTTTACTTGTAAGGTGAACATTTTGAAAATCTTAATTAGTGTAAGAAACTGCTAGCCTGATTTAAAGATAATTGGCAACAAATGTTCCTTGGGTGACAACTTACAAAGATTATTTTGATCTGCAAACCCAAATTGTGACATCATGAATATTATTTAACCCTTCGCTTGCTATTCGCATCAATATACCTACCTGTAAATAGTGAAGACCCAGATGAGACAGCTCCTGCAGGAGCTGTCTCATCAGGGTCTGCACTATTTACAAGGCGATTGTGCAACCAATACACTCCACAGCAGTGATTGCACAGCGAAATACTTTTACACAGTGAAGATATGTGTAATTATACAACAGGGCATGGGTAAAGAAGGAGAAATGTGTTTTAAAATTCAGCAAGCGAAGGGTTAACTGAATTTTTATAATGCCACTTTGAACAAAGGCGGCAAGACTTTGAAAATCTTCTTATCTTAAATAAATGCAGTAAAAACCCTCTAAACTAAAATTTTAATGAATGACAATTTAGGTCTTGATATGCAGGTGGTTGCTTAATGGCCAGGTGCACAGTAAATGTGCCAATTCTTTAAAAAACAGTGTACATGTTCTTTTCTCCAAAGATTCAATTTACAAGAGAAAAGCAAGTTTACTATTTCTATCTATAAGCAATTCTGCAGGTGTGCTGAAAATTTCAAGCAAATATCTTTATCCGTTATGAAGTTATGCAACTTTTAAACGCAAAAAAGTGCCTAATTTGGCTGTAATGAATTAGCATCACTTTTTTGGCCTATTTTCAAGTCATTATTATTAGAATCTGAATAGTAACAGGTTATGAAGTACAATATTATCAACAGAAGAATTTGTTTCTGTTTAATTTGATATATAATGTAAGTATCTTGCTTTCATGAATATGAAGTTACATGCAAAATAGCAAAAAGCGTGTTGATGTAATGGTTGCTAAATCGTACAAACCCTATCATCCTATTATTGACATAATTTCAACAAAAATAGTATAATTAAAGAAATTAATGTATTACTGATCATAAAACTGATAACATCATCCAAGTATACCAATTTTTTTTCCATAAAGTGTACGTTTTTTATTTTTTGTCAGTTTTAGTATCTCATTTAGGTTTGTGTCAAAAATCATGTAATGTCCGTCCCCCCCTCTTACTTTTTCAGAAAACCATATCTATGTAGTGTCAACCATTTTAACATAAGCCTAGTAGATGCCTTTCATCAATTCACCATCAATTTTCCTTATGACTGCATATTAAATGATGTTTTTCCAGCAAAGTATAAAAGTTATCTGTAATGTCCGTCCCCTGTAATGTCCGTCCCCTCTCCAATATGTTTCATTAGAAGACTTATTAGCCATATTAATTACATAATATAGCTGAATTTGAAAATTATTTTAGTATAAATAAGTCTACTGTTTGTAAAAATATATTATACACATAGAGAAAGTGTTTTTTCCCCAAATTACATGCTTTTAAAGATATTGCCATGTGAAATACTAATAAATTTTCATTTTAACTCTAAACCTAAAATAAATACATGGCTGTGTACAATAACCACATTCAGACTACTACTTTAGTGTTAAAAAGTCTTTATTTGAAAAACAAATCATCAAATAAAAACATTACACAATATTTATATTGGGGGACGGACATTACAAGTCGGGGGACGGACATTACAGTGGGCCCATTACAGTAGTGTCTGTATAACAGTCCAGCACTATCATAGATAAGTTACCATTAATCTCAAAGTAGTTGAGAACTTGACACCCTGCTGTTTTGTTTTTGTGTCATGACCTCCAAATCTAATTAGTAAGGACTTGTTTATTCAACACCTACTGCATATCAAAGAGGGGTAAGGGGCCTAAGGCAGGCAGGAAATGCGCTCAACCGGGGAGGAATTAGGGGTACCGACATCAGATATATCACATTAGTGACAAGTTCAAGAAAAAAGCTTCAGCTTTAATCGAATTTCTTTCCTCTGCAATTAAATTTAGACTTTCAATATCCACAAAGATAATTTAAATATAAATTTGATACAGCTCGGATAGTGATCAGAAACTGTTCATAAATATTGGCACCAGTAAGAAAGATTATTAATATTAAAACCTTAATAGTCACTGAAATTGTAAAGTTCAATGTCTATTGTCTGACTGAAAGACCTGCATTTCAGTCTAGATAGGTGATTGCACCAAAATTATGTCTGCAAAATAAAACAGTGCAGACCCTGGTGAGGGGCCCCTCCAAGAGCCCACTGATCAGGGTCTACACAATGTCTCATAAACTGGCTTCCTACATTGTAAGGGTTAAATAGTTTAATTTTAACTTTTCAGATTTGATATCTGAAGTAAGTTTAAATTGGAAAGTATAAGTTGATTGTACAACGAATCACAAAGTATGGACAAATAGCATGAATTTTAATCAACCATGTTTTTTTTAAATCTGATCTGGATCCAAACTGTTGAAATAAAAAAAAAATAGTTACAACCATTATTTTTTCAAAGAGTTTCAAAATGTCTTCATTCAAGTTTATTCATCCTATCTTTGTTAAATTATAATTATTGCATGTACCACTGGGCTATTCCGAACAAATTGATCAACCTTTTACCTGTAATAATTAATGTAATTATTGACTCTGAAATGAATAAAATTGAATAAAAATTAAAACCAAATCATCAATGTACATCTAAGCAATAATGGGCATACACAATACTTATGTACCTTCAAAATCATTTTTTACATTATGCCAGGAGAATTGTAATGTCCGGTCTTGAAAAGTGTAATGTCCGTCCCCCCATGCAAAAAGGTTGATAGAATACATTAATCTGTATTTATGTTTAAAATTTAAGATATTTTCATTTCATCTACAGGAGTTCATGTTATCAGACCTGTTTTAAGGTCCCTGACAACTTAATTTTAGGAAACATATTATAAATACACAGAATGAAAATACTTTAATTCAGTTTGCACTTTGAGTGTTAATTAGATCCTTCACAAAAGACATATTTTTCACTACTATTTCACATGAAGTTATTTTTGTTCGAAAGTAGACAGATGTGTATGTATGTCAGTGAAAAATAAAAGCTGTTAAACACACCAGTTGGTCAGTGAATTTCAGATATAACCCTGTAATGCATTAAATTGTAATGTCCGTCCCCTTGTATACCTAGTGACAGACACATGTGAAAATATAAAACTATGGGCAAAAAGTTATCTTTTTAACAACTGGACATCGCTTTATATACATTAAGTCATATAAAAATTGATATAATGAACAAATACAAGAAACTTTATTTTTTGACCCAGATGCTAACTTAATTGGCACATTTACTGTGCACCTGGCCTAATGCAAGGTTGAAAGTCATGCAGAAAGCTCCCAGAGGAGCTTTCTGCATAACTTTCAACCTGCATTAAGCTGCCACCTGTCTGTAAGACCGGTATTGATACTGATTTTAACATCTGGTTTAGAGGGGTTTTACTGTAGCCTGATTTCAAAATGTTTTGGCACAAATTATCCTTTGGTAAATTCCAGCCAGAAATATTCAAATTATTGAGATGCATTGAATAAGATCGCTGCCAGGGGATTGGGCGTTTTTTTCCTTGTATGCTTAGTTTTGAAAACTTTAAAATTCTTTTTGTCTGAAATCCCTTGGTGGATTTCAAAATAATTTGAACATTTGTTCCTTTGTTGAGCCCCTTCCAAGAATCTTCAAATTATTCTCAGCAGTCATTCAGGTTAGCGATATAGGGTCATCTTGGCCGTCTTGTTTCATTTTTAGCTCTGGTTTGACATTGTTATGAAATTACAGTATGAATCTCAACTAGAACTTAACCAAAAAATATAACTGCCCTATACACTATAAGATTAGATGTACTGTACTCATGGTGCTGTTTTTTTAATCCTTTCCCTCATATAAACGTGTTTTCACACATTTGCAAACAGAGTAGACCCAGATCAGACGGCTCCTATAGGAGCCGTCTGATCAGGATCTGCTCTGTTTGCTAATGGAATTCGATAGATCTTTTTCTTTAGTTTCTAAAATGGCTACAATTTTCCACCTTCCATATTTCAGTATAACCACTTTGTCCATGAATATTCAGTAGGTATTGGCATTTGGAATAAACATAGAACAGGGAAAGGGATTACCTACATGTAAACATTTTGAACCCAGATGAAACCGAGAGTAACCTAGTGTTTAGTGTTTCATCAGGATCCAAACTGTTTTACATTCTTACTGTATTTTTTTTGAAGAGAAATAGAAAGAAGAAAAAATATGTTTTGAAATAGACCAGATGACAGTATTAGCAGGAGAAAGTTACTTAGTGTACCGAGAGTTATATCTTAGCAGTAGTGGTAGTAGCTGAACTAGACTGTCAACAATTTACATAGGCATAAATAGGATTCATAAACTAAATTTCATCGGAGAATATCTCCCTTATTATCCACCAAACACTATGCTGTGAACCCTCTTTTAATTGTCTTTTTCAGACTATTCTAAAGAGTGGTCTCATCGTGAGGTTTTGTTGAGAAATGTCAATTATAGGCCTTGAATATGGCACCTATTGCTCTGTTTAACCCATTCCCTCATAGGCTATTTTTAGATACAATCTCTGAATAAATCTACCAAAACGGAGCATTAACTAGTGAAAAGGAAATATTTTAGATTTTGTAGTTTGAAACCATTGTGATAAATAGAGCATTTACTCCTATAGGAGAGCATTTACTCCTATAGGAGCAAATGCTCTATTTATCACAATGGTTTCACAAAGTGACTTTTACGGAGTCGTCAATATGAGGGAATGAGTTAAACAAAGTGAAGCTACTGAGACAGATTTACTTGTTCATTAACCTGAATTGAGATTTTACCATTTAGTCCTCTGTAGTATTTGCAATTTGCTTTGATCCAGATCAGCCACAGAGTAACACTAGTCTAGTCATGATACTTTTGGATATGAGATTACCCAGTGATGGAGAGAGATATGTGGCATGGGCATAACCATCTGAATACTGACAGTTCATTAACCCATTACCTCATAGGCTATTTTTAGATCCAGCCTCCTTGAATAAATCTACCGAAAAGGAGAATTAACAAGGGAAAAGGAACATTTTAGAATTTCGTAGTTTGAAACCATTGTGATAAATAGAGCATTTGCTCCTATAGGAGCAAATGCTCTATTTATCACAATGGTTTCATAAAGTGACTTTTACAGAGTCGTCAAAAGTCGTCAAATGAGGGAATGGGTTAATGTGTATTTGCAAGCACTGTAGACCCAAGAAAGAGGGTTCCTGCAGAAGCACTCTGAACAGCGTTTTTATTGTTTGACATTTGAAATACTTTTCAGCAAATCATACACTTTAAATTTGTGGAATGTGATGTGAGTAGGGTCTGCTTTGTTTGCCACTCAGCAGCCATGAAACCATTTGAATTATCAATGCAATATACCAGTGTATTCAATGATAGCTTACTAATATCTTTGTCATACTTTCATTTTTTTGCAGTTAAACCTCTTCGCAACGGCCTTTAACCCTTTCCTCCATAAATACGCCTTTCTGTGCCTCTGTAATTGTCATCTATTGAAATCACTGTGATAAATAGTATTGAAATTTGAAATAAACATAGAACAGGGAAAGGGTTAAATGGCCAATTTAGAGAGGTTGTACTGTAACCATCTTGTGAACAATGCAATGAACAATACACCACAAGAAAAGGCATCTTCTTTGCTTTACAAATAATGAATGTCTTGAGCAGAGGACATATCTCTCGATATGGCTGCTCTCAAGGATAAATATTCAGGGATTTTTAAAAATATTTTTCACCCATTTTGGTTATTAGCCAAATCCTTAAAAGAATCTTTTTCGCCCATATTTGGATCACTTCTCCATCGTCTGTACATCATGATGTTTCATCACAGTTCTGCAGGCAGGTGACACATGTTCCTTTGAACACTGTGTACTGAACTTGTCTGAAGAAAATCCCAAATACTATTAATGGGCAAATCTGTGATTACCTTTGCAAACAGTTTTGATTCAGCATCTCATCAGGATCCAAACTATATGATGCTGTGATTTTTTTTTCTCCAAAGAACTAAAACACAGAGCATAAAATTTCAAATTGATGTTTTTATGTTTTTTATTGAGGAAGAAAATTACTCTTTACCCTTTACTCCATGAATATTCATGTAAGAAATAATGAGGTCATGAATATTCATGTAAGAAACAATGACGTCATGAATATTGAAGACTTTTTATCATGGCACATGCCCACAAATTTTAGCCATGGCAAAAACTGTAGTACTAATCATATCTACGCATGTATATTATTTCATAAGCAAACAGAACAAACCCTGATCAGACTTCTTCTACAGGAGCGTCTGATCTGGATCTACTCTGTTTGCAAAGGCGTAGAAAAGCGTATTTATGGAGTAAAGGTTTATCCCACAGTTTCTGTGAAGGTACCTTTTCTTGTAGTGTGGTTCATATTCCTTATTTCCATGTCAGTTTATATATACTTGTACAGTGCATAATAATGGACTTTTTTTTCTTCAAGATTTACATATTTGGGTGGATATATAATGTAAGCATAGAACAATCTATTGTCTTAACCCCTTTACTCCATGAATATTCATGTAAGAAATAACAACATCATAATACCATTCCAGAAACTCTAGAATCATATCTATATTATATCACAAGCAAACAGAGTAGACCTTGATCAGACGGCTCCTATAGGAGCCGTCTGATCTGGGTCTACTCTGTTTGCAAAGGGTGTAGAAAGGCATATTTATGGAGTAAAGGGTTAATACAATTTTCGACAAAGGGGCTCTATCTTCAGAAAACAACTGACTTTTTCCCTTTGAAAAATTGATTACTGTTTTAACAGTTGATTCCTTTGTGTTTTATCTTAATTTTAATAATTGTTTTATCCTTACCCCGTTGAATATTCGTGTAAGAGGTAATGGCATCGTGAATAGTTTTTAACTGAAATTTTTATAATGGTATATTTACACAAGATGTTTTAGCATTGATAGAAACTGTAGAGTCAGATCTATTATAATTTCATAAGCAAACGGAGCAGACCCTGATCAGGAGTCGTCTGATCTGGGTCTACTGTGTTTGCAAATGTGTGAAAAGGCGGGGTTTTTTTTAGGGAGAAAGTTAATTCTTACATGAATATTCATTAGATAAAAGGTTGATACTCTTTATTCTGATTTTGTAAAAATAGTAGACCAATATTTTGAATATATGTAGTTTTTAAAAGTATGTTGTGTATGATGCAAATGTGGTGCCTTTCTTGTATCTCTTCAGACATTCTATTTCCATTTGCTATTCTTAGTTACAAACTTCATGATTTCTATATTTGACTGTAGCTGTTACGTACTCACGGCTGTCTCTTGTTTTAGAACAACGAATGAACCAAGACTGCTTGTATTTTACACCTTGGATACTGAAATTCATGGAGGAATTGTCCATCATAGTTTCACTGTTTGGAGATACACTTGTTAACCACGTTCAAAGGGTCAACATGAATTATTATTTTAATCCTTTACACCATAAGTACATGCCTTTGCAAACAAAGTAGAACCAAATCAGATGGCACCTGATAGCTTAGCATCTCGTAATGATCTAAATTGCTTGATTGTTTGTAAAGAAATGGAAGAAAATAGGGCGAAAGTTTTGGCTCATAAAATTTTTGAAAAATAAAAAAACCCTAAAACATTACGCATCTTATTAAAGTTAAAAATGACAAACATGTAATTGCCACAGAAGTTTTATAATTAATGTATCAAATCTAGTTGATTTTCTCTTATCTTGCCATTGATATCTTGCCTGCAATTTTTTTTTGTAACATATTTGCTTATTATAAACAATTTTTCATGCTTGGTTGGGATCCAGATTAGACTTGGAGGGACTCTTGACGCTGAGCTGGAGTTGACAGCATGAGTAACAGATTGCTTGGGATTTGTCACCCACAATAGATGTAAAAGATGCATCACAACACTCAGTTTATACATGTATGTTTTTTTTTTTAACTCTTTGACATAATGGTGCTTAATGATCACATTATTTTGTTTTCTTCACATGTTTAACCCATTCCCGCATAGACTATTTTTAGACCCAACCTCTTTGATTAAATCTACCAAAAAGGAACATTTACTAGAGAAAAGGAAATCTTCAGAATTTTGTAGTTTTGAAACCATTGTGACATATAGAGTATTTGCTCCTGTAGGAGCAAATGCTCTATTTATCCCAATGGTTTCACAAAGTGACCTTTATAGAAGCGTCAAAAGGCGTCAATATGCGGGAATGGGTGAAAAGAGAAATACTCAAGTGCAATTGTACTCACTATAGCTAGGCAATGTTTTCCCCAGTTTATTATTTTACTGTTATTACACAAGTCACTGTTGAAATTTAACTAGTCTGTGCTCTTTATGGGAGGAGTTTGTTAAGGGTGTAGTGAAGCTCTTCTGCTGTTCAAAACAGTGGTTTTTGGTGTTCTAATGTGTAAGTTGGGTAGATGGTTTCTAGAAGTGTTTTGTTTCTACATAGTTCAGTCTGAAAAATATTTGACTAAGACTTTGAAGTCACACATTGAATGAATATCCCATATTTACAAGATGTCGTAACCCTTTACCTATTAAAATGAATATGCATGGCATAAATTGTGATATCATGCATATTAATTAGCAGAATGTTTATAATTATACATGTATATGAACACTGGAAATTTTGGCCTTGGCAGAAACTGTAGAATCAGATCTACAGTAAAACCTCTCTATCACGGCCACTTAATTGTGTTAATTAGTTGGTATTTAGGACAGGTGGCTGCTTAAAGCAAGGTGAAAGTAAAACAGAACGCTCCTATTGGAGCGTTCTGTTTTACTTTCACCTTGCTTTAAGCAGCCACCTGCCTTTAACACAAAATACTTGATGTAATTTAGTGGCCATTATAGAGAGGTTTTACTGTATATAAATCGTCAAGCAATAGAATGGACCCAGATCAGAGGGCCTCTACAGTTGTCAAAAAGCTTCTCTGTCCGGTAAAGGGTTCGGTCAGATTGTTTTTTCGAAGCTGATATTCTTATTTTACTATTTGGCAATGTTTTTATATCACAGTATTTAATCATTTACTCCATGAATATTCATGTCAGAAATAATAACTACGAATATTAATAAGCTGAATTTTTGTAATGGCGTAATGATCAAGGGAGTTAGAAACTAGAAATAGATCTATGTTATTTCATAAGCAAACAGGGCACACTTTGATCAGATGACTCCTACAGCAGTTATCTGATCTGGGTCTACTCTGTTTGCAAAAGTGCCAAGAGATGTTTCTGTGGAGTAAATGGTTATATCATTAATGAATTGAGAAACTATGTGTGTGTTTGAAGAAGGCATCTCTAGAAATGATGGGTGATACTGTCAATTACTACTTAGTCAACTAGAATGTATCTATCATGTATCTATGATTTTAGTCAACTAGACAAGTGTGTACATAAATGAACATACACTTTGACCCTTTTTAAACAATGCAAGAAGATCGATGTTTTGATAGTAGTGAAACCTCCCCTAAAACAACTGCTCATGTGAAGTCACATCGTGGTTCTTTAACCCTTTCCTTCATATAAACGCATTTTCACACATCTGCAAACAGAGTAGACCCAGATCAGACAGCTCCTGAAGGAGCTGTCTGATCAGGGTCTGCTCTGTTTGCTAATGGAATTTGATAGACCTGTTGGTCTATTTTCTAAAATGGCTACAAAGTTCCACCTTACATATTTCATTGTAACTGTTTTTTTCCATGAATATTCAGTAAGTATTGAAATTTGTAATAAATATAGAACAGGGAAAGAGTTAATTCTTCGAAGCTTAATGCAGGAGGAAAGTTATGTAGAAAGCACTTAAGCAGCACCCTTAGCCTGTCAATATGACTTAGTCACTCATGCAAAGAGCTTGGATCTAAATGAGACGCCAAGTTACATGATGTCTGATCTGGATCCAAACTCTTTGTCACTTTGCCAATCAATTTCTATATGTATTAAGTAATGGGATGTAAGTTGGAAAGTATACAGTAAAACCTCTCTATAACGGCCACTAAATTGTGTAAATTAGTTGGTATTTAGGGCAGGTGGCTGCTTAAGCAATGTGAAAGTAAAACAGAACGCTCGTTATTACTTTCACCTTGCTTTAAGCAGCCACCTGCCTCTAACACAAAATACTTGATGTAATTTTGTGGCATTTATAGAGCTTTTACTGTATCACAAATTAGGCAGACATTTTTTTTAGCAGGAGAAAGGTGAGCAGGAGAAGACCCTGAAGTGTTTACACTAGGCGGTTGTTTTAAATGAGTCTCTACTGTTTAACCCTTTACCTGATCAATATTCATGTAAGGAATGATGACATCATGAATATTAATTAGCAGAATTTGTATATTGGCATATATAAACACAGGAATGTTTTCACCATGACAGCAGCAGTTGAATCGGATCTAAAAAAAATATACTACAGTAAAACCTCGCCAATACGACCACTTAAATGAGGCATAATTCTGGGTGCTAGATGCAGGTGGTAGCTTAATGCTGGACAAAAGTAATGCAGAAAGCTCCTAGAGGAGCTTTCTGCATTACTTTTGTCCTGCATTAAGCAACCACCTGCTTATAAAGACATCCATGTTTTTTCATTAAGTGGTCGCATTAGAGGGGGTTTACTGTAGTCAATAAACAAACAAGGAGACATTGATCAAACAGTTCCTTAAGGAACTGTCTCATCTGGGTCTACTCTGTTTGCAAATATGTAGATATGCATCTCTATCAAGTAAAGGGTTAATTTCTTTATTTACCTTTTGTTTTAATGTGTCTTCTCGGAGATTAGATTTACATAGAGAAATGTTTTATAAGTAATGTTTTACTGGACTTTTTAGAACATAGGAACATATTTTACTATGTGAAATATTATTTTTGTCATCCTTTTTCCTTCCTTTTATTGCTTAAATGTATGTTAGTCAACCTGTCTGATCCTGCTGTAAGCAGTGGCATGACGACAGATTTCATTGGTTAGAACCTAGTTGTAGTTCTTGTAAAACCTCTTTTGATTGGACATTTCTGTGACGGCTTAGATACTTTCTCATTTTCTAGGTAATATCTTCACAGATTTGCCTTTGGTGCTTAAATTTGCTGATATTTTCATGCATATTTTGATTTTAATTTTTGCCACTCTCTTAGTTGATTTGTGATGACATTTGCAAACTTCGGATCTAGATACGATCACTTTGAAATGATGTTTCATAAGGATTTGTACTGCTTGATTTCTGTTTTTAATGTTTGAAATTGTTTTATTTCTATTTTTAATGTTTTAAACCCTTTACTTGATAGAGAGTAATTTTTGCCTTTGCAAACAGAGTAAACCCAGATTAGACTGCTCCTACAGGAACTGTCTGATCAGGATCTACTCTGTTTGATAACAAAGTAATAAAGATCTAATTGTACAGTTTCGGCCGTGATAAAAATTTCTGTTGTTCCGAGTATTGTTATGAAAAAATAGGCTACGTAACCTTCATACAACCATTACTTTGTACATGCATATACATATACATCATGTAAAGGGTTAAGATAAATGGAAATAAAACTTAGTATGTGTAAGGTTAGTTTTTAGAAATCTACGGAGACGGTAATATTTACCAAGGAAGGATTTTTAGGACCATAGTTATTAGTAACATAAGCATTCGAGTCTTTCACTGCCACAGTCAATGAAATGTACCTCATAACCCCATCCTCCATAAATATGACATTCTACGCCTTTGCAAACAGAGTAGACCCAGATCAGACGGCTCCTATAGGAGCCGTCTGATCAGGGTCTGCTCTGTTTGCTTATGATATAATATAGATATGATTCTACAGTTTCTGCCATTGCCAAAAGCTGTTAGTTCCTGTGTCCATGTGCTATTTAACAAATTGATCTAATGAATATTTATGACGTCATTATTTTTTGCATGAATATTCATGGAGGAAAGGGTTATGGTACACTACAGTAGACCAATCTTTGATTACTTTTGCAAATAATTTAAACTCTGATGTGACTTGGAGTAACTTTGTGTTTGATCAGGATCCAAACTATTTAACATTCCACTTATGTTTTTGAAAGAATGCAGAAAACTGCAGGCGAAAAATAATTTGGGTGTCAGAAGAGGTAATTTTTGCATAGTTTATGATATTGTTTTGAGCCAAATTTGTCATCTGCTACAAATTCTGTTAAATTATTTCAATTTCCTCTTCAAAAGGACATGGTATCAAACAGATGGATCCATAACCGACACATCTGGTCTAGATCTGCATTATTTGCATTAGTGCTCACAACATTGACTTTAGCATACAAATAATTATATTTAGAATGAATCCTTTTCTTCTAACTAGTCATGTGTCAAGAATTTTTATGTAAGTGCAAGTTATATGTTTATTCTGATTTTGTTTTGTTCTCGTCTCTGGTTTGGCTTTATGAAGGGAGACAACCCATTTCCCTGATGAGCTCAGGAGTTACAAAACATGATAGGAATATATGATTGAAAGAAAGCAAAAAATATGTTAACACATATCTAGAACTACAAGTAATCTTAATGCAGAATATTTTTAAGTATCATTTGTATCTATTTATGTATGAAGTTAAGAGGTAGAATTTTGTTATAAAACTGAAATGGCTTAACCCATTCCCTCAAGAATACTCTTGAAAGAAATCATGACATCAAGAGTATATATAAGCTAATGTTATACAGTAAAACCTCTAAAACACTAAATTACATCAAGTATTTTGTGTGAAAGGCAGGTGGCTGCTAAAAGCAAGGTGAGAGTAAAACAATGTTTTACTTTCACCTTGCTTTAATCGACCTCCTGCCCTAAATACCAAATAATTAACATGGTCTAGTGGCCATTATAGAGAGGTTTTACTGTATAATTATGAATACAGGATATTTTTGCTTTGGCAGAAGCTAGAATCATTTCTATATGATACCATAAGCAAAAAGAGCAGATTCCGATTAGATGGTCCTTTAAGAATTGTCTAATCTGGGTCTACTCCATTTGCAAAGGCATGAAAAAGCATCTGTATGAGGGAAAGGGTTGATTACTTACTGATAGATAACATGATTACTCAAGTAGACTGCAGAGCCTGTCTTAAGCGGCCATCAGAAAGAGGTATAATTATGGGTCTATGATGCAGGTGGTAGCTTAATGCAGGTTAAGAGTAATGCAGAAAGCTCCTATAGGTCTCATGTTTACCTGTTCGTCTGAATGTTTCAAATTCAGCAGATGAGAATTTGAGCAGACGACATTTTCACAGTAGGATAAGTTAGAAGCAACTGCTGCCGAGGGTTGAAGAATTTTTTTTTTACCCTTTCCAAACTATTGTAGAACCTGTCTTAAGCAGCCATTAAAAAAGAGAGGTGTAATGAGTCTGTGATGCCACCTGTTGACACTCCTATGTTCAGTAAAAGAATGGCCACTTAAGACAGGGTCTGCTGCATACAAATTTGTAATTTGGCAACGGTTTTGGATCCAGATGGACACCAAAGTTATTTGGCCTGTCATTTGAATCCAAACATTTTGAAAAGAAATACCAGAACATTCACTTTAACCCTTTACCTCATAGGCTATTTTTAAATACAACCTTTTTGAATAAATCTACCGAAAAGGAGCATTAACTAGAGAAAAGGAAAATTTTAGAATTTTGTAGTTTGAAACCATTGTGATAAATAGAGCATTTGCTCCTATAGGAGCAAATGCTCTATTTATCACAATGGTTTCACAAAGTGACTTTTACAGAGTCGTCAATATGAGGGAATGGGTTAAGAATTACAGTCTTAACTCCATGAATATTCATGTTAAAAATAATGACATCAATAATTCTTTATTAGCTGAATTTGTATAATGGCATATAAACGCAGGAAGTTTTGGCTAGGATAGAAAATGTATGATCAGATTTACACGATTCCTTCAAGCAAACAGAGCAGACCCTGTCAGATTACTCCTGCAGGAACTGTCTGATCTGGGATTTCTATGTTTGCAAAGACATGCAATGTTGTCTCATATAAATGCTTTTTTCACACCTTTGCAAACACATTAGATCTAGATTAGACAGCTCTTGTAGAAACCGTCTGATCAGGGTCTCCTTTGTTTGCTTATGATTAGACCCGACTCCACAGTTTCTACCAATACCAAAAAGTCATGTGTCATTTTAAAAAAAAAACCCAGCTAATAAATATTCATGATGTCATTACATGAATATTCAACATGGAAAGGTTAAAAACTTCAATCCACTTATTTATATTTTACTCCATCATATTATTAACAATACAGTACTGCATAATTTCCTACATGCTATGATAGGCTTAGCCTACTGCAATCATCAAGATTACATTATGGATGTGAATATTTAGAGCTGGAGGGAGATATGACCCCTAGACGGTCCGTATGCAAGTCCAACAAACCAGTGCAAGCTTTCTTTAATCCTTTACTTGATTAATATTCTTACATGGTTGCCCATTATGAATATTAATTAACTCGTTCCCTCCTAGACTATTTTAGACCCAACCTCTTTGAATAAATCTACCGAAAAGGAGCAATAACTATAGAAAAGGAGAATTTTAGAATTGTGTAGGTTTGAAACCATTGTGATAAATAGAGCATTTGCTCCAGAGGAGCAAATTATCTATCACAATGGTTTCAAAATGTGACTTTGACAGAAGTGTCAAAATGCATCACTAGGAAGGAATATGTTAAAGCCAATACCTATTTCACTAAATGATTTTCAACAATTTCTTGGTTTAAACATCAGTAAATTTCCTCATTGTGGTCCTGGGTTATGTTCGACTTGCACTGGGTTGTTGTAGACAGCGATGGATAGTCAACAGTTGTGCCCAGCTTCTGTTGAGGAATGACTGTCTCCCTCTCTCAGGTAGTTAAAATATCTTTCACCAGTGCAATGTGACCTGTCTAAAGTGGCTACTCGAAACTTGTTGGTATTTAAGAAAATGGTAGCTTCATGCAGTGGAAGTAATGCAGAGATCTTCCTGCACTATTTTCACTCTGCAGCCACCTGATTTTAAAGACTGCCTGTTTATCAAGTGGCTACTGCGATATGCCCGTTTATCAAGTGGCTACTGCGATATGCCCTTGTACTGTTTGAACACTATCCATATACTCCTCTATCGAAATTTTGTAATGATTTGACTGCAGGTATGAAATAAAACTTTTTTTGTATTTCATGACAATTTTTGTTTTTCTTTACCATTCTTCAAGAGAGTTTTCCCTTTACCTTATGGATGTTCATGTATGTGTGTGTGAATTTTTTTTTCGGTCCCTTCCAAATTTACAGAATATATGCAATATAGTTTTATTTTTTCACCACTGTACATATCTGTAAGACTTGCAATCTATGCTTGATGCAGGTCGCAAGTAATGCTTAAAGGTACACATCAAGAAAGGTTCCAAGTTGGGCCGACTTGAACTCCCGTTGTCTCTAAATAATTTGTATGGTCCCTTCATGTTTGGCTCTTACAGGAGCCGAGTACACCATGATAAGATGGCTCTTACAGGAGCCGAGTACACCATGATAAGATGGCTCTTACAGGAATGGAGTATACCATGATAAGATGGCTCTTACAGGAGCGGAGTACACCACGATAAGATGGCTCTTACAATAGCCAAATACACAATAAGATGGCTCTTACAGGAGTACACCACGATAAGATGGCTCTTACATGAGCCGAGTACACCATGATAAGATGGCTCTTACTGGAGCTGAGTACATCATGATAAGATGGCTCTTACAATAGCCGAGTACACCATGATAAGATGGCTCTTACAATAGCCGAGTACACCATGATAAGATGGCTCTTACATGAGCCGAGTACACCATGATAAGATGTACTCAGGGAGCCAGTAGTGCCTAACGTGCACCCCCCCCTAGACTTTTTTTCATGGGTACCAAAATGTTCAGAAAAGTGTCCTGAATCAGAATCGCGAATGTACTCAAACTTAAATTCTTTTAGGCTATGTGTATTTTAACCGTTTCCATGGCAACCCCCCAGTTTTCGTAATGATGACCCTTACCTACAAATTCGCCCATATCACAGCCAGTTTTTGTCCTAAAACTATAAAACTGGTACCAAATGGAAGATAAGACATTGTGCTTTTATTTCTAACTTGTTTTTTTAAATTACCTTATTTGCATACTCATGAATATTAATGAGAACATTAAAATTAGTAAAAAAAGTATAGAAATAACGTAAACCTTTCATTTTTTTATCCTACAAATATCAGAAAATAACTTCAAATGCAGTTTAACATGATGACGAAACCCCCAGGAAACAAAATATCCAATTTGAGGACCATAGCATTAATTTTAAGCACCATTTTTACCGTTTCCATGGCAACACCCTAGTTTTCGTAATGATGATCCGTACCTGCAAAATCGTCCATATCACAGCCAGTTTTTGTCCAAAACCCATAAAACTGGTACCAAATTGGAGATAGGACATTGTGCTTTTATTCCCAGTTTTTTTTTTTAAATTACCTTATTTGCATACTCATGAATATTAATGAGAACATTAAAAATAGTAAAAACAATATAGAAATAACGTAAATAATGTAAACTATTCACTTTTTATCCTACAAATATCAGAAAACAATTTCAAATGCAGTTTAACCTGATGACAAAATCCTCAGAAAACAAAATATCAAATTTGAGAACCAAAATTCTAACTCTAAGTAACTTTTTAATTGTTTCCATAGTAACCATTCATTTCACTCTGGTCACACAGTTTTGTTAGTCGACACCTACCTGCAAAAACTTCCATATCACAGGAAGTATTTGTGCTAACTGCATAAAACTGGTACCAAATTAAAGCTAAGACAGTGTGCTTTGGTTTAAAAGCTATAATTATGAATTACCTTATTTGCATACACATGAATATTAATGAGAATAATTAAAAAATAGCAAAAAAATACAGAAATAACGTAAACCTCTCAATTTTTATCCTACCAATATCAGAAAACAACTTCAAATGTAGTTTAAAATGATGACAAAATACTCAGAAAGCTAATCATCTTAATTGATACCCAAACAATGAACTGTAAATAAGATTGTAACGGTTTCCATGGTAACCGATCCTTTCATAAATTTTGGAAATTTGACATCCAACTGTAATACTCAGCTAGATCTCGGTTATTTTTGATGAATCATGAAATCAATTGGTACAAACATAGATATGAGGCATTGCTTTAATAGTAAATATTACTTTTCTGATATAAACTAATTTGCATATGTATGAATATTTATGAGAACAGTAGTAGATGTTGAAATTTTCGACAGACACCAGTCTTTCTCTTATAAAGCAAACAAATATGGAAAATGGTTAGCTAAAGTTTACTATGATCACTGAATATCACCAAGATTATTAGATAAATAAATTTGGGACACATTATATAGCGCTGATGGTGATATATCTGTTTCCTAGGCAACCATTCTAACCTCATTGTTCATATTACAGAGTGTTTACATACCTGCAACATACAAAGATATTGCTGCCTTCTTGGGCGATAATTATAAATGATATAAACATATACCCGGTAGTTGATGATAACTAGGGTGTTGCCATGGAAACGGTAAAAATGGTGCTTAAAATTAATGCTATGGTCCTCAAATTGGATATTTTGTTTCCTGGGGGTTTCGGCATCATGTTAAACTACATTTGAAGTTTTTTTCTGATATTTGTAGGATAAAAAAATGAAAGGTTTACGTTATTTCTATACTTTTTTACTTATTTTAATGATCTCATTAATATTCATGAGTATGCAAATAAGGTAATTTAAAAAAACAAGTTAGAAATAAAAGCACAATGTCTTATCTTCCATTTGGTACCAGTTTTATAGTTTTAGGACAAAAACTAGCTGTGATATGCGTGAATTTGTAGGTATGGGTCATCATTACGAAAACTTGCCATGGAAACGGTTAAAATACACATAGCCTAAAAGAATTTAAGTTTGAGTACATTCGCGATTCTGATTCAGGACACTTTTCTGAACATTTTGGTACCCATGAAAAAAAGTCTAGGGGGGGGTGCACGGTAGGCACTACTGGCTCCCTGACTAATGGCTCTTACAATAGCCGAGTACACCATGATAAGATGGCTCTTACAGGAGCTGAGTACATCATGATAAGATGGCTCTTACAGGAGCCGAGTACATCATGATAAGATGGCTCTTACAGGAGCGGAGTACACCATGATAAGATGGCTCTTACAGGAGTGGAGTACACCATGATAAAATGGCTCTTACAGGAGCCAAGTACACCATGATAAGATGGCTCTTACATGAGCCGAGTACACCACGATAAGATGGCTCTTACAGGAGCTGAGTACACCACGATAAGATGGCTCTTACAGCAGCCGAGTACACCATGATGAGATGGCTCTTACAGGAGCTCTCATTTTGGTATACTCTCTTTGCAAAGGTGTTTCTATTCAGTAAAATGGTTAAACTTGTTTAACATTATGAACCAATCTGTGATGAACTTTGCAAACAGTTTTGATCCAGATGAGATGCGGAATAACATCACGATAAAAAATATTTGACTCACTTTTGTATCGCCTGATTTAAGACTTCAACATACATTTTACAACATATATCACCTGCTGAGCTTGGCGAAAACGGACAAATGTGTTCATGTTTGAAAACTTAAGAGAATGTACTGCCAGAATTCAAGCAGATGAAAGTGACTCGGAGCCAAAAGTGTCTACCGGGGTGGGGATTGGACCTCCTTGTTTAGACGCAGATCAGTCGCTACTCCGGAAAAAATCATTCTTTTATGTAGTGGTAAGGGATAAATACAGTTTGAATATTCATGTAAGAAATAGTAAAATTACCAATATCAATTATGGTAGGTTAATTGTTATAGATACAGGAATTTGCGACCGGCAGAAACTGTAATCATATTTTTGACTGGCAGAAACTGTATAACCATATAATAATTATATATTATAAACGGAAGACCCTGATCAGACGGTTCCTACAGGAGCTGTCTGATCTGGGTCTACTCTGTTTGCAAAGGTTTAGAAAGACATATTTATGGAATAAAGTTTTATCGGTAACCCTTTACCTCATAGATACACCTTTGCAAAGATCAGGGTCCATGCTTATAAAGCTTTTAGTTGAGTCTGAGTTTCGTTCTCAAGCTTTTGATTGGTCAGATTTGAGTTCTCAAGCTTTTGATTGGTCAGATTTGAGCCAGAGGCTCAAATCTGACCAATCAAAAACTTGAGAACGAACTCAGACTCAACTAAAAGTTTTATAAGCATGGACCCAGATAATTCTTGCAAGAGCTGTCTTATCCTGGACTGGACTGCTTTATTTGCTTAACCCTTTCCCTCATATATACCGGGTGTGCCTTTTCACACCTATTGGAGCGTTCCGTTTTACTTTCACCTTGCTTTAAGCAGCCACCTGCCCTAAATACCAACTAATTAACACAATTTAGTGGCCATAATAGAGAGGTTTTACTGTACATCCACAGTATTTACTTCAGTTATTTACTTTATGTTTCGTATACATAATAACCACAAATAACAGATGTGCAAGTTTCATGTGTTCACTGAGCATTGCAGACTTATCTCCCCTTGAACTTTGAGTATATTTTTGTCATTTTGGCTTGAAAAATGAGTATTTGGATTTGCAATCGATGCTGCTCTGCGGGTTTTTCCATCACCTTTACTGATAGATCTACATGTAGTTAATAATGTATTCATTATGTAGGAACCATCTTATGAAATTATAATAGATCCGACTACAGTCTTTACCAATACCAAAACCATGCGTACATGCCATTATAAATTTTCATTATTTCTTACATGAATAACCAACACGGAAAGGATTAACCATGTAGTGGAGGAATATGCATGTAAGAAATGACAACTATGAACACAATATAGTAGTAGCATCTGATCAAGGGAATTTATGGCCCGGGCAAAAAATGTGTATGTACAATCTCTATTCTCCGAGTACACTGAGCAGACCCGACCAGATAGCTTGTACAGGAGTTGTCTGATCTTGGTCTCCTCTGTTTACAAAGGTATAAAAATCAATTTACATGTACAGTAAAACCCCTCTAAATGGGAACTCTAGTCGAGAAGAATTTTGATACTTTTAGGCAGGCGGCTGCTTATAATAAATGCAGGGTGAAAGTCATGCAGAAAGCTCCTAGAGGAGCTTTCTGCACGACTTTCATCCTGCATTAAGCTGCCAGTCTCTAAGACAGATATTTATACTAACATTGAGCATCCAGTTTAGAGAGGTTTTACTGTACAGTAGAACCTGTCTTAAGCATCCATCAAAAAGATGTAAGATGTGGGTCTGTATGGCAGGTGGAGCTTTCTGAATTTCTTTTGCCCCGCATTTGGCAACCAACTGCTTTTTAACCCGTTCCTTCATATAAATGCATTTTCATGCATCTGCAAACAGATCATAGGAGCCATCTGATCAGGGTCTGATCTGTTTGCTAATGGAATTTGATAGATCTGTTTCTTTAGTTTCTAAAATGGCTACAATGTTCCATATTTCATTATAACTATTTTGTTCATGAATATTTAGTAGGTAATGAAATATGGAATAAACAGGGAAAGGGTTAAGACTCCTATGTTCAATAAATAAATGGCCACTTAACCAATTCCCTCATAGGCTATTTTTAGACCCAACATCGTTGAATGAATCTACTGACAAGGATCAACTACAAGAGAAAAGGAATTTTTCAGAATTGTGTAGTTTTGAAACCATTGTGATAAATGGAGCATTTTGCTCCATAGGAGTAAATGCTCTATCTATCACAATGGTTTAAAAACTAAAAAATTCTAAAAAAATCCTTTCCTCAGTAAATGCTCCTTTCCGGTAGATTTATTCAAAGAGGTTGGGTCTAAAAATAGTCTAGGAGGGAAAAGGCTAAAGAAATCAGCATCATTCAGAATTCTGATGATTTTCTGGATCCAGTTTGTGCAGGTAATCGATTCATTTGCAGCATGCAAAAGTTTAAAGACACATATACACATAACAATGTGTTTTCACACATTTGCAAACCGAGTAGACCCAGATCAGATGGCTTCTAGACTAGCCGCCTGATCAGGGTTTGCTCTGTTTGCTAGTGGAATTTGTTAAGATCTGTTTCTTTAGTTTCTAAAATGGCTACAATATTCCACCAACCATATTTCATTATAACTATTTTGCCCATGAATATTCAGTAGGTATTGACATTTGGAATAAACATAGAACAGGGAAAGTGTTAAAGACAGATATACACATAACAACACTATTTTTTCTGTCACTGTGTTTTATTCCATACTGGCAGATTCACATTTTCTTCAATAACTACTACATAATTTATCTACATAGTTTCAAAGTAAGCTCAAAACATTATAGCATTGGGTCACCCAGTTCAAGATCATCACATAAAAGCAATCCATGTCAGCTCAAGCCTTGAGTGATGAAAGCACAGAAAAACAATAGGAAACTGGGAATGTATCTGGAAAATACTGAACATCTCGAGATATATTTAAGGAAGCTTGTTTTATTTGAACAAAGCGTCAATGTTCTCTGTCAATTCCAAATACAAAATTACAACTTAACGATTCGTATCTAATTTACCCAGGGCTTGAGCAGACATAATATAAAAGTTAACCCTTTCCTTCATATAAACGCCTTTTAAATGCATTTGCAAACAGAGTAGACCCTGAACAGACAGCTCCTATATGAGTCGTCTGATCAGGGTCTACTCTGTTTGCTTTTGACATGATATAGATCTGATTCTACAGTTTTTGTCAAAGCAAACATTTTCCTTGAAAAGTTTACATAAAATTTCAGCTGATAAATGTTCATGATGTCATAATCTTTTACATGAATACTGAACATGGAAAGGGTTAAAGTAATTCTATGGCATCTGAATGTATCTCTATTGCCAACATAGTGTATAGAACATTTGACACTTTTATCATCAATGCTGCCATATGGTTAAAACACAAAAATTGAAAAAAAAAATTCACAGGCCTAAGGTCATAATAACTAACCTGCCACAATCACAGAATAAACAAACATTCCAGGCATTGAAATGTCATTTATTCTTTGACTGTACATAATTTACTATCCTTAGAACTGGATTCTACAATTTGCAGTCACTATTTATAGAAAGTCTCTCATTGGACATGCCTATAAATAGAATCACTGTCATATCATATAAATCCATATGATTTATAAGAGCTCTCAGCTCTTTTATGGTACACAACATTGTAAACTCTCTAAAATGGAAAACAACAAATTAACACTGCATCTTCACAGACAAGTTTTCGCGCGCCCTTATCCTATATGAATAATCGTGACATGGGTTGTTAACTCAACGAATGATTCTTCTGAGATCCTCCTCCAGGTTCGCTGCTTTGTCAAATATCTGCAAACAGTGCCAAAGTCAGCTCCAGGGCCGATACAATATGAATAAGTGATGGTTTACGGACGAGCTCTTTGCTACAGACGTTCAGATTATTCTAATCAGTGTTTGGTAATTATTAATATAGTACTAGCATTTGAAATGAGTTGCTATACAAATTTTATTGTTGGTTAGAAACTCAATCCATTTGTAACAAAGATAAATATGTAATCTGCATCAATGTTGACATAAGTATCGGCTCTATTCTACTACCTCTGCCTATGTACAAAATAATGTCACATAAAAAATAAACTTCCCGAGTAATAAGGTCATAATAATTTACAGGATGAAATATCGTACAAACTTTTATGGTTTTCATTAAATAGTCATAACTAGAACACAAGTATACACAACTACATGTACTTCATCTCTGCCACATTTAGGACAGAACGAATATGATATGAGAATCTAGTTGATGGTTGCGTTGCACGGACCTGTCGTATCATTACATTTTTCAACACATTTCTTAATGTAAAACGCAGACATACACACTCAAAACGGAACAGCTTTGACTGATCTACCTACATATATCACTCCCTTAAAAGATGGGTAAACTACGGAGAGGAAAAAAATGCTTGCATACTCTGGATATATTAACAAAATATGGGGTAAAACCTCAAGTTACATCACACTCTTACACACGTAACACCCAACCAATACCTACGGACACTGCTCTAGTCCACATTACGAAAAGTTTTCATGTCCCATCGCATCTGCATTTTTCACTAACGAAAGCATGGCGTTGCTCTTAGCAGGTACTTCAAGAACAAATGAGCATTATGAACCAATCACACATCATCGCAAATCACTCACGGCGGAGATAATATAACTGTGAAAGAGCTAAAGTAAAGCAAAAAGAAGGCCAGGAAATGTGAGTCGAAATGATAATAATAATGTTTGATGTTACACGAGTCCCGCAATATTCGATGGTCAAATATATCCTATTTCACATATGTTCAAGCAACATTAAATGGCCCTCTTTCTCTCTAATTGCTCAACTCAGTTTGTAATGCTCAACTAAAAGTTCTCTTTCTTGGTGAAACAATGGCTACCTATCCACAAATGAACCCTTTACTCCATAAATACGCCTTTCTACGCCTTTGCAAACAGAGTAGACACACATCAGATGGCTCCTATAGGAGCTGTCTGATCAGGGTCTGCTCTGTTTGCTTTTGATATAATGTAGATCTGATTCTACAGTTTCTGCTTTGGCAAAGCTTTCATTCGTTGATATGCAATTTTACAAATTAATCTAATATTCATGATGTCATCATTTCTCTAATTAATGTTCATGGAGTAAAGGGTTAAAACCCTTTGAATGCTAATTTTCAAAGTGGAATGTTCCATAATTGTTTTACAGTACATTAAGGTTTTCATTATTAAAGGGAAAATTTTGCCAAAAACATTGCATGGCAAATAGTGCCGAGCCTGATCAGAGGGCTACTATAGGAACCCTCTGATCAAGGTCTGCAAATGTCACCCAACTCATTTCCCATATTCAAAGGGTTAATGGGTTCACAGTTATTCATTATTCATGTCACTTCTCCCTTTCTGATGAAGTCTGACAAATATGGACTAGGCCCCAACACTCTCGAACCTATACTTCCCTCCCGAAACACTCATCACAATTTGCATAAAATTCAAAACCAATGTAGCCAACTGGATCAATCTGAGGTAAAAAGTACAGAATACATTTTTTTTCTAAAAAGTTGAAAATAAATAGATTGAAAGGAAACACATGGGGTTAACACACAGCAGAAGCCCCCATATCTTCTGCAGTAATGGCTTAATCCTCTTGGCATCATTGTCCACCCAAATCCTTAAAAGGTCCAATCGATGTGGGATGTTTTTCTGTTGCTACGGTAGCACATCTCCATTGTCCATTGTTTCCATCACAAATGCCAATATATCTACATTTTTATGTCCTACATTTTGTGCTGCTAGTTTAAGCGCTTTTCTCGTCTTGATTTTTTTTCTACCTTATGTATCTGGGGGGCAATGGTTCTTCCGGCATGACTGCTGTAAAACGAAATATCAAGTGTGGATGAATAGTTTGTCTGTTGTTGCATTCCTCATAACAAAAACTCCAGATGCATATTGATAGACGATGCCACTAGCATATTGGACCGAACTTAAAGCAAACTAAGTAAAATTATGAGCAGAGCTTTGTTAAACCCACCACCTTACTATACTTTCATGCAAGGAAAACATTTTTTTCTTCAAATATATACATATACATGGATATACGTGATCATGCTGTTTGTGACATCTACAACACACACATGACGTGAACAAGACGTGACATGAAGGATTCCTCTTGCTGTTAATTATAACATGTTATACTTTAGCTTATGAGCCATATACACTAGTTTTGATTATTATATATATGTATAGCAAAACCTCTAAAAAGTGACCACTCTCTCAAGTCTATATGTCTGTCTTCTAGACAGGTGACATATCAACTCTTTGCACACTAGGTAAATTGCTTCCTGCAGAATTTGTCATCTGCTACATCTTTCTCCATTGTTTGTCCAAAACAATGATCAGTGACACACAGTTTGGATACCAATCAGGGTCCAAGGTTATAAAACTTCAGAGTCTGAGTCTGAGATCATTCTCAAGAATCTGATTGGTCAGATGTTTGAGAATGATCTCTGACTCAAGCAAAAAGTTTTATAACCTCGGGTCAGATGATGAGTTTCTTGGTGTCTCATCTGGATCCAAACTTTAAGCATAAGTTATTACTAATTCACCGCTAGGGTGCAAAGAGCTCATGCAGGTCAAAGGTCATACAAAATTGCTCCTTTTTACACGACTTTTATTTTACATAGACTTCCTTGTTTAGCCCGTAAGTGGTCATTTTAAAGATGTCTTTTCCATTATTTTAGCAAAGGGGGGTATATGTGTAAAAATTACCCAAAGAAATCACAACTAAATTTAAAAATATATTTAACTGAAAAAAAAGGCAATGCAGACAACCAACTTAATTAAGCATACTGTAAAACAAAGCTTGCTGTCACTTGCTAAGATAATATCAATCATTTCCTTCAATGAAATTAAACCCACATGATCGGATAAGCATTCAGCTTGCAATTATTCTACTATTACTGTAAAAATATTGTGTAACATATATTTCACACTGTCAAATTGCCATCATGTCTACAGTTTTTTTAATATTCACAGTTGCTCAAATGACATCATCACTGTAACTAGGCAACCACTGTCCAATCAGGGATGTTGTAAGTTGTTTCCTGGGAGGAGCTATTTGTGATTGACAGCTACAATTGCTATGGTTATCTTGCATCCCTCAAAAGTAACCTGGATATTCTGAAAATTCAAATGTAAAGTTCTTACATAAGAGGTCAAGGTCAAAGGAAAAGGTCGCGATTATTTCAGAAGGTATGAACCACCACAAGCAAACCCTTAACAGGGGGAGTTAGCTTGCTAACAGGGAGGGAAAGAACTGGAGAAAACTTTGAGGTTACTTGCAACTGTTGTTTTGGATCAAACTTGGCATGGCAGCAATGATCCTTTGAGACTCTTCCATTCCTCAGGAGCTTTTCCGTTGTTTTAGCAAATGGGGTAACAAACAATCTACTCTAAATCTATTAATAACTCTTTGCACGCTTCTATGTAAGTATTTGTCTTCTGTGAAATTTGCTGTCTGCTACAAATTCGTAAAGAGGTGTTTCTCCATTATTTTCAAACATAATCAGTGTCAAACAGTTTAGATCTTGATGAGATACCGAATTACTGTCTCATCTGGATCCAAAATGTTTCCACAGGTACCGGTAATTACATATTGGTCACTAGCTTGCAAAGAGTTAACATAGCTGGGTAAGACTAAACACTCTAAGCAAATGTCTGCAAAAATTGTGTTGTAATTCATAAACATAATACATGTACATTTTTTTTTAATATTTCCTTCATTTTCTTATGAAACGACACTTACTGTTTCAGTTTAAAGCCTAATGATACACAAAATGAGGCAGTATTTTAACCGAGTCAAAACTGTTAGCAAAGCTTTCATAATATACTGACGGCAACTTAACTTGTTAACCCTTTTCCTGTTCTATTTTTATTTCAAATTTCAATACCTACTGAATATTCATGGACAAACAGTTATAATGAAATAATTATGGAAGGTAGAAACTAAAGAAACAGATCTATCAAATTCCATAGGCAAATAGAGCAGACCCTGATCAGACGGCTCCTATAGGAGCCGTCTGATCTGGGTCTATTCTGTTTGCAAATGCATGAAAAGGCGTTTATGTGAAGGAAAGGGCTAAAAACGAAGACAAATATATATGTATAACACTATATTCTTGGTTATTAACTTTAAGTTTCAATCTTATTAACCAATTACCATGTAGCCTATTCATGCAAGAAATAATTACTTTATGAACATAATTATCCATCAGGTGAATTTTGTAAAAGGCATATGACACAAAAACAGTTAGCAAAGGCAGAAACTATAGAATGATTTAGAATCAGACCTTTTATATTCTATCTATAGGCAAACCGCAGACCCTGATCAAATGGCTCATTCAGTCTGATTTGGGTCTACTCTGTTTACAAATGTGTAAATATGTGTCAATTTCAAATAAAGGGTTAATAATTTTATATGTACATGTTACTTTTATTTAGGTAGCATATTTATGTGAAGCCCCCCCCCCCTTCCACCCCCATACACCCTTTACATAGTTTGGATTTAAACTCATTCCCTTCTAGACTATTTTTAGACCCGCCTCTGAATAAATCTACCGAAAAGGAGCATTAACTATAGAAAAGGAGAATTTTAGAATTGTGTAGTTTTTAAACCAGTGTGATAAATAGAGCATTTGCTCTATTTATCACAATGGTTTAAAATTGTGACTTTAACAGGGGCGCCAAAATGTGTCACTAGGAGGGAATGTGTTAATTTGCCGTGTTGAAAGAATTAAACATCGGATTTTTAACTATTGTCAAAGGTCATCACAACTTCATGAATATGTTGAAAGAATTAAACATCTTGAAAATGTTGGTTGATTAATGTCCATTTCTGCCAAATGTAAATGTCTCACTCTAATTTATTTTAATTTTAGTCATGCAAGTATTAGGTATGTTAAGAGTGTAAACTAGAGCTATCACTGAAAGTGATCAATATTAATACCCCTGCAAAATGTTGGGCACTTTTGTACAAAATTTTCAAGACAATGCAGCAAAAACTGTACAACTAGTTTGCTCCATAAAGTAATTGCAAACTCCAAGATGGCCGCCAGTCTGCCATCTTGAATTCAATTGAAAAAACCACAACTGCTCATCATATTGAAGTTCCATAAAAATACAGTGAAAACTGTAGTTTGCTCTTAAGTTTGCATAGACCAATGACTACAAAATGAAAACAGCAGGCAAGTTGACTCCTAACTATCCTGTTCAAACTATTTGTGGGGGTGTAAATATGACAATAAAAAAAAAAAAATTCTAAAAAAACCTCTTTAATTAATTGTGTTTAATATTAATACTATGAGTAAGGGTTTTAGACTAGATCTTGTGCATGATTAATTCTATTATTCACATAGATCAGCCACAGCGACGTCTAGTCAAACCGAGTGCAATATTTAGTAGTGCTTGACATCTGAGCAGTTTTTGTTTTCAAGAAGTTATCAACGCTTGAAATCACCAACACATTCTTACTTTATGTTAAAAATATTTCCATACATGTATGGTTTTTGGCTACTCCAAAAATATTCTCATACATGTCTGGATGGTTCTTGGTTACCCCTAGAATGGTTTGAGAACATTTTTGAAATTTCAAGTCTGAGAATGTGTACATGAACTCAAGCTCTGACCCTGAGTCCATTCTCAAGCATCTAATTGGTCAGATTATGAGCTAGCTCAAAATCTGACCAATTAAATATTTGAGAATAGACTCAGATGTATAACCTCGGACCCTGAAATCTATGCATAACAGCCATGCCAAGATATAGGTATGTTACCATTGTGGTCGAGAAAATCACAGATCCCAAGCTGTAAGAATGAAAATCATAAAGATTGGAATTGCACTCTTTGTCATACCTTGAAAAACATGACCAATGATTTGATTAACTACTATATTTCTTATCTCTTTTACAGAAATCAAGTAATTCGTAGATTTTTACACATAAAATGCTTTAACCCTTTACTTGAGACAATTTTTTTTTACTCTTTCGCATAAAGGGTAGACCCAGATCAGATTGCTACTGTTGGTGAGGTCTGATCAGGGTCTGCTCTGTTTGCACATGGAATCCAATAGATCATTCTACAGCTTCTTCTAGTGAGGACGATACTATAGATATGATTTTACAATTTCTGCCAAGGCCAAACATCCCGGTGTCCATGTCTTATCATAAATAATAATCTAATTAATATTCATGATGTCATTATTTCTTACATGAATATTCATGGAGTAAAGGGTTAAGCTATACGGTATGTATGATTTTATAACATGCAGACAAGAGTATCACAGTCTGTTGCCAATGTTAAATCTATTGGGAATATCTATATATATTGGTTTATTGTTGCTGTTTAAAACATCTCCATACATTACTGAACTGCAGTCGGTTATTTTTAACATTCGTACCTTTTCTACAATGCTTTAAGGCAAGACAGAATATTTCATCATTTTGTTTCATGCTGTGATTGAATTTTACATTAAATGGAACCGCCTTCTCATGCTATGACTATGTGAATAGTTTAACCCATCTACAGCGACCAAATAACTTTTAACATTAGACTTTTAAGTCAGGTGGTAGCTTAATGCAGCATGAAAGTTATGCAGAAAGCTCCCAGAGGAGCTTTCTGCAGAACTTTCATCCTGCATTAAGCAAACACCTGTTTTTAACCCATTATACATGTAGTAATTTATTTAGTTGCCACTATTGACAGATTAAACTGTACAATGTGTGAAAATAGTCCAAATATTGTTTCCTTTGATGCCCCATTTTGAATCCACCTCAGACAAAATAGTAATAGATTCTGGCAGATACAGGTGCCATCTAATCTGGGTCTACCCTGTTTGCAAAGGCATGAAAAAGAATATCTATGAAGAAAAGGGTTAACAAAAGTAACTAATCCTAACAAATAAAAATTCTTTCAGTCATCTACTTAAATCTTAATATTATTTTCATGCAATTTCTTTCCAATAAAAAATTCACACAGCTTGGAGATTGGGAAGTAAAACTACAAATTATTTTTTTCCTCGCTATGGGCAGGTAATAATAACCTTTGCATTAACCCTTTCCATCATGCTATTGCTTTTTCATGCCTTTGCAAACAGAGTAGATCTAGATCAGACAGCTCCTGTAGCAGCCATCTGATCAGGGTCTGCTCTATTTGCTTATGAAATTATATAAATTTGATCCTATCTAAGTAAAGAATTTCCTTGAAAATTTTACGTTATGGATATCAAGATAAGGAATATTCACGAAATGATCAATTCATACATATATATATATATATATTCATTAGGGAAAGGGTAAAGAAGAATCTCCAAGTAAAAAAAAGTGTCTTATCAGGATCCAAACTGTTTGACATGGATCATATTTATGGAAAGAAATGGGGGTAAAAATGTTCTTTCAATATTAAGAGAGACACCGATTTTTGAAGACAAAAGCTACTTAATTAATGTTGATAGGGTTCTGACAATTTTGAGTCACAGCATGCTTGGAGTTAACTCATTCCCTCTATGACTATATTTAGACCCAACCTCTTTGAATTAATCTACCGAAAAGGAGCATTACCGTAATTATAGAAAAGGAGAATTTTAGAATTGTTTAGTTTTGAAACCGTTGTAATAAATAGAGCATTTGCTCCAATAGAGAAAATGCTCTATTTATCACAATGGTTTCAAAAAGTGACTTTCACAGAGGCGTCAATATCAGGAACAAGGTTAATGATGTAATATGTAAACCACATATCTTTGAAATATTTTTTTTACAATGGTTGCTAATTATTTCATAATTTGATTTATAAAATGTAGTTAAAATTCTGTACACATTAACTTCAACTATACATATATCAGTGCATAAGCATACAGCTGACAAGCAGCTTTACATATTTCTAGTTGATACTTAACATTTTCATATATAAGCAGGTATATCATATGTAGCTTCAACAGATACACTATATGTAACTCTAGCTGATAAGCAGCTGTACAGTAGAACCTGTCTTAAACGTCATGTATTTAATCCATTACCTCATAGGCTATTTTTAGATCCAACCTTTTTGAACTAATCTACCGAAAAGGATCATTTACTACAGAAAATGAAAATTTTAGAATTGTGTAGTTTTCAAACCATTGTGATAAATAGAGTATTTGCTCTATTTATCACAATGGTTTCAAAAAGCTACTTTTACAGAGGCATAGAAAGGCGTATTATGGAAGAAAGTGTTAACATAGGAGTCTAAAAAAGCAAGAGGTTGCTAAATGCAGGGCAAAAGTAATGCAGATAACTCGTACAGGAGCCTCTGCACTACTTTCTACCTGCATTAAGCTACCATCTGCCTTACAGACCTATAATCAGACCTCTTTTTTCATTTTTTCTTTTTTACAGGTTCTACTGTATCTAGATCTTGCTGATAAGCAGCTGTATACATGTATAGATCTTGCTGATAAGCAGCTGTATACATGTATAGATCTTGCTGATAAGCAGCTTTGTATGTTTAGCAATGATCAGCAGCTTTTGTGTGGTAAACACAACCAAACCATGCAAAGACAGAATGCATGCAACAGCCCCCAAAGAAAGACTTCTTTTGCAAACTGTTTTATTAATAAGCTTTGCTTATTTTGCAAAATATGATTAATCCTTTACCAGTAATCCAATTCGGGAGACTGTATGTCTCTATAAGTTTTAAAATAAATAATGAATAGCAAAATAGTCCCAACATGCCTCATAGAAAGACCCAAGAAAGCATGCAAAATATAAATCATGCAAAGTAACATGTTACATAATCATTTAAGAATTGAACAATGAAACTTTAAAACAAGAGGGCCATTATGGCCCTGTATCGCTCACCCAAGGCAATAAGTTATGTGCTCTATTGAGTATACATGTATAAGAATATTGGTCCAATTGTTTGAAATATAACAACTTACTTATCACACTGCAGTCATGATTTTTCAGGAATTACAAATACAAACTGGTCATCTAACTCATAAATATGCCTCAGACGTCTGGTGTAGACTGTTTTTTAACCAAACACTTTGGTCTTCTTCAGGGACCATTTCTGTGAGCTTTGGTCAAAATAGGCCCAAGTGATTTAGAGATGTCGTTTGAAGTAAATTATTGACGATGAACAATGGACAACAGATATAGCACTATCACAATAGCTCACCATAAGCACTTCATGCTCAGGTTAGCTTAAAATACAAAAACTTTAATAAATTCCAAAAACAAATGTATATTTATAAGTAAAGATGTATAAATAGTTAAAATTATAATTTCTTTACATCAAATATTAAACTGTGAAAATTGATGGATAGAACCTGTTCAAACTTTGTAAACAAAACATGATTAAAACATTACAATGTACAGTCATGAAAAGAGAAATATACAGAATATAAAAATAGATATTATAATATGATTACAAATTGCAAGACAGCAAAAAGTCCCTTAGCTAACCTGAGCTAAAAACACCGTTTCAACAACAATTTCCGTCTGCATGTACAGTAAACCGGGCCCTTCAAACCAGAATTCTAGTAGATAAGAATTTAAATACTTTTAGGCAGGTGGCTGTTTAATGCAGGGTGAAAGTCATGCAGAAAGCTCCTCAAGGAGATTTCTGCATTACTTTCACCCTGCATTAAGCTGCCAACTGTTTCCAAGACCAATATCTATGCTAAATTTAATGTCCGGTTTAGAGGGGTTTTACTGCACACATTTTTTTGTTTCCTTTTCTAGAACTTGTACAGTGTGTCAAACAGTTTGTATTCAAAAGAGACATCAAGCTAACTGATGTATTATCTGGATCCAAACTGTTTGAGAAGGTTTTCACAAATCCATAACTTATGACAAAACTGAGGCACAGAAAAGATTCAATTAATTCCGATTTGATCAAATTTCAACAGCATTTTGTACATAAATATAGAGTGTTATTTGTGACTTCATTTGTAACAGGCAAATGCTTTTGAAACATTTGCTTTCACTCAAGGAAGCTATTTTCTGAGATATTAAACATGAGAATTCTGAAACAAGAACAGCTATTTAATTAGAAGATTAAACGAGACTTACCTGTAAGTTGAAGTTTGATCGAGATTCTCCGAAGCACAAAGTCATGATGATGAGCTCATTTGAGAAAGGCTTATCTGCCCTCACAGGTCATTATTTAAAGCTGCTGCGAGTGAACACCAGGAAACAAAGAGTATCAAAACTAATATCATGTCTGAACTAAAGTGACACATAAAAGACACATTGTTTGTGTAATTGAAACATGCCTTTTACAATTATCCATGAGTAAATGTTAAACTCAGGGCGGGTATTACGGGTGGGCAAATGAGCTCATCATCATGACTTTGTGCTTCGGAGAATCTCGATCAAACTTCAACTTACAGGTAAGTCTCGTTTAATCTTCTAATTCTCCTTCAGCACAAAGCCATGTGATGGCTCATATGAGATTTTAAAGAGTGTTTACGAGCAGCTGGCAAAAAACCAGAGCTATGACAGCAATTGATATTGCTCTATGTGTAGTAGTATTAAATTTTTCCCACCAAAATGCATGTAGATTACATGGAGATAGTTCTTATTAGCCACCGACAACACTCTGTCAGCAAATGATTCACTGGCCATTTGTTTTGTTATAAACGTTGAGCGAGTGAACAGGGGTCATAATACTCTGCACAGTTGTGCATGTTCTGAAGGCACTTTTACTCTTTTAGACTAAGTATAGTACCGTATAGCCCTGTGCGTGTACGTGTTGCAATGCCTGAGAAATCAACACAGCTGACTTGAGCTATCATGATAATGCCTCGATGTTACTACCCATTGTGGCTTATGATCAATTCAAATTTCAGTAACACCTATCAATGTGCGCATGGTCCTTGTTTAAGTTGAACTCTGTCCAGATGCCAGTGCCACTCTTAACAGTTTAAGAGATAGGCTATCTGTGGGAGACTGTGCCTTCAAACAATTAAGTGCTAATGAGACCGTCCAGGTAGGCAGGGTGTCTGAGGTTTAAGGACCCAAACATTAATCTGGTGATAATGGGACGTGTCCCCACAGAATAATTGCTGCCTTTCACCACAATTGATGTTAAAAGAGAACTCATATAGCCATATGGATAGCACAATAAGATAATCCTACTAACAACACAGATCCTAAAAAATGTACAAAGCCATGTAAAATGAATGTCGTTTTTGTTCCATTGCAAAATCCACTAAGAAAGATATACTTGATATTGTGTTTAAGTTTTAACTATCCATGTATGTATAATTAAAGCAATGGCACTGTCTTTATAAGTAGCCATATGACACGTGACATACATGTACTAGCACTAACACTGTTCAGCTGTGGTAAAGGGGATGCATGCTCAATTCTGTCCCTAGCCATTAAAATGAAGTGTTAACAAGTTTATTCCTTGGAGCTTGAACACACATTGTTTGATAACACTGGGTACCACAACCTGGGATCCAATTTGGCACAATGACACTTGCAAGTACATGCCGACTTGTCATTGTTTGATCATGTGCAGAATGCCATCAGACTAAAGGTCGGAAAAGAAGAATCAATAGTTTCAGCCAATGCGAATTAAAGCATTAATACTTTCTGCACCAGGATCTGGTAACCAAAACATATACCTGTCTGTTAGGTGATTCAATATTTAGGCAAATAACTCAATACATGGCATGAAATAAGTGTTTCCACTATCTTAGTAGGCTGGATACAATCTTAGTAGGTCGCTATCTTAGTAGGCAAATGAGACATTCCTTATCTGTAAAGTTTTTCTCTGACAAAAACATGGTCCTACAATTAGCTAAAGATTGAGGTACATTCCCAAAATGTGGTAGGCCAAACTTCTTTGAAACTTGCATACGTTAAATGACTACATGTGACACTAGGAAATTGATATTAATTTGAGAAAATTCATACAGCTGAAGACAATTGTCCTCCTGTACTGATATTGTTGCATTCTGCCTCCATCCTTTTTTCTAATACATCAGTGGTGAGAGTTATTGTAAGGGGACCTCAGTAAAATTGGCGTCCCACTGTGAACCACAGTATCTAGCAACCAATGTAGATTGCTCACTACTGCAGAGCTAAAATTTGATAGTTGCTTCAAAATTTCCTTTTCTTTTAAGACAGTGGTTGTTTCTCTCCCAATGTGTTATATACTGGAGACCTAATAGAATTGCAATGCAGTATGAATGCATTAAGTCAGCAAATTCAGCTACCTGACTTAAAATTAATAGAAAAATGAACTGAGTACAGGACTTAACTGTCTGTTTGATCTTTACACCTCCCCCCCCCCCCCCCCCCCCCCCCAGCAATTCAAACTGTCAAGCCAATGCAAATGATAGACATATCCAAGAAAATCGGTAGGTGCCATAAATTTGCAAAATTTTGAGTTTCAGTATACATGTTTTAAATTATCTTTCAGAAAAGAATCATCGAAATACACCACTGATAAAAGCCTTATTTGAGCTTAAAATTAAATCGCTGATTAGACCAATTCTGAAAATTGACTAGGAGCACTGTATGCTTATAAGACGATTTGTAAGTAAGTAACTTAAAACGCAGACCACCTCGAATAAACCTTTGATATCATTGAAATCCTCTTGCATATTCAGAGCACAAAATGTGCATCTTTCAAATCTAAGGGCCATACATGGCCAGAAATTACCAATATCATGGCTGATAATCCTGTAAATATCATCAGATATTCTCGAGAAAGTCCAGGAGTTCTTACGATTGCTCCTATTATTAGAGATACAATGTATTTGTTGTGCCTTGTACAAGATGGCATTAAGAGTTGTTTTTCCTTTGCTGAGTTTGCATTTGCTCTATAGTGTGCATTTGCTCTATAGTGTAAGTGAGCTTGACTGTGACTGGCTTTACAGTGATATGGATCATTGAGCTTGATTGTGACTGGCTTTACAGTGAGCTCATTTGTGATGGGCTCAACAGAGAGCTCAAGTGTGACGGGCTCTACAGTGAGCTCGGAAATGACTGGCATTACATTAAGCCCGATTGTGCTAGGCTCTACAGTGAGCTCGCATGTGCCACCAATTACTTAGGCTATATGTTCTTATCAGAGGTCAGTTGCTGACACTTGTGTAAGAAGGATTGGAGAATACTATTATTGGTGAGTTCCAACTCACAGTCAAATTGATACATAATTATGCGAAATGCCGGGAGCGTTTTTGGGAGAGGCTTGTACCTAGTATGCCTTTCATGTTGGTGGTGATGCAACCTTCCTTCAACTTTTGAACTAACTGTGATAAATCAGCAATTACTTGGGAGCCCTGTGGGTCCTCAAATGACCAGACGATAGATAAATCCTGTAATAGACCACTTGTTCTCTGCTGATGTCAGCAGAATTACAAACCACCGTATCTATGCCATCAATACTGTCCCCATCACCAGATGCATCAACAACTTAGTTTAGTCGTTCAACATTTTAATCTATGGCCCCAAGTTTATCTACCAAAGTCTGCATAATTAAGGGACATCTGTCCCATTTATAAGAGTAGGCATTGCGCCCGGGTTTCTCTGTATCCCCTCCCCTCTCTCTTGGGCGTCCGATTAGCCATAGTGAACAGAGTCTAATTACATCATATTGAGCGGAAACGGACATTAATCAACACAATCAATCAATCAATCTGGGCACGTTGCTCCTTCCTTATAGCCAGTATAGTATTCTAGGTAGGGGCAGTTTATTTCATATTTACCTCAGCTCGATATGACCGTGTTTGGGACTTAGCCCAGCGACTCACAGTGTTGCTTTCTATATGTACCTCAGCTCTATTTGACTGTGTTCGGGACTTTGCCCGGCTACTCACAGTGTGTACCTCAGCTCTATTTGACTGTGTTCGGGACTTTGCCCGGCTACTCACAGTGTGTACCTCAGCTCTATTTGACTGTGTTCGGGACTTTGCCCGGCTACTCACAGTGTGTACCTCAGCTCTATTTGACTGTGCTCGGGACTTTGCCCGGCTACTCACAGTGTGTACCTCAGCTCTATTTGACTGTGTTCGGGACTTTGCCCGGCTACTAACAGTGTTGCAGTCTATACGTTAACCTCAGCTCTAGTTCGGACTGGGTCCGGGACTTAGCCCAGTTACGCACAGTATCGTTAAATAAAATTTCTCTAGATATATTTGACTGTGTTCAGGACTTAACCCGACTACTCACATTATTGCTGTCCATGTTGACTTCTAAGTCCTATTTTACTATGGTCGGGACTAAGCCCGGCTACTCACAGTGTTGCTGTCTATGTTAACCTCAGCTCTATTTTGCTGTGTTCGGAACTTTGCCCGGCTACTCACAGTGTTTACCTGACCAAATTTACTTCCTTTTTTCCACCATTTCAGAATCACTACTATTACAACATTGTTCTTTAACATTTTCCGCCATAGAATATCATCAACATGTCATCCCAGAGTGTCGATAAAGTTTGAGTTCCTGTGGGAGGCACCATTGATGCTAACAAACTGGTTAAGCCAGTTGGTGTCCGGGACTTACCCCGTTTAGACAATGCCTATGTTCCTCCACAAATGCAGAATCATGTTTCTCTACAAATGCATTTTCTCCACAAATGCATAATCACTAATGTCACAACATCATTATTTCCTGTTTCTGCATTGGAATGTCAGCAGCATATTAATCTGACTTCCTGCACAAACGGGGAACTGCCATATTTCCTTCTTTTTCCAGTGGAATTGAATCAGTTGTCAAACAAGTGCAGCACTAATTAAACAATGATAAAACTATAATAAGATTCACTTTACAATTTTTAAATCCAACGAAAACCATTAAACTTATATGCCTTGGGAAGGCACTGAGTCATATAAATTCCATAAGCAGCTATTAAGACAATACACAGACACTTGTGCTTGTTAATGCGACTAATTCCTGTGAGAGCTAGAACACCAAATGACCTGTGAGGGCAGATAAGCCTTTCTCATATGAGCCATCACATGGCTTTGTGCTGAAGGAGAATGCATTGTTAGCAGGAGACCTTGCAATCACTTCAGTCAGAATGACAATTTTAACATTATTTCTACTTTCTCATAACTTGAAATCTGACCACATACGAGTCCTTTTGACAACTTTTTTTTTTAACTCTTTGCACACTAATTTTCCGTCTGCAACAATAATTGTCGTCTGCATCAATTCTAAAAATAAAATTTCTCTCATTTCTTTGCAAAAATATGTTCAAAGTGACAAACAGTTTGGATCCTGATGAGACGCCGCATTATGCGGCGTCCCATCTTGATCCAAACTGTTTGCATAGGTAATCACAGTTTCGCCGCTAGCGTGCAAAGAGTTAATGCAGAAAATTTACAACATATAAATTTTATTTGCAAAGAGTGAAAACCCTGATCAGGAGGCTCCTGCAGTAGTTCTCTGATCAGGGTCTGCATGGTTTGGCAATCATGTTTTGTTGTTCAAGAGTTCAATAGACATAACCTGTACACCATTTCAAAGTGATGAAATCTAGCATTGAAATCACATCAGTTAATTGCAAAGTCTTTGTGATAACATAGCTCCTGGAAATAAGAAAACACAGTATAACCTCAATAAAGCAACCTTTCATCAAGACTCTTGTCAGTCTTAACCCATTCCCGCATATTGACACCTCTGTAAAAGTCATTTTTTGAAACATTTCTGATAAATAGAGCATTTGCTCCATAGGAGCAAATGCTCTGTTTATCAGAATGGTTTCAATACTACACAATTCTAAATATTTTCTTTCCTCTAGTAAATGCTCCTTTTGGGTAGACGTCTTCAAAGAGGTTAGGCCTAAAAATAGCCTAAGTGGGAATGGGTTAAAGAACATTTAGCAACTGCTTTTGTTCTGTATACCCCTTTACTTGATAATCTCACCTTTTCACAGAGTATCGGGTTCTCATCTTAATATGCTTTACTGAGGTCCTACTGTATGTAGAGAGTTTAAAAGTTCTTCATGCCCCTGTAAGCATGTTAGAAATCTGTCCATTCATCCAGTTCCAACCCAAAGAGAAAATCCAGCCCTAAACCCAAAGAAAACCAACCCCAAGAACAGTTTCCCCTGTACTAGCGTGGATATAAGATAGTTGTATGGTGTAATTGTTACCTCCATATGGCACCCAGAAATTATCGAGCATTTTCTTGAGTTATCTCTCTTCACCTAGTGATACACCAAGATGCAAATTAGATCTACAGTAAAATCTCTTTAAAATGGCCACTCAAATGAAGCCTATAGCTCTGGGTAATTAACCCTTTCCTCCATAAATACCCAAATAAGAAATCATCATGTCATCAATGTCATTAATTTATTTGAGTAGCACAAGAAATTTTTAGCCATGGCAGAAACTGTTGAATCATATCTATATTATAACAAGCTAACAGAGCAGACCCTGATCAGACGACTCCTATAGTAGCAATTTGATCTGGGTCTACTGTATGCAAAGGCATAGATATCTGTATTTATGGAGTAAAGGGTTCAGGTAAGTGGTAGCTTAATGCAGCATGAAAGTAATATAGAGCTTCCATACATTTCTGTATTTCTTTCATCCAGCATTACGCAGCCGTCTGTTTTTAAAGACAATCACGCATATTCATTAAACAGCCACTGTAAACAAGTTCTACTCTATTTCTAATACACAGATATGTGTTACATTGTATAACAGGGATTTTTAGTATCTATTCAGTTAAAATTCTTCAAGCCAAAGATTCCAAGTCACTTACTTATTTCATCATAAATTATATGTTGAACAAAATAACAATTTTGCACCCAAAGTCACTTTACTGAATTCTATCTGAACATCAAATGCTTTCGGCAAATTTTCACAAGTCTGAACAAGAGCAACAAATGTGACATTACAATCCTTGGCGCTGGAATGTATTAGTTACAACTAGGGCTGAAACGAACCAATCATGGAAGATATTCAACATCCCTTACATACACCGTTTCTTTCCTACATGTATTGATACTGTCATTTTACAGTGACCATCAACTGAATAGCAACAAGGATTTTCAAAAATCAACTACCAGCGGGATAAATGTAATGCAACAAGCTCCTTAGGAATAGTTTTTGCATTATTTCTGACCTGCAATAAATTACTGCCTGTCTAAGGGACAGGCTCTTTGGTATATTCTAAATTGTTGCTTAATTAACCCTTTCCCTGTTCTATGTTTATTTCAAATTTTAATACCTACTGAATATTCATGGCAAAATAGTTATAATGAAATATGGAAGGTAGAACATTGTAGCCATTTTAGAAAGTAAAGTAACAGATCTACCAAAGTCCATAAGCAAACAGAGCAGACCCTGATCAGACGGCTCCTTTAGGAGCCGTCTGATCTGGGTCTACTCTGTTTGCAAATGCGTGAAAACACGTTTCTATGAGGGAAAGGGTTAACCCTTTCCCTGTTCAATAATCCTGTAAGAAATGGCATAATGCCTATATTAACTGCATTGCTATTGGTTCATGAATGCAGGATTATTTTACCTTTGTAGAAACTACAGAATCAGATCTAAAGAACTCCATAGGCAGTCAGAGCAGACCCTGTTCAGACAGGTCCTTCAGGAGCTGTCTGATCTGGGTCTACTTCGTTTGCAAAGGCATGAAAAAGTGTTTGTATGAGGGAAAGGTTCCCTGTTCTAAGTTTTGTCCAAATTTCAATACCTACTGAATATTCATTAACAAAACAGTTACAAAGAAATATGGAACTTGGAACATTGTAGACATTTTAGAAAGCAAAGAAACAGATTTATTAAATTCTATTAGCAAACAGAGCAGACCCTGATCAGACGGCTCCTCTAGGAGCCGTCTGATCTGGGTCTACTCTGTTTGCAAATGCGTGAAAACACGTTTGTATGAGGGAAAGGGTTAATAGAGATTTTACTGTAAATGTACTTGTTAATCTGAAATCATAACATGAATTGGTACGGAATTATGTATGAGTAATACAACCCCTAGGAGGTTAAAATGGTAGTGGATAAGTTACTGTGATTCACAATTAATGGGAAAGCTGTGGGAAGCAGGTGGTTGTCAGGTATTTTCAACGCAGGAATTATTTAAGAGATTCATACCATGCCGAAACTCATAGCTGTCCCCCTGAAACGAATCATGGCATTCAAAATGCAACTCACAATGCACTTCGTATGCATATATTTGTACCACAATACCAAGATACAAGTACACGTACAAGCTATATTCTCTCGAACCATGCTAAGGTTAAATCTGTATCCATAACCCTTTACTCCACGAGTATTCATGCAAGAAAAAAATGACATCATGGATATTAACTGAATATCAAAAATGGCACTTGTAACAAACAAGGGATGTTTTTATTATGACAGAATCTGTAAAACTAGATCTATATTCATAAGCAAAACAGCAGAACATGATCTGATGGCTTGTATAGGAGCCATCCGACCTCGGTCTACCAGAGCTCCAGACAAGATGTGTAAATTAAAATATTTTCTAGTATAACTTCTTTATTTCTCCACCAAACCCTATGTTGTGACCACTCTTCGAGACGATTCTAAAGAGTGGTCACAACATAGGGTTTGGTGGAGAAATGACGATTTCAGTATTTGAGTACGCACCTTTATCTGTAGCTCTGGTCTACTCACACGTGCTAATTAGTCTGATAGAAAGAACCTGGATGCCTTTGCAAACATATTAGACCGCTCCTGCAGCATTTAATTAATGTTCATTTTCATTATTTCTTTTATGAATATTCATCAGGTAAAAGATTAGTTCTTTCTTTCATATAAACACCGTTATGCCTTTGCAAACAGAGTAGACCCTGACCAGACGGCTCCTGTCAGAGCCGTCTAATCAGGGTCTGCTTTGTTTGCTTATGGCATGATACAAATATGATTCTACAGTTTCTGGTAAAGTAAAAATTCCCTTGAATATTGTACAGTATAAAATTTCAGCTAATGAATATTTATGATATCATTATTTTTTACATGAATATTCATCAGGTAAAGGGTTAATACTTATCCTTCTGAAAAAACTGATGACTGCTCAAACTCACTGATCTGCTGTAATTTACTTAATTGAATTAAGTTTATTCCAATTAATCTAAGAAAGCATGGTCAGCAGAATAAGGCTTAACCCTTTACTCTATGAATATTCATGAAAGTCATTATAATGACATCATGAATGTTAATTGGTTCAATTCTTATGATGGCACACAAAGTGGCCATGGCAGAAACTGTAGAATCATATCTATATTATTTCATAAGCAAATGGAGCTGACCCTGATCAGACTGCTCCTATAGGAGCCACCTGATCTGGGTCTACTGTTTGCAAATGCGTATTTATGGAGTAAAGGGCTAAGGAAACCATTTAAATGATATTTATTAACAGCACAGACATGGATTCAAAGGTTTCTGGGGAGCTCTCTGATTAAAATATTCAATAACATTCAAAACCTACAGGAAATTCAGTCCTTTATTGAAACCTTTACTCCATGGATATTCATGTAAGAATATGAATATTAATTAGGTAACCTAAGTTTTACAATGTCATGCGAACAAGAGAATCTTTGGACATTGCAGAAAATGAACAATCTGATCTTTATTATTCCATACACAAACAGAGCTGATCCTATTCAGACAGTTTCTACAGGAGCTGTCTGATCTGGGTGCACTCTGTTTGCAAAAGTGCATCTATGGAGCAAAAGAGTTAAACCATGAAGGGTCATTTCAATCTGACAATTTACAAGTAGCATTCAAAGACTTAAGAGCAGGACTTCAGAACCATCTATTTCTGACAGAAATGCATGTAAATTAAATCTGATATCAATATGCTAAGAAAAAAAATACTCATCACGAAACACATACATAACATGTATAAATGAAAGATGCATTCAACATGCACATAACATTTAAAAGAAACCTAGTCACAAGAAAATGTACTTTTGGGGTTCGCAAACAAAGTTAAAAGATAAAGACAAGTCCGCACATTTTCAAATTGGTGTCTTTAACAGGAACTACACAGATTGACTTTCATCATTTTCTATAATTAAATACTTATGTAACCTGACACAATGTAAATCCTAATTAAACATTATGTGTCATTAACCATTCCCTCATATTGATGCCTCTAACCCATTACTCCATAGGCTGCTTTTAGATCCAACCTCTTTTAATAGATCTACCGAAAAGGAGTACCTACTGGAAAAAAGGATTTTTTTAAAGAATAGTGTAGTTTTAAAAATGGTCTATTTGAATTTGACAGAGGCATCAAAAGGCATCAATGTGAGGGAATGGTTTAAATTAAACTGACATAATAGCAAATTGGACAGACTCTGATTAAACTGCTTTTTCATGACAGTTTGATCCTGGTCTGCACTATTTGCCAAATTTTGTCAGTCTGATTACTTAGGGTAATTATAATTAACCCTTTCCTCCATAAATACGCCTTTCTACGCCTCTGTAGAAATCATCTGTTGAATCACAATGGTTTCAAATTAAAAAAATCTAAAAAATTCCTTTTCTCTAGTTAATGCTCCTTTTCGGTAGATTTATTCAAAGAGGTTGGATATAAAAATAGCCTATGAGGGAAAGGGTTAAGACACACCTTAAATTCTGGAGACTTGTTAATTTGAGTTTACACTGTTTGCAAACACCCAAAAGTACTGTTTCTCAAAACAAACCTCGAAGGTTTGGGAAAAAAATGGAAGGGGTGGGAATTAGATAGTTGTCAATATAGAAGTGTGGTTTACCTGCTGTACTCACTATCAGCTGTTTTGTCAGCATGTAATTATAAGTCACAGCTTAACATTACCCAGCCCAAACACATCCAGTCAATGCCAGCACCTAAACTTATCCCCTTACTTCATAAGGAATAATGACAGCATGAATATCAATTAACCATTTCCCTGTTCTATATTTATTCCAAATTTCATTACCTACTGAATATCCATGGACAAAATAGTTATAATGAAATATGGAAGGTGGAACATTGTAGCCATTTTAGAAAGCAAAGAAACAGATCGATCAAATTCTATTAGCAAACAAAGCAGACCCTGATCAGACAGCTCCTTTAGGAGCCGCCTGATCTGGGTCTACTCTGTTTGCAAGTGCGTGAAACATGTTTATATGAGGGAAAAGGTTAACCCTTTCCTTCATATTAACGCATTTTTCACACATTTGCAGAGCAGATCCAGATCAGACAACTCCTATTGGAGTCATCTGATGAGGCTCTGCTCTGTTTGCTTATGATATAATATAGATATACATGTAATTGTATAGTTTCTGCCTTGGCCAAATCTTCCCTTGTCCGTGTGCCCAGGCCAAAACATCCTGTTTACATAATTATGCACTATAAAAATTCAGCTAATAAATATTCATGACGTCATTATTCCTTACATGAATATTAAACAGGGAGAGGCTTAACATCAGTGTAAATGCTATAATATAGCATGCATGGTTTAGTAACTCTTTGCATGCTAAGAAATTGTGATGTGCAAAAAAAAATGTTTTGAGTTATGATTCTCAGAATTTATTTCAGGTTTTATTTCTATTTCTAAATCAAAATAAAATCAGAATGTTAGGATTCTGAGTTACTCAGCATCTCATATGGATCCAAACAATTTGTATAGATAATCACAAATTCACTGCCATCTTGCAAAGAGTTAAATTGAGAAGGTGCAAATTTGGTTTTGTTCTATTACTTAACTACATCTTTGTGCTTCTAAATACAGTACGAGGGCTTGGTGTGAAGGAGTTACAATAGTTTTGCACCAAGCCCTCGAAAATTTACTGTAGAGTTTCTTTACAGTGGCCATTGGATAACTAAACATGGTGTCTTTAACCCTTTCCCCGTTCAATAGTCATGTAAGAAATAATGATATCATGAATATTAATAAGATTATTTTTTTATTTTTTTATAATGGCATATGAACACAGTATATTTTGGCTCAGGCAGAAATTGTAGAATCAAATCTATATGATACCATAAGCAATCAGGGCAGACCCTGATCAGACAGCTCCTATAGGAGCCGTCTGATATGGGTCTTCTCTGTTTGCACATGTGTGAAAAAGCGTTTATATGAAGGAAAGGGCTAACTCTTTATCCATGAATATAAATGTAAAACAAATGACATCATGAATATTAATTAGATTTTTTCGGTAATGGCATATGACCACAGGAATAGTTTTCCATGGCAGAATGGTAGAATTAATTCTATATCACTTAACCCATTCCCGCATATTGACGCCTTTTGACGCCTCTGTAAAAGTCACTTTGTGAAACCATTGTGATAAATAGAGCATTTGCTCCTATAGGAGCAAATGCTCTATTTATCACAATGGTTTCAAACTACAAAATTCTAAAATTTTCCTTTTCTCTAGTTAATGCTCCTTTTGGGTAGATTTATTTAAAGAGATATGGTCTTAAAATAGCCTAAGTGGGAATGGGTTAATTGGCCCTCTGATCTGGGTCTACTCTGTTTGCATAGGCATAGAAAGTAGTATTTATCGAGTAACGGTTAACTATTTATTCCATAGATACATATTTTAATGTCTTTGCAAACAGAGTTCCTGTCTGCCTTGACCAACATTTCCTGCGTTCACATCATTCTAAAAATTCCTCTTATTAATATTCATGATGTAATATTATTTCTTACATGAATAATCACGGAGAAAAGGGGGTTAAAAAGTCAAGTGGTTGCCAAATGCGGAAAGAAACTATTACAGAAAGCTGTGAGGGTTTCTGGCACGACTTTCAACATGTCTCACTTTACGTTCCATCTAAAGACAGTCAAGACTGAGAATCTGCACTGTTACTCAGAGCAACAGATAAAGCTGCATACTTAAATATCAAAATCGTCCTTTGTCCACCAAACCCTATGTTGTGACCATTCCTAAGAATCATCTCGAAGAGACGATTCTTAGAGTGGTCACAACATTGGGTTTGATTGGGAAATAATTCTTGGATATGATTTAATTTATGCATCTTATCTGGACCTCTGTTACTGATCAATGTAGTTGTTTGGAAGTGGATAGTATTTAATACACTACTGAAAGTATATTTTTTCTGCTGTGGCTGAAAACTAATTCTGTTGAAAGAATTTGACAATGGGCAGTTAAAAGGGATTCCAGAATACAAGTCTGAGTACATGTCTGTTATACAATGGTGTACAGTTTCTAGTGCAATGTGTAGTCGGTGCAGTTATTTATAAATAACTCTTTGGGAAGTCTCAGCTAATATAATATAACAGCCCTGTGCCACTCCTAGCCCATAACATTTTGTTAGAATGTCTACAAGACAAGCAAACCCCATTCCCTATCTCCCCACAATTGGCTAGCCTGTTCAGATTTTCAATAAAAAAATATTGTAGACACATTTGGAGGTATGCATTAGTACAAATGGACAGTTGTAACACATTATGTGCCAATGATTGGACATTAAGTTAACTCTTTCCTTCATATAAAGGGACTGCTCTGTTTTTGTCCTATAAGCTAACAATTTCCAGTTGACTTTTTACTTAATACAAATTAAGTCGATAAAGATTCATGAAGTGACAAATTCATGCATAAATATTCATAAGGGAGAGGGTCAACCTGCATTTATGTGTTCTCATCCATACATGTGTTATCATTGACACACATTTTCATTTTGTGGCATATGTTTCTGAAACATTATTTTGCCTATATGATCTTAGTCATGAAAACAATCCAGAACCTGATCAGATGGCTTCTTCAAGAGCCCTCTGATTTAGGTCTACACCACTTGCCTTTGCCCTTTTAACCCTTTCCTTGTTCTATGTTTATTACAAATTTCAATACCCACTGAATATTCATGGAGAAAATAGTTATAATGAAATGTGGAAGGTGGAACATTTTAGCCATTTTAGGAACAAAAGAAACACATCTATCAAATTCCGTTAGCAAACAGAGCAGACCCTGATCAGACGGTTCCTCTAGGAGCCGTCTGATCTGGGTCTACTCTGTTTGCAGATGAGTGAAAACATGTTTATATAAGGGAAAGGGTTAAGAGGCGCTGGACACAAACAGGTAAAATCAATTCTGGAAAAACACATGTATCTTTTTTGAAATCCATTCTCAAAGCAACGTTAACCGATTTATTTTTGTATGGTAAATATAAGCACCGATAATGGCATGCTAGAAGTATCTGAATGTACAAGGAAAAAGTAACGAAACAGTAATACAGCAAAACCACTCTAAACCAGACATTCAAGTTAGCATCAAAGACGCCCTTCAAATTTGCTCCATAAATATACCTTTCTACGCCTTTGTAAACAGAGTAGATCAAGATCAGACAGCTCCTGTAGGAGCCGTCTGATCAGGGTCTGCTCTGTTTGCTTATGAAATAATACTGATATGATTTTACAGTTGCTGCTATGGTAAAAAATTCATGTGCCATTATAAAATATAATCTAATTAATATTCATGATGTCATTTCTTACATAAATATTCATGGAGTAAAGGTTTAATAACGGAGACAGCTTAATGCAGAGTGAAAGTCAGAAAGTTCCCAAAGGAGCTTTCTGCACGAAATTCACACTGTATTAACTAATTCAATCAAAGGCTATTTTTAGACCCAACCTCTTTGAATAGATCTACCGAAAAGGAGCATTTACTAGAGAAAGGATTTTTTTTTAGAATTATGTAGTTCTGAAACCATTATGATAAATAAAGCATTTGCTCCTATGGCGCAAATGCTCTATTCATCACAAAGGTTTCAAAAAACGACTTTTTCAGAGTCGTCAAAAGGCGTCAATATGCTGGAATGGGTTAAGCAGCTACCTGCCAAAAAAGATTTCAGTTTAGAGGGGTGTTTCTGTATTTTGAAGAGTAAAAGAATGTTCTCAAAATTAGGCTGTAAACAGTTTGGATCCAGACCAGATGCCAAGCACCCCCAGAGTGTCACCAGGATCCAAAGCATTTGGCACTGATGGTACTTTTGAAGAGAAATAAAAGAAAAACTTCAGAATGGTAGGCAACAATTATGACATACCACAGGTGCTAAATAGCCTGCTCATTGGCAAAAATAATACTGGAAAGTGCTTGCCATACAAAAATTATACATACCAATTACAAGTTAATGCTCCCGATGCTCTCGTTCAATACAGAATAGTTATCATTTCAGGTAAAAGTTAGATATATTCTGTTGTCAATTAAGTTAATTCTCCAAACACTGTCACCTACCTAACTATTTCAAAATAGACTTTTCTTCTTTCTTTTTTCTTTCCAGAAATATCGTCAGTGCCATGTCAAACATTTTGAATCCTGATCAGACATCAGAATTACTTGGAGTCTCGTCTGAATTCAAATTGTTTGCAAAGATTACCACAAATGTGTTCCTAGTGTGGAAAGAGTTTAACTTGAGCACTCTTATCCATTCCACTGGATAAATATTATTCAGTTTTCTGGAAAATCTGGTTTGACACTAAACGGCACATCTCTCCAATCAAAGGGTGACAACAGTTTTCCCAACATCTATTTCAATACAGTAGAACCTGTTCTAAGTGGTCATTCATTTATTTAACATATGAGTCTTAAAAAGCAGGTGGTTGCTTAAAGCGGGGCAAAAGTAATGCAGAAAGCTCATATACTTATGACCTGCATTAAACTACCACCTGCCTTACAGTCCCATAATTAGACCTCTTTTTGATGGCCGCTTAACCCTTTCCTCCACAAATACGCCTTTCTACGCCTCTGTAGAAAGCACCTGTTGAAACCATTGTGATAAATATTACATTGGTTTCAATACTACACAATTCTGACATTTTACTTTTCTCTACTTAATGCTCCCTTTTGGGAGATTTATTCAAAGAGGTTGGGTCTAAAAATAGCCTATGAGGTAATGGGTTAAGACAGGTTCTACTGTATCTCCTAAACTCTTAGAATACTAAACTTCTGCTATATACCAATATATATTGTGCAATGTTCTTGCATTTAATTGATTATTGAAGTGATGATAAATTGTCATGCTTTTTGGATCCTGATGAGACACAAAGGTCGTAATATAACTTGGCAAACCATTTGCAGGATGTCACAATAAAAACAAATAATACCCTATGAATTTTTCTTTCAATTTTCGTCTGAACAACCATAATAAATGATTGATACTAGTTTTGTTTTTATTAAACCAGTATTAAGACTATTATTGGTGTTCCAACAAAACATGTATAAATTTTCATGGATTTATCTGTCATTTTAGACAAATTTTACTCAATCAAACCAACACAGTTTTCATACGATGTACCTTTTAATATAAACAATTTTCATACATGATGATTTTTTGTACAGATTTTATACAGTCACACCCACACACACACACACACACAAGTATTAACCCTTTCAGTGTGAGAAACGAGTTACTAATGCCCTTTGCCTACAGTGTAGACCCACATGAAAGGGCTCCTTGAGAAGCCCTCTTATCAGGGTCTGCACTGTTTATCATTAAAGACTTTCCTTTTAAATATCCCTGAATATATTCAGTAAGCTTGACCTATTTGAAGTTTGGAATAGTCCATTTAACAATTCAGCATTGAAAGGGTTAGAGTGAGTCAGATACAGATACAACTCTCAATAATGACCACTCAAAAAAAGATGTCTTACTCTGGGATTTTAAAAAGTATGCTAGTTAAATACAGTTGTACAATAAAGCATTTCATTTGTTCTACTTTTACCCTTTACTCCTTGAATATTCATGTCAGAAATAATAATGTCATGAATATTAATCAAGATTATTTGTTATAATAGAACATGGACACAGGCAATTTTGACCATGACAGAAACTGTAGAATCATATCTATATTATATCATAAGCAAACAGAGTAGACCCTGATCAGACGGCTCCTATAGGAGCCGTCTGATCAGGGTCTACTCTGTTTGCAAAGGTGTAGAAAGGAGTATTTATGGAGTAAAGGATTAAGCAACCATTTTTTGAAAACCGTAACATTTTGCCATTAAGTGGTCGTTATTGAGGTTGTTCTGTACAATGATACATTGGACATAGGCACAAAATAAATACAATGGTTTTCAAACATTCCAATGAAGTTGTATATTGTAAAACTGGAAAGCATTCCATCCTTGGCAGAAAAGCTTCACTAATCGAACCAGCAATTCAAACACCTAAGCCCATTCAAAAATAAGAGCATTCAGCAAGAAAAAAAAATCTCTACATATTCGTCTAAAGGGATTTCTTAAAAAAAAATTACATTAAACAATTACATATTTCTTTTATTTAGTCCATTTGGATTGGTTTAAGTACAGGGTTAAAGATTTAATAGAATATGTTGACCTCAACAACATTATGCTACATTGTACCACAATGCTATAGTTTTAAAACTTTTTAAGTATTTACACTATTGGTCATGGTCATAAGTTTTCTACAGTAGAACCTGCATATAGCCAACATATATTGAATTTTGTAGTTTGAAACCATTGTGATAAATAGAGCATTTGCTCCTATAGGAGCAAATGCTCTATTTATCACAATGGTTTCACAAAGTAATTTTTACAGTCGTCAATATTGAGGGAATGGGTTAATGCAGGATAAAAGTAATGCAGAAAGTTCATAGAGGAGCTTTCTGCATAATTTCATCCTGCATTTTGCTACACTTGTACAAACCCAGAATTACACTTATTATGGTAGGCAGGTGTGGACAGGTTCTACTGTACATTGTGACTGTAGACAAGAATACGCGGCTGTTGATTCTGAACTGAAAATGGGCCACAACTCTTCCAAAGATGACCTGTGATGCATTATAGTATTCTTGCATACTAAGTTTGAATAAAACCTAACATTTTGTTTCACTACATAATTGAGCTAAATAGGCTTTTGCCACAATCACACAGGGATGCAGATGGATAGGGACTGGGGAAACACTGACTGTATGCACCCTATTCTCATGAACAATAAGGGCATAAACAAACAGCCAAATACAATATATACTATTTACAAATGAGTTACCTCAAAGGAAAAGGGCTACTTTGATACTGTTAAGGCCATTTTGATATCGATAACAGTGTAGACCCAGATCAGACGAAGCAATAAATATAGTTTCAAACCAGGCTTTGTACTATATCCAGCTGTACAGAAAGACTAACACTGATTTTGATGAGCAGCAACCAGTGAAGACCCTGACTTACTTCAGCATAAAAATACAGTAGCTGATCTGGGCCTTCACTGTTTGCAAATATGCCACTTTGAAAAATGATGAAACTCAAACAACAATAAATTATTTCAGACCACCTCAACCAGACCTATTTCAAAGCATACATGTAAAACAGGCTGCGAGATCAGCAGAAAGGACACTTGAAACAGTGTAGATCTGAGACATCGGAATACGGCCACTGACAGCACTTTTGTCTATTGGTCCTCCCAACAGTGAAGACATTGATAAAGGTGTATACTCAAACACTAAAATCGTCATTTCTCCATCAAACCCTATATTGTGACCACTCATTAGAATCGTCTCTTTGAGATGATTCTAAAGAGTAGTCACAACATAGGGTTTAATGGAGAAATAAAGAATTTATTGAAAATGTTTTAACTTACGCAACTTATCAGGACCTCTTAATTTATATATAAATCCAGGTCTACAGTACAGACCTCGCGGAACTTTCGAAACCCGCGCATCACCGCGATTTCACTGATCGCGGGAGAGAGACAGCTGCCCGCGATAGCCAATAAATCTTGGTGAATAACGAAAATCATCGGGTACTCCCATCGCGTTTTATTCCGTGACGGGCCCGTGGTGAGTTTGATAAGCCAATGATGATGGGTCGTCGCGATTTCACTTACCTGAGTTTTCAAGGGGATGTATCCTCGGAGGTCTTTGAATCGTTGCCCTAACGTTTCGATCGCATATGTATTCATAAAAAAATACAAGAATAAAAAAGAAATCACTTGTTAATAATAAGGACTGTACCCGTTCTCCTTAAAGAAATCACTTGTTAATAATAAGGACTGTACCCGTTCTCCTTATTTATTATGTTTGCAATGCTTTTGTGTAAAAATCCAAATAAACCACGTGACGTAGCTTCAGTGTGGTCATTTCGTCCCCAAACCTATTCGATATTTGTATATTTCGCAACACCAAAGTTTGAATAGTATATAAAGTATAATTATCAACACAAATGATTTCAATGTTGATATTTTCGTCTTATATCAGCAGTAATTCGCTTGGTGTCCATCTGTAATATCGGGAATTAAATGGTAATAAGACAGCTTCCTTTAACCCTTTCCCTGTTCTGTATTTAGGCCAATTTTCAGTACCTATTGAATATTCATTAACAAAATAGTTTTAGAAAAAATATGGATGGTGGAACATTGTAGACATTTTAGAAAGCATGGAAACAGATCTATCAAATTCTATTAGCAAACAGAGTAGACCCTGATCAGACAGCTACTCTAGGAGTCATCTGATCTGGGTCTACTCTGTTTGCAAATGCGTGAAAACATGTTTGTATGAGGGAAAGGGTTAATTGTATGTATACAGTGAAAACTGGATCGATCGTCCGATTTACAGAAGTGTCCGGTTTTTTTGTTTCGAAATTTTGCCGAGAAAGACAGCAAAATGAAAAAAGGAAACAAAACAAAAACAAAATGAATTGCACCAATATTCTACTGACTGTTTGTGTTGCGTACGTATTCCTCAATTCCCATACATGAGTGTGTTTGTGTAAGTCACGTCCATTATCACATTCGCATTTATAAACGTGTTGCCTAACTTTTAACTGTGTTACAAATAAGGTGTGGCATTTTCTCGCCAGGGTTTGACCCTTAATCTGCTGGTCGCAAGCGTCGTGCCATGATGTAGGCTATGTAAACAAATTGGATCCTGATGAAAAGCAGAGAACTTGGAGACTGATCAATATGGATCCAAGATGTCTGACACTCAGTCAACATTTCTAAAAGAAATAGATCTGCGAATTATTAAAATTTTAATAAAGAAGCAGACTTCACATGTGCAAACTTTCGTAACAGGCAAAGGGTAACAGGGTGTTGCAAATTTTAACTCGAGGTCACTCCCTTATCGTCCCAAGTGAGGATGTGGTTCCACATCCAAACAGCTTTTGTTGGCAATCATTCACCAGGATTAAGGGAAATACGGACAATATTTCAAAATCTATGAGCTGATATTTTTTTTTTGTGTATGTGTCAGCATCATACAGGTTAAGAAATAAAATGGATTCTTTAATTGTTGTTGATTTAATAACAAAAGTGGTACATCGTAATTTGTTCCAAGAGTAGTGCAGGTAAGGATTGATGTAGCCTCTTTCATTAATGTTATTTGTTTTCACAGTTTTCCAGTCGGTCCCTTTTTCATTATATGGTCAAGATTTCATACCTAGCCAAACCGTTAATCCCTACTATTAATAACAATAAACGTCACTTGGAAAAAGGAATTTAACCCTTTACTCCATGAATATTCATGTAAGAAATAATTTTATCACGTATATCAGTTGAATATTTTTTATACAATCACATGCACACGGGGAATAATGACAAAGGAGGAAAGTAAAGAATCAGATATATATAAACATGTAGATGTTATTCCATAAGCAAACAGAGCAGACCCTGAAAAGACGACTCATGTAGGAGCCGACTGGTCTGTTATAAATACAATGTTTGCAAGGCGTATTTATGGAGAAAAGGGTTAAAAAATATAGGCCTAGATATACATTTTGTATATGCAATCTGTATTTGACTAACCGTTTTGTCGAAGTGACACCCGATTTTTCAGATCCCATCTGGATCCAAAACTATTTTTTTTTCCGAAATAAGAACAACATACAATGACAATAATGTATAAGTTGACACAGCTCCCGTCAGTATTTTTATTCCCCGCAGATGTACTTTTTTGTGTAATTTTTAAGGCACTGTTCGTCCATTAGTGATTCTGTCCGTTAGTGATTCCGTCCTTAACAGTTGGTCAGGTTCAAGTGAAGTTTTATTACCCTCATATTTATATAAAAAAATGTCTTTTCACGTACATTGTATTTGCAAACAGAGTAGACCCGTATCAGACGACTCCTGTAATAAGGTTTAATTATGATACTTCGACTCTACTGGGCCCATTATAAAGAATAAAATATCTCATCTGGATCTAATCTGTTTGTAAATGCATAAAAATGTTCTAGAAGAGATCCTTCGAAAGCAAAACCAGTAATACAAATTTGAATAGAGAAAAATGCAGACTCAGTTTTATCACAAATCACGTCAGCAGACTAACGGTTTATCATGAGACGATCTGGACAGGGTTGATTCTACATAAAAAACAACTGCTGATGATAATTGTATGAATCACATAAACACATCGTAAAGCAGTAAATCAGATCCAATGGATCGTGTAATCCAGATTCCATTTCCACTGAGGACACCCCTGAAAACAAAGGGAGAAAGAATGTCAACATAGGAAATTCATACACGTGAACTCATGATTCTTAAAGAAATTTAAATTTATTTCGCTATTAAATATGATATTAGCTCTATCCTTGATAAACATGTTCGCTTTATAAGGGTTAGTTCTGCACATTGCACCATCTACGATAATTTGCCAGGTCAGCAAAAATTTACCAAGATAAATAAAACCGCTACCGGTACTTATTGAAACTGTCCGCGATTTTTACAGTATGTATACTTACCCGTCTTACCTGTATCAATCGAGGAATCCACTAGATCTAGTTTTCACAACCGATATTATACAATTAATAAAAAAGAGTTGCAAGTTATAAAATGTGTACTGTTGGTTACTAGTTCACAGCGTCTGTCGCTATGCATTCGGATGGTTTTCACTGTATCGTCGAAAAAACTGAATTGGTGTCGTGTGCAAAATAATGCATAAAAACAACATAGTGTGGCAAATACAACTGAATTCAAGTAAACACGTTAATTTTTACACAGAAACATAATTCTTTTCAAATAGTTTAACAATTAAGACATGGTAACTCCAGTATTCTTCCCAACTGACAGACTAACACTCTACCTGTAAATCGTGATGGCCCATTGTGTTTACGATAAGGCGTGATGGCCCCAATCTCCGAAAATAACTCCATGGGGGTCACAGACTAACCGCGATAAAAAACTCGATAGTACAGTGGTCATGATGGGGAATCACGAACACATCTTGATAATTTACCACGAAAAATAAAAAATGCCCATCATGGTATCGCGGGTTTCGAAAGTTCCGCGAGGTCTGTACTGTACACTGTAAAAAGCAATGATGTCCAAATGCCCTTTCTCCAGTGATGCCAGCCATTCATGGTAATGTTCAGTCCTATTTAAATTGCTGGAGATGAATGAGCAATACACAATAAACCAACAGCGATTTTCACAACACCAATATCAACTAACAGTAACTTTAAAAATCAACAATTTTTCCTAACAGCTTACTCTGGAGCAGCGTTACAATCATAAATATTTCTACTGGAATGTCTAACAAAACTTACACAATTTTTACCTACATACCAAGTTGAAATATTTTGCCTCATTTGATAAAATTCATGAACATTAATTTTGAAATGGTGAAATTTATCAATACCTAAACACATCATAACATGCAAACCTTGACCACAGATATGACCTTGACCTTCAATGCTCAATATTTTGCCCAAATACTATTAGATTTTAAATATGGCAGATAAAGTTATAGCAAAGCCTGTGTATTTGAACAAGACAGTGTGAACATCTGTAAGTACTAGGAATAAACACAAGTATTCTTCGCAAGCTTAATCCTTTGAATGCTTGATATTGGCAGTGGAGTGTATCGAGTCCATTCAGTATGAAACACTCACATTTGATAGAAGATTTTGACTGACAAACACTGCAGACCATGATCAGATGGCTCAGTTAGTGCACTTTCCCATACTTAAAAAGGGTTAACCTTTTGAGAATAGGTAATGAGTTTATCAATTACAATGCTGTAACAAAGTTAATTGTTTCTTACTGAATAGGCATAATTGTTTCAGCATTCATTGGCTTAAGATGGTAATTTTCACACCATTTGATACACATTCAGTTTGGTACAAGATGACCCAAGATACCAATCAGCCCATTATAACAAGTACAAAACAATCAGTTTGATAAGCAAGAAACTGAGTCACAGATGCACCTTTTGACACCATTGCAAACATAGCAGAACTCATACAGTTCCTGTACTGAAGGAATTGTCAGAACTAAACAGATCAGATTCTACAGTTTCTGGTATGGCCAATTTTTCCCTTGTTTATGTACGATTATAGAAATGCAGTCAATGAACATTCATGAAGTGATAGATTCCGGCATAATTATTCCTGAGACAAGGGTTAAAATCACTATTTCAACCATGAAAGAAAGAATCAGAAGACTGAATTCTTTTCGAGATTCTGGAGCCCTAGAAATCCTTCTCAACCAGGCAAAGAACAAGAGTGTCAAAGTGCCACAGCCATATTGACCAGTCATACCTTAACCCATTACCTCATATGCTATTTTTAGATACAACCTCCTTGAATAAATCTACCCAGACTTGATCAAGACTCAAACGTTTGATAAGTGTTGAAAACAGACCTCCCAATACCACAGCAACTAAATAGCCATAACTTCAATGTTTTGGACTATACAGCCATTTGTAAAACTTTGTTAAGAAATATTTACACATATGCATACAGAGATCCAGATAAGATGCATACCGGTACATTAAAATATTTTCAAGAATAACTCTTCGAGATTATTCTAGAGAATGGTCACCACATAGGGTTTGGTGGAGAAATGACAATTTTACCATTTGAGTACACACCTTTATCTGTTGCTCTGTGCATAAGATTTATAAAGGATACAGAAAGAACAACTCTGTTGCATGTAAGCCCGTCCTCTAAATCATTTTCAAATTACTGAAGGTGGAGGTGGTCCATTTTTTATCTATCAAAGCTCATAAGAAATTCACAACAGGGATGTATTAACCCTTTCCCTGTTCTGTGTTTATTCCAAATTTTAATACCTACTAAATACTCATGGACAAAATAGTTCTAATGAAATATGGAAGGTTGAACAATGTAGCCATTTTAGAAAGTAAAGAAACAAATCTATCAAATTCCATTAGCAAACAAAGCAGATCCTGATCAGACGGTTCCTATAGGAGCCATCTGATCTGGGTCTACTCTGTTTGCAAATGTGTGAAAACATGTTTATGAGGGAAAGTGTTAACTTGCATTTAGGTAGTGCTGTCATTTCATTGCACATATTTTATGTGAGTATAATTTTTGAACAGATTTTCTTCTAATTTATTTCTTTGTATTCATTAAAGCTATGTTTGTTTCCATAGGTTATATAAACAGAAGTTAAAACTCCAGTTATATCAATATGAATGTATTTATTGGACCCAAAATGTAGTTTCCAGAATGAAAACAGGAACAAACAAAGCCACTACAGATAGCCCTGAAAATGGTTGCCATGCCTACTTAGGGGGTCACACATCATGCAAGGGGTCAAGGTCATCACCATGGAATAAAAAACTGTTACATCAACTGACATCTAATGTTAGAAAACTGCTGTCTTCTTATGCACAAGTGCACAAGTAAATGATGAACAAAAATCAATGCACAAGATACTTCAACTTGGTTGAACAATTTTATGCACAGTAATAACTACCCCAATCAAGGTATTGCAGAACAGAAATAAAATATATTTAGCACAGCAAAATAGGTCACATGAAAAAAGAGCAAAGTTATTAAAAATCCATTTATGAATAACTAATGTATGGTATCTAAGTAAATGAGACTACATGAACTGATAAATATATAAATTATCACAATTAAATTACAAACAGGATTTTCCCTATATACCTATCATTGCTCAAAACTGAATTCAGACTATTCTCGAAAATGATTTGTAACTGTAATTTGGATTTAAGTTTTGTATTTCAATTACAGTGTCTAGTCTAAGTAATAGACATGTTTGCCATTCCTTGCTAAATATTCATGTAAGAAATAATGATATTACAAATATTTATTAGCTGAGTTTTTATAAAAATATTTGCACACAAAATGTTTTAGCCATGGCAGACTCTAGAATCAGATCTATATAATTCCATAAGCAAACAGAGCAGACCCTGATCAGATGGTTCCAACAGGAGCCACCAGATCTGGGTCTACTCTGTTTGCAAGTGCATGAAATGGCATTTAAATGAAGGAAAGCGTTTATGGTATTGAATCTTCTTTTAACTTTAGGAAAATTCTGTATACTTTTTTTTTGCACTAGACACTGTTATTCAACCTAAACTAACATGAAGCCAAATAAATCTAGTTAGGAAAACTAGACAGAATTTAAATTGCTTGTCCTAATAAAAATAATCTCAGCCTGTGAACAAATGAACATTGCTTTGCAAACTATCAAATCAAATGTCTATCATCATAATTTGAAACAAAAGGCCTCAAATGGCTTGTCCTGCAAAAAGAAAAAAAACTGTAACCCTGAACAGTTCCATTGACGCAGAAGAGATCAATGAAGTAAAAGTGCTTGACCACTTCAAGCTTCATCTCTTTTCACGATCTGCTGCATTTTCCCCCCGACATCATTAAACTTTAACCCTTTCCTCCATGAATATTTATGTAAGAAATAATGATGTCATGAATATTAATTTGATTTATAGTTATAAAGTACATTAGACACAGAATGTTTTGATCATGGCAGAAACTGTGGAATCATATCTATATTATATCATAAGCAAATAGAGCAGACCCTGATCAGACGGCTCCTATAGGAGCCGTCTGATCTGGGTCTACTCTGTTTGCAAAGACGTATTCATGGAGCAAAGGGTTCTGTATCCTGATGAAAGACAGGAATTGATGGATTGGGTTAACCCATTCCCACTTAGGCTATTTTTAGAGCTAACCTCTTTGATTAAATCTACCAAAAAGGAGCATTAACTGGAGAAAAGGAAATTTTCAGAATAGTGTAGTTTTGAAACCATTGTGATAAATAGAATATTTGCTCCTTTGGAGCAAATGCTCTATTTATCACAATGGTTTCACAAAGTGACTTTTACAGAAGCGTCAAAAGGCGTCAATATGTGGGAATGGGTTAAAGCAGATTTACACACCTGTGGAGAGGGGATATTGTGTTTCCTAGAATTTACGGTAAATGGGGAACAGTTCAGGGTACAGTTTCTTGCTATCAATCTACCAATATACCAAAGGTGCAAACATACAAACACACACACACACATACATACAATGTTTGAAGATGGCCAAAAACCTTCATATATTAAACCTACTTATACATCAGTGAAAAACTACAATATGTCTACTTGATTTAGGTGCTCCAGCAACATTGTTCAAGGATGACATCTCATTCGAAAATTAATGAATTGCAGAGGCCCAGATAAGATGCATAAATTAAAACATTTTTAACAAGAAATCCTTAATTTCTCCACCAAACCCTATGCTGTGACCAATCTTTAGAACGATTCTCAAGTGTGATTACATCACAGGGTTTGCTGGAGAAATGATGATAAATATCATGTTTATCTATTGCTCTGGAATTGTATTCAGAGCTCCTGACAATAGGGGTAAACTGAACACTTTGAAACAATGTTTTCTTCCTTTCTCCACCAAACTCATACACGTCATCCCTCATCAGTATTGTTTCTTAAAACAATTCCAAGGAGAAAAACCCAGTTTGGGTTTAGTGGAGAAGATCGGGCCTCTCCCTGTACTTAGAAATCTGAATTCAAAATTGACCTTTACATGTACATGAAAACCTTTCTGCAGAAACCACTTAACCCTTAACCTTTTACCTGTTGAATATTCATGTAAAAAAATGACATCATGAATATTTATTGCCTGAATTTTTATAATAGCACATGTACACAGGATTTTTTGTATTGGCAGAAGCAGTAGACACAGATGTATTATAATTTCATATGGAAACAGAGCAGACCCTGATCAGACTGCTCCTACAGGAGCCATCTGATCTAGGTCTACTCTGTTTGCCAATCATGAAAAAAGCATTTATAAGAGGGAAAAGGGTTAAGTTTTATTGAAATACCAAAATCCTCACTTCTGAAGTTAAAGATCTGATACACAGACAGGCAGACAGAGACAGACAGATAGTGAAAACCTTCTTCGCCAGGAGACCCAACATGAATACCCGGCTAATACAGCTTTATTCTGTGTGCATTAGGTTATACTATTTGTACTTGTCCTAAGCTACAAGTGTGTCTGTTATTGCATTCAGTTAACATATTAATCTGTGATCATGTATTGAGGTTGCTGGTATAAACCAATCCCAATCCTTCATTGGTGCATAGTGTTTCCTAGCTGACTGCTTGACCCAGTACAAAATAATTTCATGGGAAAACAATTAACCCATTCCCTCATATTGATACCTTTTGACACTTCTGTAAAAGTCATTTTCTGAAACCATTGTGATAAATAGAGCATTTGCTCCTATGGAGCAAATGCTCTTTTTATCACAAATGGTTTCAACACTACACAAATCTAAAAAACAAAATCCTTTCTTCTAGTAAATGCTAATAAACTCTGATCATGTTTTAGAAAAATAAAACATTTTCTAAAACTGAAGCAGATAACAATATTTCAGTGCATCTGAAGATTAAAGGAGCAAAAAGAAGGGCTAAAATACAAAATCCCACTTCCATTATTTTGCACAAGGAGGTGTCCCCTATCAAATTTGGATATGCACAAAGCAAATATCACTTTAGGTTAGTAATTTAGATCTATTAAAATTATATTAATATAACACTCAATAGCTGATCTATATGTGCACACATTGATTTATGATCTGTATTAAAAATACAACATAGTTTACGGTTAAACCTTTCTAAAATGACCACTTCACAATAATCCAACGCCTGACCTTTACATTAGGCACAGGATGAAGCACTGCAGATAGGTCCCATAGGACCTTCATACATTACTTCTGTTCTGCATCAAGCAAACATCTACTTTTAACCCTTTTCCTGATGAATAACCAGTTAAGAAATAATGAAATCATGAATATTTACTAGCAAAAGTTTTATAATGGTATATGTACACTGGAGTTTTCTGTATTGGTAGAAACTGTAGAGTCAGATCTATTATCTATTATAAGCTAATAGAGCAGACCCTGATAAGACGGCTCCCTACAGGAGCCGTCTGATCTTGGTCTACTCTGTGTGCAAAGGCATGAAATGGTATTTCTATGAAGGAAAAGGTTAAAAGACTTCAATGTTTATCGATTAAGTGGTCACTATAGAGAGGTTTTGCTTTATAAATCATCATAAAGCTTCACATCCTCATTTAAATCTGAAGACACCTCAAGCCTTATTTCTTTCTGTAACTAACTAATGCCACTATTCATACAAACGATCATTTTTAAAACTTGACCAGTTCATTCCAATCAAACAAAAAAAAGAAAAATTTAAAAATACAAAACAAACAACAGGGGTAGAAATCTGTTAGCAGAAAAAAGATTGTAGGTAATTATTTAGGTATATGCTGCAAAGGGAGGTAACACAGCTTCATACAAAGGGAGATAACACTTGGCTTAATATATAAATATTGACAGTAGATGTATAGATGTAGAAAGAGATTATTCAGCATTTGTTTCAATTTAATCTCAGGATATTCTACAGTATCAAATACCAGAATATTTGTTAGCAATTGCTCAAAAAGTTCCAAATTGCTGTAATAAAGATAGAAAATTCTTTCTTCGGTTCCACATGAGTGTATTACACAATTTGGGCCTTTCTATTTTTATAATTATTTATCCCTTCTGCCAAAGCTTATCACCAAAATCTTTCTGTGACAACTACACCTGTGGATATAAGTTAAAATTCTGCCACCAGGATTTCCCACCAAAAAACGCTGGACTGGACATTTCACCTGGACAGAAAAATTTACTCAGTGGCCACAATAACTTCTCTTAACTATACCCCTGGATAGTCTCATAGATTCATTAACACCATTGGTATATAGAGACTCCATACAAGGACAAGGGCGGCTATTTCAAAATACATGTATATGTCTTTACCGTCGGTGAACCTTCTCGCAACGAACTTCAGCGTTTCGTCCAGTATGATGACAGGGAAGGATATCTTGAGTACAGCAATCCAACATGTCAGGTTCAGTGGAGTAATTTGGAATATAGTCTGTAAAAGAACACAATCCTCATAGTTACAAAACTGGCTTTAACAATGCTTCTAAACTTGTAATATGTCTTAACCATTTCCTTGTTAAATGCATTCCCTCATATGCTATTTTTAGATCCAAATTCTTTGAATAAATCTACCGAAAAGGAGCATTTACTAGAGAAAAGGAAAATTTTAGAATTGTGTAGCTTTGAAACCATTGTAAAAGTTACTTTTTGAAACCATTGTGATAAATACAGCATTTGCTCCTATGGAGCAAATGCTCTATTTATCACAATGGTTTCAAAAAGTGACTTTTACAGAGGTGTAGAAAGGCATATTTATGGAGGAAAGGGTTAATATTCATGAAAGCAATTATGACGTCATGAGTATTTATTAGCTGAACTTTTATGATGTTCTATAAACACAGGATGTTTTGGCTCAGGCAGAAACTGTAGAATGAGATCTATATTATACCATAAGCAAACAGAGAAGACCCTGATCAGACAGCTCCTATAGCAGCCATCTGATTAGTGTCTGCTCCGTTTGTTAATGGAATTTGAAATATCTGTTTATTTACTTTCTAAAATGGCTACAATGTTCCACCTTCCACATTTCATTATAACTATTTTGGTCATGAATATTCAGCAGGTATCGAAGTTTGGAATAAACATAGAACAGGGAAAAGGTTAATTTTTGCAACCATGACCATAGTTCGTGTTTTTTTTACATAAGTTTCAATTTTCATACAGAATACCACCTGTTTGACAGATGGAACACAGAATTTAACACATTTTCTCCATGACAATTAATGTGAGAAATAAAGACATAATTAACATTAATAAGATTATTTTTTATAAGGGCACATGAACACATGAAATTTCCGGTCACAGCAGAAACTGCAGAATCATATCTACATATATTATTTCATAAGCAAATAGAGCAGACCCAGATCAGACAGCTCCTATAGGAGCCGTCTGATCTGGGTCTACTCTGTTTGCAAAGGCACAGAAAGGCATATTTATGGAGGAAAGGGATAATCAGTTATGCGACGTGACTACAATACTTACAGACATGACCTCAGTGTACAGAATGCAGAAATGGAGGCACATGGAGAGCCCGATGGCTGCCATGAGCCACTTGTTGATCCAGGGAGGCATCACCATCAGAGACTGGTTCTCACTCAAGCTGGAAAACATGAGAGAAACATTGCAAAACGGTCCAGTTATTACCTGGACTGGTTCTGCAATAAATTATTAATACAGTTTATATTTATTGAAGCAGAGAACAGTTTGTATTTATTGTATTTATTGAATCAGTCTGTTTGTTGAAAAAGTGTACAGACAGCATTACTATAGAAAGACAATTTCTACACTTCTGTTGAAGCAGCGCAGACTGTACTTATTTAAAAGGAAAGAATTACTGACCGAATGAGTCATTTACAACTCAATTTAAGTTTGATAACTTCTAGTTTTAGTTTTTATGTGAACAGATATTTTTTATTGCAAACTATGAAGATAAATAAACTATTGCTACATATACAGCAGCAATTGCAGTTAAAAACAGAGAATTTAACCCTTTCATTGATAGAAACAGATGACCCAGATGATTCAGAATCTAATAAAGATCTGCTTCTACAGTTCCTGCCATCGGCAAAATTTTCTGTGTCAAAATATCATTATAAATATTCAGCAAATAAATATACATGATGGCATTATTTCTTACATGGTAGTGTTATGCAGACTGAAAGCAATACAGAAAGCTCCCTCAGAGCTTTCCGTATTGCTTTCATTCTCAATTAAGCAACCACCTCTGTACAAAATGTAAGAAGCTCCTATAAAAACTGTATGCCCCCAGGGCGATTATTAGAAATAATATAGAATGTCTGGCTTTTGCCAATCTAAGAACAAACATTTTCTGAAAGAAAAACCTGTTTCGAAACATTTTTTCTAACCCTTTACTCCATGAATATTTATGAAAGAAATAATGATGTCATGAATATTAATTATATGTAGATTCATTTTTATAATGGCATATGAACACAGGATTTTTTGGCCATGGCTAAAACTGTAGAATCAGATCTATATTGTGTTATAAGCAAACAGAGCAGGCCCTGATCAGACAGCTCCTATAGGAGTCATCTGAACTGGGTCTATTCTGTTTGCAAAGGCATACAAAGGCATATTTATGGAGGAAAGGGTTAATTTTGTTATATCTAGACTATGTAACAAACAGTTTTCAACATGCAACTTAAAAAGAAACAGCAAGCTAAGCATCTATATTGTATGTTAGAAGAAGCTTCTACTGAAAACAGCAAACATAAATGACTTACATTACTACAGAACTACGAAAATCTGACAAACAATCATAAACAATATGTATACATATATCTCCATTACAACAAATCCACCTCAAAAGTTAACCCTTTGAATGTGGGAAACAAATCTGACAACTGCAAACAACATAGACCCAGATCAAAGGGATCCCTTTACGCCATGAATATTACGTTAGAAATAATTGACACCATGAATATTCATTAGATTAATAGATATAATATCACATGAACAGATGGATTTTTACCATAGCAGAAACAGAAGAATCATATCTATATTATATTATAAGCAAAGAGAGCAGAACCCTGTATGAGCTGTATGATCTGGGTTTACTCTGTTTGCAAAGGTGTAGAAAGTCGTATTTATGGAGTAATGGGTTAACCCTTTTCTTCATATAAACATGTTTTCACGGAATTGCAGAGTAGACTCAGATCAGACAGCTCCTATAGGAGCTGTCTGATCAAGGTCTGCTCTGTTTGCTAATAGAATTTGAAAAATACCTTTCTTTACTTTCTAAAATGGCTACAATGTTCCACCGTTCATATTTCATTATAACTATTTTGCTCATGAATATTCAGTAGGTATTGAAATTTAAAATAAACATAGAACAGGGAAAGGGTTAAAGGAGCTTTAACCCTTTACTCCATAAATACGACTTTCTACACTTTTGCAAACGAGTACACCCAGATCAGACGGATGTTTGTCTGAAAATATCCATGTCCATGTGCTATTACAACAACTAACCTAATTAATATCATAAATTTTATAACATGAAAATTCATGGAGTAAAGGGTTAAACTAAAGCATAAGAAATGATCAAAAAACATTTAAGCCTCATCAAAAGGGAAGGTGTATTTGGAGACTGCAAACACTGTAAACCAAGACTGACTGCCATCACAGGAGCTGCATCAGATCATTGTTTAACCCATTCCTCCATAGGCTGTTTTTAGACCCAACCTCTTTGAATGAATCTACCCAAAAGGAGCTTTTACTAGAGAAAAGTAAAATTTTAGAATTTTGTAGTTTGAAACCATTGTGATAAATAGAGCATTTGTTCCTATAGGAGCAAATGCTCTATTTATCACAATGGTTTCAAGAAGTAGTTATTACAGAAGCGTAGAAAGGCGTATTTATGGAGGAAAGGGTTAACCTATTTACAACCAGATTCCAGTATAATCCCCCCCTCCCCCAAATTTCATTGCAGGGAATGTCAACTATGTTTATCCTTGACCCGATATAGACCTGTTTTCATGTCTCTGTAAACAGAATAGACACTGATCCAACAGCTCCTGTAGGAGTTGCCCAATGGATCTGCTTTCTGTTTGCTATAAATGAAATTAAAATAGATTTGATTCTACAGTTTCTTTCATAGCCAAATTCCTATGTTCAAATGCCATTATGAAACATCCTCAAATTATGTTCATTATGTCTTTATTTCTTACATTAATATTCATACGGTCAAGGGTTAAAGTAACCATTTAGACTCCTGATAAGTCAGTGTTTCTGTCACTCTGTGACATGGCCTTTGGTCTAGGGTCTATACTGTATGCAACTCCCTAATATTGGCTAATATCTTTCAGCTTTTCTAAATCAAATGACTTGTCATCACAAAACTATGATCTTCGATTTCACAACAAAGCACTCAAAAGCGGTATTGCGATTAATCCTCTGAATGCTGCAATTTCAAATCGGAATGGTCTATAATAAACTGTTAACCCATTCCTTCATATTTAAACCAGAGCTACAGATAAAGGTGCGTGCCCAAATACTAAAATCGTCATTTCTCCACCAAACCCTATACTGTGACCACTCTTTAGAAAAGTCTCAAAGAGACGAATCTAAAGAGCTGTGACAGTTTAGGGTTTGGTGGAGAAATAAAGCAGATATCCTTGAAAATGTTGAAATTTAAGCATCTTATCTGGACCTTCTTACATGAATATTGAATTGAACAAGGAAAGAGTTAAGTCCCTTTAGTATAAAAGGATTAATTATGCTAGAAAAACTAAGAATTTGAATGACAAACAGTTCAGGCCCTTCTCTATGAATTCTCTATTCTGGGTCTATCATGCCCAGTTAACTTGTTTTTTCAGCATTCAAAGGGTTAATCCTTTACCTGTTCAATATCCATGTAAGAAATAATGACATCATGAATATTTATCAGCTGAATTTTCATAATGAAAAGTGTTCAAAGGAATTTTTTTGCTCTGACAAAAACTGTTAAATAAGATATACATCACGTCACAAGCAAACAGAGCAGATTCTGAACAGATGGTTCCTACAGGAACTGTCTGATCTGGGTCTACTGTTTACATAAGCAAAAAAAGCATTTGTATGAAGGAAAGGGTTAACTTTTTCTCCATAAATACCCCTTTTAAAGCCTTTCAAACAGAGCTGACCATGATCCTGTAAAAGCCGTCTGATCTGGGTCTGCTCTGTTTGCTTATGAAGTAATATTAATATAGATCTGCTTCTATAGCTTGTGCCACAGCTAAAAGTTTCCTGTATTCATGTCATTAAAAAAAATTTCAAATTAAAATTTTCAAATTCATGATGTCATTATTTCTTACATGAATATTCATGAGGTAAAGGGTTACTCAGACCACAACAAACACTTCTAGCTCATAAGCTGGCATGCATAAGGGATATAAGTCGGTAAGAAGCCACAGTGGCAGCAACAGCGGCACCGAGGAAGTGTGCCACTAGTTTACACGGAGCCAATCAACAAGGGGGGTCTTTCCTGGACTGACAGTAACGCTTTCAAATTCCTACCATAATTCAGTCTATATACCATTTCTGCCCAAATTGATTTTTGGAATGAGAAAAAAAAAATGTCTTCATTTTACCCTTTACCTGATAAGAGTCACCTTTCAACACCTATGCAAAGAGACCAGACCCAGTTCAAATGGCTCCTGCAGGAGCCTTCTGGTCAGAGTCTGCTCTGTTGCTTCTGGAATCATACAGATCTAATTCTACAGTATCTGCTATAGCTAAAAAGGTCTTCTGTATTCATGTGTCAGTATAAAATGTCAGTTAACCCTTTCCTCCATAGGCTAATTTTTAGACCCAGCCTCTTTGAATGAATCTACCCAAAAGGAGCATTTACTAGAGAAAAGTAAAATTTAAGAATTTTGTAGTTTGAAACCATTGTGACAAATAGAGCATTTGCTCCTATAGGAGCAAATGCTCTATTTATCACAATGGTTTCAAGAAGTGGTTATTACAGAGGCGTAGAAAGGTGTATTTATGGAGGAAAGGGTTAATTAATGATCATGGTGTCATTATTTTTACATGAATATTCATGAGGGAAAGGGTTAAGAGGGGTTTATGCAAAAAAAAATTCTAAAACCAGTTTAATTCTCTGAAAGTATAGCTAACAGTGTATATCAAGATCAGATTGCTCTTTGAGGAGCCATCTAATCCGAGTCTACAATGTTTGCAAATGCCCCAAACATGGGACCTTGGGAAATTATTAACTTTTGGTACACAGAAATGATGTTACAAAACTTTGACAAAAGCCTACAAAACGGGTATCAGATATGAAGAAAAATGAAGATAACAGATGTTTCTTTCTTAAGCAAAGTCCAGCACTCCCCCCTTGTTGACTGAGGACATGCAACAAAGTTTCGTTCATATCTATACCCCAATTTTTATGTGTCTGTCCGGAACTTCAAAACCCCCTTAGTACAATTGGACAACCATGCAAAACCAGTCCACTAGCAGTCAAATGACCAGGTCACATGACAAAACTAACTTCCTTCATGCCGGTAGAAGTATCGTTTCACAGATTTGCAAGGTCTTTTTTATTTCAGATCTTTTTTATAGTTTCATTCCAACAATTTTTGAGATATTTCTGCATGTCAGTTTCTGTTAGGATTTCAGGAAATTAAAGAAATATTTAAGTGGATTTAAATCTCTTGGAAGAATATTGCATTAGCCAGCTTGCTCTTAGCACAGGAGGTTTTAGACATCTGCCCAAGCCCAAGGCATATCGTAATTACCTCAAATATTTAACCTGACAAACTTAGGCTCCTCTGAGAGCTTTCTGCATGAATTTCACCCTGCATTAAGCAGTCACCTGCCTAAAAGTATCTAAATTCTTTTCAACTAGAATTCCAGTTTAGAGGGGTTTCACTGTATATAGCTTTGGAGATGAATTTTCAGACTAAAAGACTAAAGAACATGTTTGCTTGGTTCCTAACTCACTCCTAAATGGTAAAAGCTGGGAAACAAGCAACAACTGTTTGAAAATATTTTCCAAGTGGAAATCTTGTCTATAGTGGTGAGGGCAAAGTGACTGCAAGTCAGACACTATCACCATTTGGCAATACAGAACCCAATTGTTGTGTACTTATAAAGCCAGTTTCAAGCAAATAAAGTAAAAAAAGTTTCCATTCTGTGGAAAGTACAATTTATTACAGTGAATAGATACTGTTCAAATGACCTGGCAGACACTGTGAAAAGTGAATCTCTCAACTCGATTGTCAACCCCAACAGAGGAAATCAGCTTCAATTGTGCATAAGCCCTCTAAGTAACTGTCTTTCATAGATTTCAGTAGTTTTTAACACTTTCCTTCATATAAACGCATTTACAAACTGAGTAGACCCAGACCAGATGGCTCCTATAAGGAGCCATCTTACAGGGTCTGCTCTGTTTGCTAATGGAATTTGATAGATCTGTTTCTTTAGTTTCTAAAATGGCTACAATGTTCCACCTTCCATATTTCATTATAACTATTTTGTCTATGAATATTCAGTAGGCACTGAAATTTAGACAAAATATAGAACAGGGAAAGGGTTAATTAAATAAACATGATATTCTGCAAACCTATACCCACATTTCTTTAGGGATGAATTTCACATTTGTTGGGGGATGACAATCAGTTTCATCAAGACACACATGACTGTAAGATGGATACTTCTGACCCACTGTGACCCCTTACCTGTTGAGAGCGTTCAACATTTCTATGACGACGAGGACGGACAAAGCCATCGTCATGGGAGCTGGGTGGTCAAACAATGAGCAATCCACTCCGAAGAAACGCTCATCTTGATGGAGGCATTGAGAGTGATGAGTCTACAGGTCCAAGGTAGGAGAGAGGAGTAACATAAGGCTAGATTATATTTGAGCAATGCCATGGGAAAAAGAGTATTGACACACAGCAAACAGTGTAGACCTAGATCAGTCATTGTAATGGAAACAGGGTTGAAAAAAACCTCTCCATAACAGCCACTAAATTGTGTTAATTAGTTGGTATTCAGGGCAGGTGGCTGTTTAAAGCAAGGTGAAAGTAAAACAGAATGCTCCTACAGGAGCGTTCTGTCTTACTTCCACTTTGCTTTAAGCAGCCACCTGTCTTTAACACAAAATACTTAATGTAATTTAGTGGCCGTTATAGAGAGGTTTTACTGTATCACTAAAACTTTAGTTAAGATGTGTACTGATTTATCAAAATCTGTTATTTCTCAGCCAAACCTTATCTTGATGGTACTCATTAGAATCACCTCAGAGTAGCAAATCTTATGAGTGCCAACAAGATTCAGTTTGGCAGAGAAATATGAATAGTTTTACTTAGAATTTCCTAATACTTTTCTTAACCAAGACTGCTGTGCTGAGAGAGCCTCTACTGTCCCCTACTGCTTTTCAATTAGACAGCTGGTTTTTGTCTACACTTGTTTATGTCCCAATACCCTTTTTTCAGATGACCTAGCTCACACCATAGCTGTGTCCAGCTGGCTAGTTGAGTAGATATCAAGCTTTATTGCTAAAGCTGGATACATGGTATTTCTCGGGTTTACTGCGAGACAAAACACTCAAAAAATTGGTTGACTTTCCATATTAAAAATGGCTCTGAATTTCATCTCGACCCTTTAGAGACACTTTAAAACACCTTTTCTTGTGAAAACTTGACCAATAACTTAGAGTGTTTTATCTCACAGAAAATAGTGATAGGATAAGAAGAAAGTGATTCTGATTAGATAGTATGAGCACAAATACTTCATCAATTTACCTGAATTGATGAAATAAAACTGCCATTAGCTACAACTTCAAAACTTCAGAGGTTTTGCATGATAGACATGTCAATCAAACAATACAATTGACTTTTTGCCTGTGTCTTTATTGTCCAATGTGACCAAACGCATTCATCTTTTATATATTTGTATATTCAAATTTATCAAATTCAATTTACAAATGTACATGTAAGTGTAAACACAAAATTGACTAGAATGCTGTGATTTTACTTTTAAACCTCTTCAGTTTTGGAGATGCATATATGTTAAAAACAAAACCCAACCACCATGGTGACTGGCAATCATTCTCCAGTCACCGACGTCTCCCAACACCATGACGTGTTTACCTGTTCAGGGCATTTAACATCTCTATGGTAACCAGTACGGACAGCGCCATAGTCATGGGGTAGGGGCTATTAAATATGGCACAGTCTACTCCCAAAAAGTGTCTAGGTTCTGCTGGACATTGCATGTGGTGGGTCTAACAAGAAAACAGATCATCGATCAACATCGTACCAGCATTTGTTTGTTTGCTTGTTCTTGATTTTCTTTCTTCAGTCACAGTATGTTCTCAAGCAGCTTCTTTAACCCATTACCTCATAGGCTATTTTTAGATACAACCTCTTTGAATTAATCTACCGAAAAGGAGCATTAATTAGAGAAAATGAAAATTTTAGAATCTTGTAGTTTGAAACCATTGTGATAAATAGAGCATTTGCTCCTATAGGAGCAAGTGCTCTATTTACCACAATGGTTTCACAAAGTGACTTTTATAGACTCGTCAAAAGTCGTCAATATGAGGGAATGGGTTAAACTTGTAACTGTAAAGCTTCATCCAGTAAGCTTCATCTAAGCTCTGAAGACTTATGCAAGTCTGAGAACTGGAACTGGTTAATGATCTCTCTTTCAAGACCAACAAAAGCTTTGCCAGTCCTTCAAGATCAACTGGGGACAATATTCACCTAAAGGATAAGAACTTGCCATACACAGACACTTGGTACTGATCTTCTCCTATGGCACCAATCTTGAAGATATCTGCCCAAGTCATGTGCATAACAAATATTCAGGTTATGGTTAACATTGGTGTGAAATTATTTGAAAACATGTCCAAGCTTGGCAGAGTTATAGAGCGGACATAAAAACTGCATTAATAGTAATATCAACCTACGCCATGACCTTAAGTAAAGGTCATGTGCATGACATTCAGTTAATCCTTTCCCTCATGAATATTTATAAAGAATTTGTGGCTTCATGAATATTAATAACCTGAATTTGTATATTGATCAATTAAAAATGGATTTTTTTTTTTGCCATTTCAGAAACTGTAGAATCATATCCATAAAACTCCATAAGCAAACTGAGCCGACTCTGATCAGACGCCTCCAACAAGAGCCATCTGATCTGTGTCTACTCCACCTGGTCTACTCTGTTTGCAAAGGTGCCATAAGGCGCTTCTACGAGGAAAAGGGTTAACTTCTTCCAGAAATTATTTGAAAAACATAAAAAGCATTGTTGAGTTATGGAGCTGAAATGAAATTGCATTAATACTGACATTCGTCTCTACAATGATCTTGATGCTGAAGATGTCCGTTTGGGTCATGAGAATGTGAGGTTATGGTTCAAGTTAGAGTTAACATTTGTAAGAAACGATTTTAAAATCTGACAAAGCCGAGCAGACTTACGCAGCAGAAATGACATTGCATACATATTGATATCAATCTCTTAGCCTAAATGATATCTGCCCAGTCATATGCGTGACTGTCACACACCTTCAGGTAATATGTTTTTAACATTTGAGCGAAATTATGAATTTCAAACAAAGTATTGTAGGGTTATGGCATGGAACAAAATTGCAAACAGATTGACAGACAGATGGACATTTTAACAGAAAATCTTTATGTTTAGTTGCCCCATACTTCATTCTCAGTGTTGTTATATTTTCTGGTCCTTCAGAATCATTAGTTTTGATGTTATTAGTTTTTGAAAATTGAATACTGCTTAAGTGCTAAGGGGCGTGAGTAGTGTTGCACTTTTAATTACTACTCATGAACAGACTCAATAAAACCGAGATAGGCTTATTTTTGAACACTCATTAGAATTGTCTCAAGGAGATCATTTCACTCATGTCACATCATATTGCTTAACCCTTTCCCTCATATTGATGACTTTTGACGAGTCTGTAAAAGTCACTTTGTGAAACCTTTGTGATATATAGAGTATATTCAAATGCTCTATTTATCACAATGGTTTCAATCTACAAAAATCTCAAATTTTCCTTTTCTCTAGTTAATGCTCCTTTTCGGTAGATTTATTCAAAGAGGTTGTATCGAAAAAAGCCTATGAGGTAATGGGTTAATGGAGAACTGATGAATATTGCTGTGAAATGGTTAACTTAACCCTCGTATCTCGAGTCCTGTACAGCTACTGCAAATGGATAAGTTGCTGAGCAGTGCGATATTCAAAGAAGTTGCTGAGCACAGCAATATTCAAAAAAGTTGCTGAGCACAGCAAGATTTAATGCATTATCCTCAGACACAGTGCAAAGAGGAAAATATTTGACACAATAAATTCTTTGAACGCTAAGTAATGGTTGTCTGAAAAAAATTCATCAACTGCTTCCATGCTGTTAGTTTTTTCCCACTTCTCTTCAAAAATGTAGTTGGTGTGTCAAACAGCTTCGATTCTGATGAGACAGTGAGTGTCTCACCTAGATCCACACTGTTTGCACAGGTAATTTCAGATTTATCACCAGCATACACCGATGGGACTCCTTACCAGTTGATAGTAGTTCAGTTTTGGCCCTTCCTCATATACCATGAACCACCAGGCAGCAGCACCTACGGTCGCACCACCAACATACACTGAAATACACATGTTCAAATGTCTGAAAATAATGCATTAATCATTACCCTCGTACAAATGCCTTTTTCTGCAAACAGAGTAGACCAAGATCTGACAGCTCCTGTAGGGGCTGTCTGATCAGGGTCTGCTCTGTTTGCCTATCAAATAATATAGATGTGATTCTACAGTATGTACCATAGTAAAATATCCTCTTGATCATATTAAATACCATCATAACATTTCAGTTAATAAATATTCATGATGTCAGTAAGTCTTACTAAATGCTCATGAGGTAATGGGTTAACCCTTTCAACGCTGGAAACCAGTCACTTATGTCCTTTGCAAACAGTGTAGACCCTGATGAGAGGGCTCCTAGAGGAGCCCTCTCATCAGGGTCCACATTGGGTTTTTTCTTTTTAAAAAATTCCTTGAATATTTATTTACTAACCCTTTCCTCCATTCTACACCTCTGTAATTGTCACTGCTTGAAACCATTGCGATAAATAGAGCATTTGCTCCATAGGAGCAAATGCTCTATTTATCGCAATGGTTTCAATACTTCACAAATTTAACATTTTACTTTTCTCTAGTAAATGCTCCTTTTCAGAAGAATTATTCAAAGAGGTTGGATCTAAAGATAACCTATGAGGGGATGGGTTAAGACATCTTTTTTTGAATTTTGTAGTCCATTTGAAAATTCAACATTGTAATGGTTATTATATACTGCAATATCAATATTGTGTGTTTTTAATACTCCTTGCATGACATTAAGAGTTAGGCCTTTATTTGATAGAAGATATCTTTGAGTCAGTAGGAGCCATCTGATCTGGGTCAGCTTTGTTCATGGAATAATATAAATCTGATTCTGCCATTTCTGCCATGGCCAAAACTTTCTGTGTTCATATGATATTGTAAAAAATTCATGTATAATTATTACATTATTTCTAACATGGATTTTGTAATTTGAAACCATTGTGATAAATAGAGCATTTGCTCCTACAGGAGCAAATGCTCTATTTATCAAAATGGTTTCAACAGGTGACTTTTACAGAGGTGTAGAAAGGCGTATTTTTGGAGGAAAGGGTTAAACACAAGAACATGAGATTATCAACTACCATGCCTAACTTGTACTTACATCCAATAGCCATATATCTGAAGAACAGCCACCCAGTGATGAGACTCTCCTTGGGGCTACGTGGTGGTTTCTTCATAATGTCCAGATCAGGAGGGTTGAAGCCGAGAGCTGTGGCTGGAAAACCGTCAGTGACCAAGTTGACCCACAGAAGCTGGACGGGAATCAGAGCCTCAGGAATACCAAGAGCAGCTGTCAGGAAAATACTGCAGAAAAAAAAGGATACAAATGTAACAAGAGTCGCGTGAGGTGCCAACGCTCGTCAGATTTTTGAAAAAAAAATTAAAGGGCCATAACTCAAAAATTTTGAAATCAATAGTTATGGTTCTTATGTAGGGGCCTTCTCCTCAACGAGATCTACCCACCTATGAAGTTTCATGTTGATACCTCTTATATTTTTCGAGTAATAACGAATGAGCTACATTAAAGTTTTTGCACACCAATGACGACAACCCAGTGATCACAATAGCTCAACTTTTCCTCGAAACAGACGAGCTAAAAATTATACCAAACTCTTCGAACGCTATTTAAAGTAATTGCTCTCAGCAATATTTGTCAATTGAGACCATTCTGAAAGTCAATTTTTCTTCTATTTCACTTCAAAAGTGCATCTATTTTTCTTAACAACTTCCTTCATACAAACACTTTTTTATGCCCTTGCAAACAGAGTAGACCCAGATCAAACAGCTCCTATAAATCAGGGTCTGCTCTGTTTGTCAATGGAATTGGATAGATCTGTTCATTTAGTTTCTAAAATGGCTACAATGTTCCACCTTCCGTATTTCATTATAACTATTTTGTCAATGAATATTCAGATGGTATTGAAATTTAGAATAAACATAGAACAGGGAATGCGGGTGGTTCCTAAGAAAGGGAGATAACTCACCATACAACTTCTCCAATGTTGGAGGAGATGAGGTAACGGATGAACTGTTTCATGTTGTTGTAGATGGCTCGGCCTTCCTCTACAGCAGCTACGATGGTGGAGAAGTTGTCGTCAGCCAGTACCATTTCAGAGGCAGTCTTTGCCACAGCGGTACCAGAGCCCATAGCAATACCAATTTCAGCTTTCTTCAGCGCAGGGGCGTCATTTACACCGTCACCAGTCTGGAGAATAGATGGCAAACTTGGTATATGTGGATTGCAGAAATATAATCTGCTTGAATTTTCAAACAAGGGATTTCTTCTATTTCTATTTTCTCTGAAAAAGTCACCTTTTGAAACCATAGAGCAAATGCTCTATTTATCACAATGGTTTCAAAACTACACAATTCTAAAATTTTCCTTTTTTCTAGTAAACGCTCTTTTTCAGTAGATTTATTAAAAGAGAATGGGTACCGGTAAGAATAACTCGTTCATAAATGAATATAGTGTGACACCAAATTGCTAAAGGGTACATGATTTACTTACCATAGCAGAGATTTCACCTTCTCCCTGTAGGTACTCTATGATCTTACTCTTATGGGCAGGCTCCACACGTGCGAACAGACGAGATCTCATCACGGCCGACCTCTGTTCTTCAGGTGACAATTCATCAAATTCACGACCAGTGAAGGACAATCCTTCCGTTGATTCATTTTCTGCAAAAACACCGATTCTACGGCAGATAGCCTCAGCAGTAGCCTGTGAAAATACAATAAGAATCTTAATTTCTTTAATAAAACAAAGCATCTGAAGATGCTGTAAAGATAATTTTAGTTTTGAGATTTTTATCTACTCTTATTTTACCATTGAAGTGCTATAAGTTGTTTAACCCTTTCATCCATAAATACGTCTTTCTATGCCTTTGCAAACAGATTAGACCCAGATCAGACGGCTCCTATAGCAGCTGTCTGATTAGGGTCTGCTCTGTTTGCTTATGATACAATATAGCTACGATTCTACAGTTTCTGCCATGACTAATAATTCTTGTGCCCATATGCTATTATAACAAATCAATTTAATTAATATTCATGACCTCATTATTTCTTACGTGAATATTCATGGAGGAACGGGTTAACTATTTACATGCTAAGTATTTGTTGTCTGTAGACTTTGTTTATTAACACAAATACTTTCTGTGCATGTTTCCCTCAATTTTCCAAGAACCAAGATCTGAGTGTAACACATTTTAGATCCTGATGAGATACTGTGTCACTCTGCATCTCTTTGGATCAAACTTTGTTTTTTTTATTGGTTTTAACAAATTTGCCACTGCTACAGGAGCCATCTGATCTGGGTCTACTCTTGTTTCAAAAGGCGTAAGAAGGCATATCTATGGAGTAAAGGATTAATACTGCAAGATGAAGCAAGGTCTTCAGCAGAACCATTTTCAAATTAGTACCTTACTTTTTACGGCAATTTGCTTAAATAATCCAACCAAAATATCTTGATTTTGTTGCATTAAATAGAGTGTGAAAAGTGAGTCACACTTCACTCACCTTGTTGTCGCCGGTGATGACAATGACACGAATACCAGCAGCACGGCAGTTCTTGATGGAGTCGATGACTTCTTCACGTGGAGGATCCAACATGCCAACAACGCCAACGAATGTCATGTTAGTCTGTGTGCAGATAACAGAAACACAAATAAGCTGCATGAAATAACATCTGAAACAATACTGTGGGCAATACAATATTATCTCTATATATTGGAACATCCCAACTCCAATCTCCACCCATTTGTAAAGCTGAATATTAACCCATTACCTCATAGGCTATTTTTAGATCAAACCTCATTGAATTAATCTACCGAAAAGGAGCATTAACTAGAGAAAAAGAACTTTTAAGAATTGTGTAGTTCTGAAACCATTGTGATAAATGGAGCATTTGCTCCTATAGGAGCAAATGCTCTATTTATCATAATGGTTTCAACAGGTGATTTTTACAGAGGCGTATTTATGAAGGAAAGAGTTAAAGTCAGTTCTGCACCATTTGATAACTGTATATCAAGCAGACAAAGTAGCATAGAGTGTATGACTGATCAAGCTGCTCCTTAGGTTAACAGTTTGATCAGTCAGCAATTTTTGCCGACAATTGTCTGTCCGAACAGTAACAGTAATGTAAGAAAGTGAACTACATTTGTGAAATGAAAATGGGCACAATTTCTGATTAAAAGTCAGTTTATGGGTCCTGCATTACCAATTAATCACATCATTACTCTATAATTTTCTAAATATTCAAAGTAATTGCAAAAGCACTTTTACCGAGTAATTTAATTAAGTAATTTAATTTCATTTTAGGACTGCTGTGACAGAACTACATGTATGAATGGAACACGTGTTATGTGCCAACAGAAGAGTGGCTAAAAAAGCGTGACAGTCAAACAAAAATTGTGATGGTCACAAAGTAGGTCACATAAAAACTGATTCTTATATGACTCTCAACTACTAGTTCCAAAAGGATATCTATAATAGAATATTAACCCTTTCCTCCATGAATATTTATGTAAGAAATAATGACGTCATGAATAATTATTAGATAATTTTGTTATAATAGCATATGGAGAAAGGAATTTTTGCCACTGGCAGAAACTGTAGAATCATATCTATATTATATCATAAGCAAACAGAGCAGAACCTGATCAGACGGCTCCTATAGGAGCAGTCTGATATGGGTCTACTCTGTTTGCAAAGGCGTAGAAAAGCGTATTTATGGTGGAAAGGGTTAAACAACAAGAGCACCGCATGCGGGTGCCAACACTCATCTGGATGCCAGAGTTACAACGATAGCTTGTATTTTTTAATACAATATGGGATATCTTATAATCTATAACAGAACATTACATCATACGAGATACCTACAGAAGTGCTAAAACATTTCTTGCTTCATACTGATATGGAAGTAAACTTAATTCTTTACACTAGTTGAAGGGAGGGATATTGGAGCTAAGTTGTGTGGATTACGAGTCATACCTCATACTGGATGAACTTGCGAGAGTCTTCCAAATCCATGTCCTCACGCCTGGGTGGGTTGTCAATGGTGGCAAGTGCCAAGCATCGTAGAGTATCTCTGCCTATAAAACAAGAGAAAACTAATTAAGTAACTCATACATATTTATATTTAACCCATTCCCTCATAGGCTATTTTCAGACCAAACCTCTTTGAATAAATCTACCGAAAAGGAGCATGTACTAGAGAAAAGGAAAATGCCAGAATTGCACAGTTTTGAAACCATTGTGATAAATAGAGCATTTGCTCCTATGGAGCAAATGCTCTATCTATCACAATGGTTTCAAAAATTGAATTTTACAGAGGTGTAGAAAGGCGTACATGTATTTGTGGAGGAAAGGTTTAATAACAACCATGTGAATCCATCTCATAGTCCATTTCTATCAAATTCACATTATTGTTTAACTGTGCAGTAAAATTATTAGTTATAGTATATACCCATGCTCTACTGAAAATTATGCAATGATTCATTGCCTAAATAAACACATCGTCAAAAAGATTAGAGCACAAAATTGAATATAACAGGCATGTATCACACATTCAGGTCAGAATCAAAAAATAATTGACATTGAAAGTTGTAGATGATGTCAATTTTTGTACATATTTTTTAATTGTACAAGTCAAATTTTACCTGTTCCGTAAGCTTTCACGTGTTTCATGATCTCGTTCTTGATGGCTGGGGACATAGGAACCTTGTTTCCTCCTACACGGGCATGAGTACATCTATCAAGAAGTCCTTCTGGGGCACCCTGAACAGAAAGATAACCTTTTTATTTTAGCGAAATCCTTCACAAACGTATCAAAACAGTTAAAGCCTTTATACCATGAATATTCGTGTCAGAAATAATCATGAATATTAATCCACTGAATTTTTATAATGACATATGAGCACAGGAATGTTTGGCCATTCAGTCATACAGTGGCCACACTGTAGAGTTGGATCAATATTATTTATATATGAAGGAACGTTTTCAAGAATACAGTAAAACCTCTCTATAACGGCCACTAAAATACATCAAGTATGTTGTGTTAAAGGCAGGTGGCTGCTTAAAGCAAGGTGAAAGTAAAACAGAACGCTCCTATAGGAGCCTTCTGTTTTACTTTCACCTTGCTTTAAGCAGTCGCCCGCCCTAAATACCAACTAATTAACACAATTTAGTGGCCGTTATAGAGGGGGTTTACTGTAGCTCCTTTATTTCTCCATCAAACCCTTTGTAGTGACCACTCTTTAGAATTTCCTAGGAGAGAGGCAAGATTCATTGGGAATAGTACATTTGAAAATTCAGCATTGTAAGGGTTAACCCTTTACTTCCTGAATATTCATGTAAAAAATAATGCCACCATAAATGACACAGATGATTTTTGTACTGGAACATGAACACAGAAAGGTTTGGCTATTGGCAGAAACTAGGTCTATATCATTTCGTAAGGAAACAGGGCAGATTCGGATCAGACAGCTCCCACAGGAGCCATCTGATTAGGGTCTACTCTATTTGCAAAGGGATTAAAAGGCATACTAATGATGTAAACGGTTAATCAAGATGTTTAATCTGTTTGCAAATATTTAGAAAGGCGTATACACGGATTAAAGGGGTTAAAAGAGAGACCCACTTTATCTACATACCTTGCAGAACATGCGAGCACCACCTGGTGTGCGTGTTGGTTTATTTGGAGAGCAGTAGACGCTCATGGACTTCCTGTCACGAGAAAATTCCAGGGTGAACTCTTTTTTCCACATTTCTTTAACGACAAGACAAGCAGCAGTGCAGCTATCTCTCTTGCTAAGGCCGGCCTTCTCTGTGTTGTAGTAGTTGACCTTCTCCACCAGGACCGACAGGGCAGTCTCAGTGGCCTCACCAACTTTCTCATAGATGTCCTTAGCCTATAAACAATATAAAAGGTAATAAAAGGTTTGTCGGAATTGTTTGTCATCAGAGCAACAGATAAATGTGCGTACTCAGATACTAAAATTGTCATTTCTCCACCAAACCCTATGTTGTGATCACTCTTAAGAAGAGTCTCGAAGAGACGATTACAAAGAGTGGTCACATCATAGGGTTTGTTGGGGGAAATAAAGGAGTTATTTTTGAAAATCATTTCATTTATGCATCTTGTTTGAAACTCTGTTATCATAATCAGAGGCATATCATGCGAAAGCATGTTTCTGAGACCTATGACAAAATGTAAAAGATCTTGGATTAAATGGTAAGAAATTCAATGATATCTCATTATAATTTTGAATCTAGTCAAAACTTCTGACATAAATTTGTGAATAACAACCCATAGATAATTATTTATTCTTGGGCATTAGATAAAACCTCCACCAAACCCTAAGTTGTGACCACAACATAGGGTTTGGTGGAGAAATAAATGAGCTACTCTTAAAAATATTTCAATTGATACATCTTATCAGGGCCTGAACAATTCAGATACAGGCTGTTTCCTAAACTATAATATAAATCACACAAACGAAGTGAAGTCTCGACGTTTTTTTTTAACTAAACCAACATATCCAAATCAGACAGTTCCCATATGAGCTGTCAGATCAGGGTCTACTCTGTTTGCTTATATGCTTCTGACCTGATTGTCTACTTTTGCCGAAGTAATAAAATTCCTTATTTTATGTTTGGAAAACAAGCATATGGGCAGCCATGCAAATTATGATGGTAAAGTATAAAACTGCTTTTGCACAATATGCTTGACAATATAATAATATAATGATACCAGCATCATTGAAACAGTTTCAAGAATAACTTCTTTTTTTCTCCACCAAACCCTATGTTGTGACAGCAATTTAGAATAATCTTGAAGAGAAGATTCTAAAGAATGGTCACAACATAGCGTTTGGTGGAGAAATGATGATTTAGTATTTGAGTACACACCTATCTGTAGTTCTGCAGGACTACACAAAGATCTAAATTCTATTTCAATAAAGACCACATCTAAATCTTTGATACATTCATACTTTTAATTTCTGATTTAAAACTTATCTCATTCTATATACCGTATAATGGGTAATTTTTACTGCTGTAAAAGTTTACGGATTTGGGGTAAAAACACATGATTTGATTTTATATGACTTTTATTTTTACGAATCCATGAAGACACGTAAAAAATTAGCTCATCAAAAGTTTATATCATTAAAAATTCACAATAAATAGTTTGGTTAATACAAAGGCAACTGTATGTCGCAGTTTGACAAGTATTCAAACCTATCACGGTAACCGTGCAGCAAACACATGTACCGGCTATCGCTCTGGGTATCAAACAAAATAATTAAGGTGTACAAATTTATCCCAATGTTTGTTATGGTCAAGTGTTCTGCCAAAGACGACCACTGCAGCAGAAATAAAGTTGGTAAATAAAATATACGTTATGAGCGCCATGAAAAAAGGTCGGATGAGTCCAAAAGCAATAGGGACGAAATTGATGCAGGAATGGTACCCAGCTTTATCTGACAAATTCAGTTAGTGACTGAAACCAGCTACAATATCGTAATCAGTTAGTAACCATGCATCTGATTGGATGATTGTCTCATTTCCTCTCGTATGTTTTGATTTCGGCCAATAGAAACGTTTGTCAGATAATGTGTTGTTTCTTCATATTTTGTGTTGATGCTGATAGCCTATTACACAATGCAATGAAACACCTCTACACTACATGCATAGGTATTAACACATCACTCTAGTGTATTGGAAGATTAGGATGACTTTGATAAGCTTACCCTGCTAGGTTAAATTCAAATGCTAGATACTAGATCTTTTTACCGGAGTTTACGCAGCGAAAATATATGAGGAATATTTTTACGAAAATGATTTTGGTCGTAAAAATAAGTAAAAATTAGCAGCAGGTAAAAATAACCCGTTATACGGTATATCCATGTCACTGGCATTACTCTGAGAGAAAAGGGCACTTGCACATTATTGTGTTTTGAAACCAGTCTCGACCAGTCAATGAGTTTGAACATTGCATAACAGTCTAGATACCCACAGAAGCTTTAGAACTGCTTTAGTGTTGCCTTGCATTAACCCATTCCCACATATTGACGCCTCTTTATGAAAACCGTTGTGATAAATAGAGCATTTGCACAATGGTTTCAAAACTACACAATTCTAAAATGTTTCTTTTCTCTAGTAAATGCTCCTTTTCGGTAGACTTATTCAAAGAGGTAGGATCTAAAAATAGCCTATGAGGTAATTGGTTAAGCCTTTCATACTGAATGGACTCTACAGTGTAAATATTGACGGACCATTCCACTCTGAATATTCAGATTCGAAGGATTAAGCTGTCATCTATATACAATGAGCTCCACTTTTATTTCACTAATTGATTACTAATTGGTTCTACTGCACTTACATCATTGTAATCCACACTGGAGTCGTTGCACATGCCACAGATTGTCATCAGTTCTTCCAAGCCGGGAACATCGGAGCCACGCATTTTCTTGCCATCCAGGTACCTGCAATCACAGTCCAAAATAATGAATAACCCTCAAAGTAGTAATTTTATCCAGTCCCACTTATAGACACCTTTTCACACCTATTGCAAACAGAGCAGACCCAGATCAGATAACTCCTGAAAGAACTGTCTGATCTGCCTTTGCTCTGGTTGCTTATAGGATTTTATAGATCTGATTGTACAGTTTCAACCATGGTGAAAAAATCCCTTTTCCACGTTCCATTTTATTGATTCTGTCCATAAATGGTAATGAGGTGATAAAATCTTGAATAAATGTTAAAGAGGGAAAGGGCTACACATTGCAAAGCTATGCATTTGTCATCTGCAAGAGCTGTCATCTGCTACAATTACATACAGTTTGAATTCTGATATGAGATATCAAGGTACTTGACAGCCGTATCTGGATCCAAACTGTTCCCAAAGTTTATCAGAAAGTCATTCCTAGTGTGTTTACAGTAAATAATGTTCCCTGCTTAAATTCTCAACATTTTTCAACCAGTTACATGACACTTTTAATTGCAATTTGCTGTGAGCGTGCAAAGATATAGGCACTTATGTGTTTCAGTTTAGTAGATATAGGTGCGTATTCAAATACGAAAATCATTATTTTTTCTCCACCAAGCCCTAAGTCGTGACGACTCTTTTAGAATTGTTTTGAAGGCACGATTCTATAAAGTGTGGTCATAACATAGGGTCTGATGGAGAAATAAAGAAGTAGTCTTTAATCCTTTACTCCATGAATATTCATATAATAAATCATGACATCATGAATATTAATTACATTAAATGTTACAGTAGCACATGGCCACAGGAATTTTAGGCCATGGCAGAAACTAGAATCATATCTATATTATACCATAAGCAAACAGAGCAGACCCTGATCAGATGGCTCCTATAGGAGCCGTCTGATCTGGGTCTTCTCTGTTTGCAAAGGCGTATTTATGGAGTAAAGGGTTAAAATGTTTAAGTTCATGCATCTTATCTGGACTTCCAGTGTTTCTATAAACACATGGCATGTTTATGCCACTGTTCTACATATAACTGGTTTCCTTTTACTAATGGCCTTGCCCAAGGCTCACTTACAGGTCTCCTTCTGGGGCATAGGTGGAGCCAGTCATCTGGAATTGCTGGGTTTCAATGTTAGAGCCCTCAATCTTGTTGAAGAAGAACATCTGCAAGAAAAATATACATGTATCAATCAAGTTATCTCAATACATGCTTCTAATACAGTAAAACCTGTTTTAACCCTTTACTTCACAAATACCCCTTTCTACTCCTTTGCAAACAGAGAAGACCCAGATCAGATGGCTCCTGCAGGAGTCGACTGATCAGTGTCTGCTCTGTTTGTTTATTGTATAAAATAGATATATTCCATAGTTTCTACTATGGCTAAAAATTCCCCAATCCATGTGCCACTATACAAAACTGGAAAACTGACTCAGTCAGAGAGGGCCCTGCAGATGATCTTTTGCAGATTGTATACTGGTACACATTCTTTCAAAGTATGATGTGGAATCGAAACCACTGTTTCAAATCATTCTTTCAAAGTATGATGCAGAATCAAAACCATTGTGATAAATAGTTTCATCACAATGGTTTCAAAAAGTGACTTTTACAGAGGCATAGAAAGGTGTATTTATGGAGGAAAGGGTTAAAAAAGAATCGCAAGTAAACTGTACTTTTAAAATTGACAAATATTTTTAGACAAATATTACTTAATGTAAAAAAGCTTCAACTCTTTACTCATTGAATATTCATAAAGGAAATAATATCATGATTACAAATTAGACAAAATTTTACAATGGCTTATGAACACAAAAACTTTTTTGGGATATGGACTGGTTCACTATTCACTCACCCTGCACACCGACATCTGGTTGGTAGTGAGGGTACCAGTCTTGTCAGAGCAGATGACAGATGTACAGCCAAGGGTTTCCACAGATGGCAAGCTTCTTACAATGGCGTTCTTCTTTGCCATTCTTCTTGTTCCTGTAATATGTTGAACAAACAGTTTGTATGTATGAATTCAGACAAAATGTTGTATCAGGGCTCAATATATAAAAGAACAGAAAATATGAAATATATGTTTTCATTATTTCTCTGGGTATTTTTTAACCCTTTCCCTCAAATAAATGTGTTATCACACATTTGCAAACAGAGTAGACCCAGATCAGACGGCTCCTAGAGGAGCTGTCTGATCAGGGTCTACTGTTTGCTAATAGAATTTGATAGATCTGTTTCTTTACTTTCTAAAATGGCTACAATGTTCCACCTTCCATATTTCATTATAACTATGTTGTCCATGAATATTCAGTAGGTATTGAAATTTGGACTAAATATAGAACAGGGAAGGGTTAAACTCTACCTTGCTGGTACTCATTAGGAATGTCTCTCCAATATTCTACTTAGAACCACTAACATGGGAATTAGCACCTCTTACCTACTGCTCTTTTGTATGACGTAGTAAATGTCACCATGTTTTCGGAGGTCCAAAAAAAGAGGCGTAAATTAAAACATTTTTAAGAATAACTCCTTTATTTCCCCACCACTCTTTAGAAAATCGTCTCAAAGAGACAATTCAAAAGAATGGTCACAATATAGGATTTGATGGAGAAATGACAATTTTAGTATCTCCGATTATGCACATTTATGCTGAAGTAAAAAGAGTGTACAGTAAAGTTAAAAACCCCTCTAAACCAGAATTTTAGTAGAAGACTTTAGGTACTTTTAGGCAGGTATCCACTTAATGCAGGATGAATGTCATGCAGAAATCTCCTAGAGGAGCTTTCTGCATGACTTTCACCCTGCATTAAGCTGCCACCTGTCTCCAAGACCGATAGTTATACCAAATTTAATGTTCGGTTTAGAGGGGTTTTACTGTACTGTCTTTTGCATACAGTGTAGTAGACCCAAATCAGAGGGCTCCTAGTGCACACATACCGAGAGCCAAACAGGTGGTGATGACCGCGGGTAAACCTTCTGGGATGGCAGCTACAGCCAGAGCCACAGCAATTTTGAAGTAGTAGATAGCGCCCTGGAATATAACACACAATTTTGATGAACAAAATATCAGTCACAGATTGTTTTGGTGTCTCCCAATACATCATCAATACAATTTTGTAACTTTAACCCTTTCCTCCAAGAATATTGTAAGAAATAATCATGTCATGAATATAGTTTAAATTAATTTGTAATAATAGCACATGGACACAGGATCTTTTAGCCATGGCAGAAACTGTAGAATCGTATCTATATTATATCATAAGCAAGCCCTGATCAGATGGCTACTACACCTTTATAAAGAGAGTAGACCGAGACCAGACGGCCCTATTAGGAGCCGCCTGATCAGGGTCAGCTCTGCTTATTGAATTAACATAGATCTGATTCTACCATTTCTGCTTTGGTAAAAATTTCATATGTCAATATGCCCTTTTAAAAACTAATCTAATCAATATTCATGATGTCATTTTATCTTTCATGAATAGTCATGGAGTAAAGGGTTACACCACCACATCTCCAATTCAGGGGCATAAAAAATACAGGTCTAAAAATGTAAATTCCTTGAAATGAAACTATCAACTTTTCCAAACATTTTTCCATTCCAAAGTTCTGGCTAGGAATTAAACTATCAACAACAATGTTGAATACAAATGCATTGACCAACATGATTTTGAATGTTCAAAGCTTAAATTCTGGATTCACAACTAAGGTTGATTTTTTTACCATTGTTACTTTCATGAGTTACCTACCTTGATCCATGATCCACCATGAGCAGGGTCGTTAAAGTGTCCAATGTTGATAGCCCAGACAGCAATACAGATGACAGTGATAACCTGAAACAATCAGAAAATTTCATGGAATATATTTCACCATGGTAAAAACAAAATAAACAAGTTTGTTTAACGCTTTCCCTCATATAAACGTGCTTTGATGCATCTGCAAGCAGAGTAGACCCAGATCAGACGGCTCCTAGAGGAGCTGTCTGATCAGGGTCTACTCTGTTTGCTAATGGAATTTGATAGATCTGTTTCTATACTTTCTAAAATGACTACAATGTTCCACCTTCCATATTTTATTGTAACTATTTTGTCTATGAATATTCAGTAGGTATTGAATTTTGTAATAAACATAGAACAGGGAAAGGGTTAACTCTTAGTATGCTAATTAAGTCTTGTCCACAAAAACAAGAAGTCTGCTGCACTTCTGAAATTTTTTCTTTCACCATTTCACTTAAAACAAGCAAAAAATGCAGAAACCGCATTAAAGCCGGATTTTTTTTGTGTTAAAAATTTACCTAATGATTTTTTACGTCGCTTCTATACAGTTTCAGTTAATTCACGAAGTCAAACTAATTACAGGTGGAGGAAGCTATCTGCATATCACATATAAATTGTGTAGCATACATAGTTCAGAAGTTATAACAAATTTTAATGACAGCCAAGGTTTCAAAATAGTGACCTTGACCTGATTTCAGGCCATCTGTAAGGTCCTTACCAAAGATATCTGAATACCAAAGGTGAATTGCCTAGCGTTCATGGATCAGAAGTTATAGCAAAATGTTAAAGTTTGTTAAAAACAGCCAAGTTTTCAAAATAGTGACCTTGACCTTGACCCAATTACAGGTATCCTTATATCAACTGAAAGGCCTTCACCAAAGCTATCTCCATACCATATATAAATTGTCTAGCATAAGTGGTTCAGAAGTAAAGACAAAATGTTGAAGTTTTTCAATTATGGCCAACTTGTCAAAATAGTGACCTTGACCTTGACCTAATTTCAAATATCTTTATATCAACTGAAAGGCCTTTACCAAAGCCATCTGTATACCAAAGATGATTTGCCTAGCATTTGTAAAGAAGTTATAGCAATGTTAAATTTTGTTAAAAACAGCAAAGTTTTGGAAACAGAGACCTTGACCTTGTATCCTTGTATCAAGTGAAAGGCCTTCACCCAAGCTAGCAGCATACCAAATATGAATTGTCTAGCTTAAGTAATTCAGAAGTTATAAGCAATGTTAAAGTTTTGTTGACAACAGCACGTTGCACGCCTGGTTTTTGCCAAAAATAAGCCGAATTTTTCTAGAAAAATCAAGCTAATAGAATAGATCTGATTCTAGTCTCTGGCATGGTCAAAATTTCCTGTGTTCATATGACATTACAAAAATTCCGCTAATTAATATTCAGGATGTCCTTAACCCATTCCCTCATAGGCTATTTTTAGATCCAACCACTTTGAATAAATCTACCGAAAAGGAGCATTAACTAGAAAAAAGGAACATTTTAGAATTTTGTAGTTTGAAACCATTGTGATAAATAGAGCATTTGCTCCTATAGGAGCAAATGCTCTATATATCACAATGGTTTCAACAGGTGACTTTTACAGAGGCGCATTTATGGAGGAAAGGGTTAATTATTACATTGATATTTATGGAGTAAAGGGTTAAAGGTATACCTTTGACAGCTGATTGGAGAACTCATCCAGTTTTTGCTGCAGTGGGGTCTTTTCAGTCTCAGTGTCCATCATCTCGTTCCTGATCTTTCCTGAAATAGACAAAGAGAAGTGTCCCATGAGTTATTGATACAGTCCAACAGTATCCAACAAAAGTACCCAACTGATACAAAATATGACCATTAGTCAAAGATAGAACAGAACTGGTTTTATAAAACCCTTTCCTTTTGATGTCTTTTTGAAACCATTGTGATAAAAAGAGCATCTGTTCCATAGGAGCAAATGTTCTATTTATCACAACAGTTTCAAAACTAGACAATTTTTTTGACACCATGAACAAGTGAATTTCTTATCATGACAGAAATTGAAGAATCGGATCTATATTATTTCAAGAGCAAACAGAGCAGACAGCTCCTACAGAAGCCATCTGATCTTCATCTACTTTGTCTGCAAAGACATATCTATGGAGTAAAGGGCTAAGCAGAGCTACAGATAAAGGTGCGTACTCAAATACTAAAATCGTCATTTCTCCATCAAACCCTATGTTGTGACCACTCTTTAGAATCGTCTCTTTGAGACGATTCTAAAGAATGGTCACAACATAGGATTTGATGGAGACATAAAGAAGTTATACCTGAAAATATTGTAATTTACGTATCTTATCTGGAGCTCTGTTAAGGAAACAGTTTGGATCCAGTCTCACAGAACCCAATCTGTTTGACATTCTCGTAATGGTTTTGAAAAGAATGGAAGGATGATTTTAAACTTGGCAGCAGACATCAACTATTGTATGTGAAAACTACTATGCATTCAAGGTGTTAAGCACTATGATTTCCCTGTGGATTATTAACTTTGTCAATGATTTTTTGCTGTGTTATACCAGAAATCCTCCCTGCTCCCATAAGTCACATTTACCAGTTCATTGTATAAGACTATAACACAATCACTCTGGCATACAAGGTTTCAGAATCTCCTTTCATGACCTTGGCATCCTCAAGCAGAAAGAGGACTACTATCGCTTAATCAAAATTCATACTGTTTCATAAGATAGAAATCCATGCCAAATACTGCTATAAGAATATCATATTCCATAACAACTCTGTCGCCAAATAACAGGATTCTGATCAGATTAAAAGATATACTCTCAATTTGGGTCATGAAAATGCGTTTATATGAAGGAAAGGGTTAATCTCTATCCCGCTAACTCAACTCGGGCAAAATTTGCAAACAGCTTAGATCCAGATGCAGGGCTTTTTCTCTCTTAATTGGGAAGGGGCCTTAGCCTGCTGATTCTGGGAAGAATTATCGCTAAAATTGCTGATTTGGGAAGCAAAAAAGCTGGTGTAAGTTTGGATTTTTGGGAAAACTGCATGATTTTAAAGAAATTTTCAATTGGGAAGGGGCCTTTTATAGGCCTCTGTTATAGAAGGTGAAAAAACCCTGCAGATGAGACGGTAAATGTAGTCCAAGCTAACCCTTGATGAGTTTGAGCAGACATATATTATCTTCAACATGGTAAGGGATAAAAGAAATGACTCTGATTACTACTGCCTTCAGACAGAACAATTTGCAGTACATGCCAAAGATTAACATAATGGGTCTTTGAAGCAGTAACTGATAACATTTCAAAAACATTACAAACCCTCATTTTTCAGAACGAATGGACCTTTATTATATAAAACTTAAAAGTACAGTATAATTGCTCAAAACAATTTGGTCAACAATTTTTCATGCTAAAGGTTAAAGCAGGAAACATAAATGATAACAGGCAACAACAATTCAGCAGCCTAGGAGTAAAAAACTAAATATGAAATGATCTGGAAATATGCTTTATGTCAGCAAATTCCCTTCCACAGTCACTATAACCATTATAAAACAGGCATGCCAGGTTTACCCTAAACATTAGAGCACCCCTCTCCACTGGTTGGTAAAGCCTAATAAGTCAATTCTACTACAACTGAAACTAGTGGAATAGCAAATAAAGTAGACCTTAATACAGAGCTACTGGTAAATGTACATACTCAAGTAATAACATCTTTATTTCTCCACCAAACCCTATGTTGTGACCAATCTTTAGAATCGTCTCAAAGAGACGATTCAAAAGAGTGGTCACAATATAGGGTTTGGTGGAGAAATAAAAAAGATGTTCTTGAAAATGTTTTAATTTACATTTCAATTTTCTTATTTGGACCTTTGTTAATAAATCTGCTCCTTTAGGAGATGTTTGATCTGGTTCTGCACTATTTACCTAGGTTTTAGGGTAATTATAGCATCTTCCCAGCAGGTATGTATCTGCACAAACAGACACCAAGCTCGAAAAGCTCTGTTCAAATCTGGCATGCCATCTCTGTTTCCCCTTAGTATACAGTCACATAATACCATCAGCATAAAAGCATAGCTTTTGTTTTTATCCATCTATGAACATATGGATATGTACATTTCATACAAAGAAGTAATTCTGGTGATGATCAGGCATTATTTATGTGACAATTTGCTTGGAATCATCACTAACGTCCATTCCAATTGATACAAATGAGGGCAATGCGGGGAAATATCTACTGCAGATTTACAAGTTCCGACACTTACAGGTAGTGGCGTGTTTGTACGAGTGTTAGCTATCATCAGCAAAATACAAACAATTTCTTGTTCATATAAACAGCCAGGTTTTTTTCCTTTCCCTCTTCCTTCATCCATCAAATTCTATGCAAGCTTATTGGCAGTATAATCATACTTTTATTTCTAAACCTTTACCTTATCACAATGCATTTCATCAACATTGCTTGTTTAGTTGAAACTTTGAGATTTCTGTAAACACAACCAACCAACAAAAACTTCAGCAATACAAAGTTTTACAAGTTGGCTACAGGGCATGTTGATTTCTGCTGACAGACAGATATTCTATTGACTGTCTTCTAACTACAGGTGTACCATAAGCTGTAAACCTTTCACCACTTTGCAATTTTTGTTAAAAAATGTTTCTTTCCATTCTTTAACCCTTTCCTTGCAAACAGAGTAGACCCAGATCAGATGGCTCCTATAGGAACCGTCTGATCAGGGTCTGCTCTGTTTGTAATGGAATTTGATAGATCAGTTTCTTTACTTTCTAAAATAGCTACAATGTTCCACCTTCCGTATTTCATAACTATTTTGTCCATGAATATTCAGTAGGTATTGAAATTTTGAATAAACATAGAACAGGGAAAGTAAAGCAGTACCTTCCTACTTTTTATTCCTTTGCAAACAGAGTAAACCCAGATCAGATGGCTCCTGTAGGAGCCGTCTAATATGGGTCTGTTCTGTTTCAGTTTGCTTAACCTGTTCCCTCAAAGGCTATTTTTAGATCCAACCACTTTGAATAAATCTACCTAAAAGGAGCATTAACTAGAGAAAAGGAAAATTTAGAATTTAGTAGTTTGAAACCATTGTGATAAATAGAGCATTTGCTCCTATAGGAGCAAATGCTCTATTTATCACAATGGTTTCAATAGGTGATTTTTACAGAGGCGTAGAAAGGCGTATTTATGGAGGAAAGGGTTAAGCCATGATATAGATCTGATTCTACAGGTTTTGTCAAAGCAAAACATTCCCTTGAAAATAATACCTTATAAAAATTCAGCTAATAAGATAATTAATAAGGTAAGGTGTAAGGTATTTCAATTTTCTAAACTCACGCACCATGTTGAGAAAGTAAGAATCTAGACATTCACAGAAAAACAGCTGGGTAATTATGTTAAATCAGTCAAATCATTATTCTAAGTAATCTTCTTTCATGGCATATTTGAAAATGTTCCAAATGCTCAGTGTGTGTGTGTGTGAAACTAAAGCAAACTATATTCACAAGAATAATTGGAAACATAATAACAGTTTTATCAAATGTGATGCCACTGTAGAGCAGGGCATAAAACCAAGGTACCATATTGTCCCTAATAAACGAACCCACTTTTATAAATGCCATGTTACTTCTGGAGGGAAACTAACGATGAATAAAACTATACAAGAACAATTAAATATAGGCTTTTGAAAATACATATAACAGCTTCATGCAGACTGAAAGCAATGCAGAAGCTCTCATGTGAGCTTTCTATATTGCTTTCATTCTGCATTAACCCATTCCCACATAGGCTATTTTTAGATCCAACCACGTTGAATAAATCTACCGAAAAGGAGCATTAACTAGAGAAAAGGAAATTTTTAGAATTATGTAGTTTGAAACCATTGTGATAAATAGAGCATTTGCTCCTATAGGAGCAAATGCTCTATTTATCACAATGGTTTCAACAGGTGATTTTTATAGAGGCGTAGAAAGGCAAGTTTATGGAGGAAAGGTTAAGCAACCACCTGTGTACAACATGCAACAAGCTCCTTTTCAAATATATTATCCCAAAGGCGTGCATTTATTAGAGAAGCTACAGTATTTAATATCCCTTGACGTTGTGATCTAAACTTCTACCCTTAAATGTGTAAGACGAATTGACTAGTGTCTGCAAAAAGCATTGATGCAGATCAGAGGGTTCTTTCTGGAGCCTCTTGAACGAGGTCTACAGTAATGATCAAATATCAATGTTTTCAAAGTTTCTAAGCAAATTTCACCTTTTAATGAATTAACTGTACTTGGAATCATTCCACTTTCAGAAAATTTCAGCATGAACTGGGATAAAGATATATATAAATTATGATAGGATTTTTATGATTTCAATGGGCATCTATCTCCCTGTGTGATCTGAGAGGTTCTCACCTCTCATTAACCTTTCTAAGCTTTATTTACACAGGCCGCCATGAAAGACTTGTTAGTGAGAAGTCTTCCAAAGTGGTATTTTCCCATACACTTTAACCCTTTCCTTCATATTCAAAAATGCATTTTCACGCAGATCAGATGGCTCCTAATGCAGCTACTTCAAACCCTTTCTATGTTGAATATTCATGTAAGAAATAAGGACGATTGATATTAATTAAATTAGTTTTTACAATGGCATATGAACACAGGACATTTTGGCTCAGACAGACACTGTAAAATCAGATCTATATTGTACCATGCACAATCAGACGCATATCAGACAGATCCAATAGCAGCTGTTTCATCTGGGTCTACACAATTGCAAAGACATAAAAAAGCATACATAAGAAGGAAAGGGCTAACCCTTTCCCTAATAGAAATCTTTTTTGATGCCTTGGCAAACAAAGTAGACAACAATCAGACAGCTCCTACAGCAGCAGCGGTCTGATCAAGGGCTGATCTGTTTGCCTATGACATTATATAGATCTGAAGCTACAGTTACTGCCAAGGTAAAAATTCTGTATTCATGTACCATTATAAAAATCAGCTAATAAATATTCATGATGTCAATATTTCTTTCATGAATACTCAAGAGGGGAAAGGTTAAAAGAAGACTTCAATCACTAAGATGTAACCTGCTTTTAACACTTTCCCTATTCTATGTTTATTTCAAATTTCAATACCTACTCAATATTCATGGACATAATAGTTAAAACATAATATAGAAGGTGAAACATTGTAGCCATTTTAGAAAGTAAAGAAACAGATCTTTCAAAATCCAGTAGCAAACAGAGCAGACCCTGATCAGACGGCTCAAAACTGCAAAATCAGATCTATAAAGTTCCATAAGGAGCCGTCTGATCTGGGTCTACTCTGTTTGCAAATGTTTTATATGAAGGAAAGGGTAAATAACAGTATGCACCCTAATCACTCACTGCCAACCCTGCCACCCTTACTAAGTTTTGATAATAAAGATTTACTGGCAGTTTATTGACCTGATAATGACCATAAACTGTAGACAGGGGTCTAATAGCAATGCTTCTAAGTACAGTATGATATCTATGCTGACTGTGGTTTGGTATTTTTTCTGATATTCTCATTTAACCCTTTCCTCCATAGGTTATTTTTTAGATCCATCCACTTTGAATAAATCTACCGAAAAGGAGCATTAACTAGAGAAAAGGATTTTTATTTAGAATTTTGTAGTTTGAAACCATTGTGATAAATAGAGCATTTGCTCCTATAGGAGCGAATGCTCTATTTATCACAATGGTTTCAAAAAGTGGTTATTACAGAGATATATATATAGAAAGGTGTATTTATGGAGGAAAGGGTTAACACACCAGGGTCTTCTAATGCATTTTCAATTTCTTTCAAACAGAAATCCCGATAAGATTGCAGAGTTACTCAGTTCACTTACTTATCACTGCTTTTTAGACAAATTCTTTTTTTTCTTCTTTTCTTTCTTTTTTTTTTCAATGACTGATGGAGAGTTACTTAGATAACATTTTTTTAGGGATCGAAGATCGGAGAGTTAAGATGCCAAATACTGCAGAAAACAATTTGTTCAATTTGCTATAGGTACAATCACATGATCACTACAGCCGGAGACAAGTGACAAGTGACAAGTTTGTCATATCATATCACCAGTAACATCCCTATGAGTGGCACAAACTCAAAACATACCGCTAGAGTATGCTTAGAAACAGTAATTAGACAATAAATCCCGACTCCAGTGAGGTGCCAAGGAACTGTCACATGGAGGTCTGATATAGCTGTTTCCTAGTGCTATTATCTACACTCTATCCTTTAGTATCCTTTAGTATCATACACCCTAGACGATAATAAAGTTTTAATTAACTTTTAACCCTTTATTAAATTCCACAGATACGCCTTTTTCATGCCTATATGCAAACAGATACGCTATTTTTAGATACCTCCTCTTTGAATAAATCTAGATCCAACCTCCTCTTTGAATAAATCTACTGAAAAGGAGCATTTACTGGAAAAAGGGAAAATTTAGAACTGAGTAGTCCTGAAACCATTGTGATAAATAGAGCATATGCTCCTATTGCTCCTATAGAACAAAATACTCTATTTATCACAGTGGTTTCAAAAAGCGAATTTTATAGAGGCGTCAATATATATAGGAGGGAATGGGTTAAAGGGAAAGTCTCGGTCTACTTCAAATCATCCCAAAGGAGGCCTTTATCAATCTCCTAGCATTCTGATCTGAATCCTTCTCTATAATCCGAGCCTCATTTTATAAGTTCAGTATTTTGTCTAAATTTGTCATGAGTTAATCCTTTATTTTGAAAGGGTGTTTCTGCAAAAATTATTTTGCCAATGTGACATTTGGAAACGAATTTGTCAAACAAAAAGTGTAGACCCAGATCAGAGACAGATTCTCACTGTCTGCCAGTTGAAACTATGTCCTATTGCCAATGTCCATATCAAGGGGCACAAGAGAATTGCAAGTAAACATGCTGAAATGGTCCGTTTTGCTTGTATACAGACTTCTTCATTCAATTGTCATGTACATTTCTTTGCTCTTTCTCTCTATCATGCTTCATCTACACTTCTCTCTTTCTTTCTTTCTTTCTCCCTGTCACTCTTTCTATTCAATTCTTTACATAATTTTGGTGCATTATAATTTCACATAATTCAAACAAACCTGAATAGGTAGTAGCACCAACTTGGAGAAGTAACAACAGATGGGATGAGGCTGTAAATCTAAAAATAGCCCATGATGGTAATATTGTACTGCCACAAATTAATCCCACATCATATTTTCTGAGACTGGTCCAACCTAAACATCGGCAGATTCCAAAAGCGATGCAAAACAGAAACAGAAGACGCAGATAATGCACAGGTGAAAGATAAGGCAGAATAGAAAGGGGCAATAACCACCCAAAAAAGTTACTTGCGATCTCACACCTGCTATTTTCCATCATTTATAATTACAGCTCCAAGCCACAGGTAGCAGTTATGAACTGATTTTGTAAAGTATATACCTGTGGTAAATCATACAGTATTCTCTTCAACTCAAAGAAAATCATATACAGTAAAATCCCTCTAAACCAGAATTCTGGTAGAAAATAATTTAGACAGGTGGCTGCTGCAGGGGAAAGTCATGCAGAAAGCTCCTACAGGAGCTTTCTGCATGACTCTCACCCTGCATTAAGCTGCCATCTGTGTCCAAGATCGATAATTAAACTAAATTTAATGTCCAGTTTAGAAGGGTTTCACTGTATGGCAGTTTTAAGTGCCAAACACACACCAAATATGCCCCTCAGGAACCATTTGGTTGGTTTAGAACTTATCCAAGATGTTATAGCCACACACAATTTCATGAAGTTTGACAAAGATCGGAATAAAATTGGTTGACAGAGAACAGCAAAGGACCTTTACAATTTTCCTTTTTATTCACAGTGGGCATAAATGGGTGACCACATTCCCTCATGTAGATGTCTTTTGACGTTTCTATTATATTTTTATATGATATTTTTTATAATTATTTAGTTTGAAACCATTGTGATAAATAGAGCATTAAGCTTCAATAAAAACAAATGCTCTATTTAAAACTACATAATTATAAAATTGTCCTTTTTCTAGTGCATGGTCCTTTTTGGTAGAATTGTTCAAAGAGGTTGGGTCTAAAATAGCCTATAAGGGAATGGATTTACACTTGCTGCAATAATAGCAAGATATCATTAACCCTTTCCTCCATAAATACGCCTTTCTACACCTCTGTAAAAGTCACCTGTTGAAACCATTGCTATAAATAGAGCATTTGCTCCTATAGGAGCAAATGCTCTATTTATCACAATGGTTTCAAACTACTAAATTCTAAATTTTCCTTTTCTCTAGTTAATGCTCCTTTTAGGTAGATTTATTCAAAGTGGTTGGATCTAAAAATAGCCTTTGAGGGAACAGGTTAAGCAAACTGAAACAGAACAGACCCATATTAGACGGCTCCTACAGGAGCCATCTGATCTGGGTTTACTCTGTTTGCAAAGGAATAAAAAGTAGGAAGGTACTGCTTTACTTTCCCTGTTCTATGTTTATTCAAAATTTCAATACCTACTGAATATTCATGGACAAAATAGTTATGAAATACGGAAGGTGGAACATTGTAGCTATTTTAGAAAGTAAAGAAACTGATCTATCAAATTCCATTACAAACAGAGCAGACCCTGATCAGACGGTTCCTATAGGAGCCATCTGATCTGGGTCTACTCTGTTTGCAAGGAAAGGGTTAAAGAATGGAAAGAAGCAAATGCTCTATTTATCACAATGGTTTCAAACTACAAAATTCTAAAAATTTCATTTTCTCTAGTTAATGCTCCTTTTCAGTAGATTTACTCAAAGTGGTTGGATCTAAAAATAGCCTATGAGGGAATGGGTTAAAAAAAATCTCTGCTCAAAGGTTCAACACTTAAAAATGCTCCATTCCATAACTGTCAACACTTTACATTCTAAGTAACAGTTGACTGCAAAAAATATTGTCTGCTACGACTCAAAGTCAGTCAGTCTTTCATTTCACTTCAAAATGTAGTAAAAGTATTACCAAACTGCTAATCTGGATAAAAAATATTTCTAAACGTTAACATGAACATGTCCTGTTAACTTGAAAAATTCATTCACTTATCTTGTGGCTGTTCAACAGCACTCCATTACTGGCCCACAGCCATCGGCTGAAGAATTTATAACTATGTTTCCTTCTCATTTCCGCATAAAAACAAGTTATTTAAAATAAAATATTCAAATAAAATATACCTACTGGGTCGCAATAATCAATATGGATAATTCATTCTCAATATAAGTCAACCATAAGGCTTTATGGCTCAAACTTCTGCAAACTTGTGCATTCCACTGGGTAGATAAGTATTAACATTTTGATCTACATTTGATAACATGTCCTATTGGAACTTCAACAAGATGTGTCTGTATAACACTATGCCCAAAACAGACCCTTTGACCAATGAATTTTTACCTCGACCTTGAAGTTTGGCCCGGCCTTGACATGGCGCCACTTAAATGTTAAAGCTTCATGTGATGAGTATAAAAGCTAGGTATGTTATGTCAACAGTTAAACAAGAGGGCCATGATGGCCCTAAATCGCTCACCTGGCCTTACGGTTTCAGAGAAGAAGAGTTTTAAAGATTTTCCTATGAGAAACTGATAAGCTCTGGGGCGGGCCATATTTGGTCCAGGGGTCATAATTTAAACAATCTTTGTAGAGGACCATTAGATAATGCTACATACCAAATATCAATGGTCTAGGCCTTACAGTTTCAGAGAAGAATTTTTTTAAAGATTTTCCTATGAAAAGCTGATAAGCCCAGGGACTGGGCCATTTTTGGTCCGGGGGTCATAATTTGAACAATCTTTGTAGAGGACCATTAGATGATGCTATATACTAAATACCAAAGGTCTAGGCCTTACGGTTTCAGAGAAGAAGATTTTTAAAGATTTTCCTATGAGAAACTGATAAGCCCTGGGGCGGGACCATTTTTGGTCCGGTGGTCATAATTTGAACAATCTTTGTAGAGGACAATTAGATAATGCTACATACCAAATATCAAAGGTCTAGGCCTTACGGTTTCGGAGGAGAAGATTTTTAAAGATTTTCTTAAGAAAAACTGATAAGCCCCGGGGCGGGGCCATTTTTGGCCCGGGGGTCATAATTTGAACAATCTTTGTAGAGGACTATAAGATGATGCTACATACTAAATACCAAAGGTCTAGGCCTTACAGTTTCAGAGAAGAAGATTTTTAAAGATTTTCCTATGAGAAACTGATAAGCCCTGGGGCGGGGCCATTTTTGGCCCATGGGTCATAATTTGAACAATCTTTGTAGAGGACCGTTAGATAATGCTACATACCAAATATCAAAGGTCTAGGCCTTACGGTTTCAGAGGAGAAGATTTTTAAAGATTTTCCTAAGAAAAACTGATAAGCCCCAGGGCGGGGCCATTTTTGGTCCAGGGGACATAATTTGAACAATCTTTGTAGAGGACCATTAGATAATGCTACATACCAAATATCAAATGTCTAGGCCTTACGGTTTCAGAGAAGAAGATTTTTAAAGATTTTCCTATGAGAAACTGATAAGCCCCGGGGCGGGGCCATTTTTGGCCTGGGGGTCATAATTTGAACAATCTTTGTAGAGGACCATTAGATGATGCTACATACTAAATACCAAAGGTCTAGGCCTTACAGTTTCGGAGGAGAAGATTTTTAAAGATTTTCTTATGAAAAACTGATAAGCCCCGGGGCGGGGCCATTTTTGGTCCGGGGGTCATAATTTGAACAATCTTTGTAGAGGAACATTAGATGATGCTACATACCAAATATCAAAGGTCTAGGCCTTACAGTTTCAGAGGAGAAGATTTTTTAAGATTTTCCTAAGAAAAACTGATAAGCCCCAGGGCGGGGCCATTTTTGGTCCAGGGGTCCTAATTTGAACAATCTTTGTAGGGGATCATTAGATGATTCTACATACCAAATATCTAAGCTCTAGGCTTTGTGGTTTCAGAGAAGAAGATGTTTAAGTAAATTGTTGACGACGCACGACGCACACCGCACGACGCACATACGCACGACGCACGACGACGGACGCCGGACACTGCCCCCTCACAATACCTCACCTGGCACTTTGTGCCAGGTGAGCTAAAAAAAGTAATCACATAGGTTTAGAAATTAATGTGACCTTGACCTGGAAACTTTCCACAACCATGCCATGCCTCCTTTCAAAGTTGCAGCTCAATGAGATAAGTAACCATTGCAAGTACAATATTTTCTATCTCTTATAGTTCAAAAGTTATAGCCAGGAGATTAATGTTTCAAAAAGACAAACCACCAGACAGACAAGCCAAAAATAAAGGCCCATCTAAATCTTGGGTGCATTCAAATGATTACATTTTGTATAATTATATTGGTCATCATAGCTCCCTGAGGTTAACTAACCCTTACTGTGAGGCACACGAGTCACTAATGTCGTTTGCAAACAGTGTAGACCCAGATGAGAGGGCTCCTAGAGGAGCCCTTTCGTCAGGGTCTGCACTGCTTGTCATGTTACACTTTTCTTTAGAATAATCCTTAAATATTCACTATAAGCTTGACCTTTTTGAATTTTGGAAGAGTCCATTAGAAAACTCAGCGATGTAGGGGTTAACACAGCCTCAGTCTACTGCTTATATTTTGTTAGTAGACAACAACTTTACAGTAAGACCCGTCTAAAGAAGTCACTCAACAGAAGTTTAAATGTTGACAGACAATAGCTTAATGCAGGACGAAAGCAATGCACAAGACTCTGAAAGGAGCTTTCTGCCATACTCTCATCCTGAATTAAGAAACCACTTGCCTTCAAAACAACCTATATTTATTCATTAAGAAGCAGCTTTAAAGTTTCCACTGTACTTCAATCATATCAGTAGACGACAAGGCAATATTGTATGACAATCACAAATGACAGATTCCATCAGTTCTATGTCAGATTAATCCTTAATGTGTGGAAACCAAGTATATAATACTAGACTAAGATCAGAGGGCTCCCGGGGAACCCTCCGATAAGGCTCTGCACTGTTCATCACAAAAATCATTTTCTTCAATGATATATTCAGTTTCTTCAATGATAAATTTTGATACAATATTTTGTTGAGTTAATTAATATTCAGAAAGGGAGGAGCCAATTAATATCAATCAGCAGGTTATGGGTTAACCCTTAAAATGTTATGCCATTTCCATCTTCAGTAGATACCAGATTCCATTCACTTCTCAAAAAGACTGGTCTTCTTCAAAATTATTTCTTTCTCCAAAAAAATATTACCAGAACATTATGACTAAGACACAAGTAACTGTTATTCAGTATAATTTGAACTGTTTACTAAGGATATCAATAATCCTGTGAGTCGATAACTTATACCAATTTCAATTTGTACAATTTCAATTTCCAGGGCTTATTGCTTAACCCTTTCAGTGTGAGAAACAAGTCGCTGGTGTCCTTGGCAACTAGTGTAGACTGTAGACCCAGATGAGAGGGCTCCTCTAGGAGCCCTCTCATCAGGGTCTGCACTGTTAGTCATGTTTCACTTTTCTTTACAACAAATTCATGAATATATATTCAGGCACGCTTGCGCTGTTTTAATTTTGGAACAGTCCATTTGAATCTTCATCTTTGAAACTGATAAAGGAGTATTGTTTTGATCACTGTCTGAAAAGTTCGGCATTGTGTCTGAGATTTTCCATTTCCTTTTCCACTGAATTTTAAAAACCCATTCTTCTGAAATTATTTTTAAATCAACATTATTCGAGGAAGAGAGGCTTTACTGAAAAGAATCTGAAATGTCATTAAGAGTGCAAAACTGAAACAAAATAACAATATCTAGACATAGAAGTGTAAATATCAAAAGGCTCCACTTCATGATGATGAAGTATCCTAGCTGATCCCTTATACAGGTTTAAAAAATATCTTGAATTTTTTAATTACTTACGATTTATTTGAAGTTTCTGAGAAACTTCTGATGAGTCAGTGTAAACCAGGCTTTGTTCCTTAACCCATTCCCTCATAGGTTATTTTTTAGATCAAACCTCTTTGAATAAATGTACCGAAAAGGAGCATTAACTAGAGAAAAGGCCAAATTTAGAATTTTATAGTTTGAAACCACTGTGATAAATAGAGCATTTGCTCCTATAGGAGCAAATGCTCTATTCATCACAATGGTTTCAATAGGTGATTTTTACAGAGGCGTAGAAAGGCGTATTTATGGAGGAAAGGGTTAAGGAGGCGCTGATTTACTTGGCGTCTCATCTGGATCCAAACTGTTTGCAAATGCAAGTCAGAATAAACTTGGCTGAGCCTTTAGCACCAATAAACCTTACGACACAGATCAGTGAAAAACAGATAAAAGTATTACCCCTCCTACCCCCAACCCCAACGTGTTCTTCAAATATATTGAGAAGTCAAATTTATAAGGCCATAACCCTTTCAATGTTCAATATTCATAACAGAAATTATGCATGAATATTTATTAGCTGAATTTTTATAATGTAAAAATTTCAAAGAATTTTTTTTATTGACAAAAACTGTAGAATCTGACCTTAATAATGTCAAAATAAAACAGAGCAGACCCTTATCAGACGGCCCCAACAGGAGTTGTCAATCTGGGTCTACTCTGTTTACAAAGGTGTATTTATGGAGTAAAGATTAAACACAGTTGGTAGCTTTCTGCAACACGCTATGGCAGAGATGTAACTACTGCCAACAAGAGATGTAGTGACATCTTCATATATGACAATATCACAGCAGTTACCATGGCGATAAAATACAAATTCAGCCGCAGCATGTTGCATTTTTTAGACGCACTCCCTTTGATGTGCCAGCCAAAAACTCTGCTAAACCACTTAAGAGTGTATGACTGCAACAAGGTAACTGTCGCTGTGACTGTTGTCTCCACATGCTTCTTGCTTTTATATGCTGCAACATTTCAAAGACTCAGCAGACTCTTCTTTAACCCGTTACTCCATAAATACACCTTTTTATGCCATCGCAAACATAGTAGACCCAGATCAGATGGTTCCTGTAGGAGCTGTCTGATCAGGGTCTGCTCTGTTTGCTTATGACATTATTCAGATGTGACTCTACAGTTTATGCCATGGCGAAAATTCCTTATGTTCATATGCTATTATAAACATGGACCCATTAGTTATTCATGACATCATTATTTGTTCCATGAATACCCATGGAGACTGGAGTAATGGGTTAACCTGTTCCTTCATACAAATGCTTTTTCACACCTTTGAAAACAGAGTAGACTCAGATCTGACGGCTCCTGCATGATCTATCTGATCAGAAGCTTTATAAGCAGCTGAAAAATTGTCATCTATACCCAAGCTTTAAAGGACATTTTTTTTAATTCATAATCAGGGTGTTAACCCATTCCCTCATATTGATGCTTCGCAAAAGTCACCTGCTGAAACCAGTGATAAATAGAGCATTTGCTCCTACAGGAGCAAATGCTCTTTTTATCACAATGGTTTCAAACTACAAAATTCTAAAACTTTCCTTTTCTCTAGTTAATGCTCTTTTTCAGTAGATTTATTCAAAGAGGTTGGATCTAAAAATAGCTTAGTAACAAGGTAATGGGTTAATCATTGTTTTGCAAACATAATGAGCTCTTTACTTTTATTTTGCAGTTTCTCCCAGTGACCCAAAAAACACTGTGTTTATAATATGAGCCAACAAATATTCATAATGGCATTACTTCAGACATGAATATTTATAGAGAAAAGGGTTGAAATAAAAATAATTTCATCCTCTGATCTAATGAAATCTACATAATATTTATACATTTTTAACTGAAATATGGCTAAATTCTGACATACAATTGAACCAGTTTTATGCTTTCTTTATAAACTTGTTAACAGATATTACAAATATTCAGTAGCGTTATCAAAATTAAATCTGAGAATGAATTGTCAAGATGAAGTAATTGTTTCCTCAGTAATATCTACATGTACAAAGCTACATCTGTTTTTCTTTTTCTTTAACCTTTTACTCCAAAAATACACCTTTGAAAATTGATCCCAGATCAGTGTCTGCTCTGTTTGCTGATGAAATTTTAACAGATCTGACGCTATCTGTATCAATACCAAAACTAAGCGTACATATGCCATTATAAAACTTAAAGCAAATAGATATGCATGATATCATTATTCTTAACATGAATATGCAACAAGGAAAGGGTTAAGTAGCCATTATAGAGAGGTTCTAGGGTACAATGGTACTGCCTACTTAACCCCTTCCCTGTTCTGTGTTTATTCCAAATTCCAATACCTACTGAATATTCATGAACAAAATAGCTATAATGAAATACGGAAGATGGAACATAGCCTTGTAGCCATTTTAGAAAGTAAAGAAACAGATCTATCAAATTCCGGTAGCAAACAGAGCAGACCCAGATCAGACGGCTCCTATAGGAGCTGTCTGATCTGGGACTACTCTGTTTGCAAATGCATGAAAAATGTTTAAATCAGGGAAAGAGTTAAGAGGTACTAACCCTTTCCTGTAGAATATTTATTTGTATGAAATTAGAAATAATCGTACCATGACTATTAATTAGCAGAATTTTTATAATGTAGTTTTCAAAGGAATTTCTTGCTTTGACAAGAACTGTAGAACCAGTTCTCTGTATCATGCCTTTTGCAAACAGAGCAGACCCTGATCAGACAGCTCCTTCAGGAGCCGTCAGATCTGGGTCTACTCTGCTTGCAAAAGGCATGAACAGTTACAGGAGTATCTGTGAGAGAAAGGGCAAAACAGGCAACAGGCTGATATAAGCATTTGTCTTATCATCTCTCTATCTAAAGTTTACAAAACAATACAAAGTTGGCTACACCTGGAGAATATAAAGACTTTGTCTATTACCTGGACCAGTGGTATTCTGTCAAATGCTGAATTTAAAATGTCAATCATTGTTCTACTCTACAGAGTCCAATGAATACTAAAGGATTTTGACCCAGCTTAGAGGGCTCCTCTATGAGCTTACATTCAGCATCTCAGAATCAAAACTATTTAACCTTCTGACTGTTTGCTGTATTATCTCTTAGATAATGGAAGCTTCTTGCATTTTGTACACAGGTGATTGCTTAACCCATTCTCTCCTACTGACGCCTTTTTGCGCCTCTGTAAAACTCTTTTTTTTTTAAACCATTGTGATAAATAGAGCATTTGCTCCATAGGAGCAAATGCTCTATTTATCACAATGGTTTCAAAACTACACAATTCTAAAATTCTCCTTTTCTATATTTAATGCTCCTTTTCAGTAGATTAACTCAAAGAGGTTGGATCTAAAAAAAAAATGAGATAATACAGAATGAAAGCAATGCAGAAAGCTCCTAGAGAAGTTTTCTGCATTGCTTTCAGTCTGCATTGAGCTATGACTTGTATATTGAAAAACTTATATTTCTTTATATAATGTTTTTTATGTAAGGTTTTTGTTGTTTCATTGATCGTTAATCTTTCCCCCCCCCCCCCTCCCCCCCAAACACACACTTATAGGAGCCATCTTATCAGGGTCTGCTCTGTTTGCTTATGATATAATGATTCTACAGTTTCTGCCATGTCAAAAACATCCTACGCCCATGTGCTATTATAACAATTAAATCAATAATCATGTCATTCTTTTTTACATGAATATTCATGGAGTAAAGGGTTAAAAGGTCCATGTAGTATGAAAGGCTATCATTTGCTATGACTCTTAGTGACACACAGTACAGATCCTGATCTGTGTATACACTGATGGCAAACACAAATTCACTTGTTCTCAAACTTAACCCTTTCCCTGGTTCTATGTTTATTCCAAATTTCGATACCTACTGAATATTCATGGACAAAATAGTTATAATGAAACATGGAAGGTGGAACATTGTAGCCATTTTGGAAAGTAAAGAAACAGATCTATCAAATTCCACTAGCAAACAGAGTAGACCCTGATCAGATGGCTCCTCTAGGAGCCGTCTGATCTAGATCTACTCTGATTGCAAAAGCGTGAAAACACGTTTATATGAGGGAAAGGGTTAAAGGATTAAACATCAGACACATAAAGCATACCTGACTTCGGTTTGCATAGCTCTGACCTTGAAAAAATATCTTCCTGCCCTTCAGACATTCTCTGGAAGCTTGGTTATCCTGTGCAGTATTTATCCTGCTTCAACATAACCTTTATTTTACTGAACATCATCTGATTGGCAATTGCAAACAGCTTGGATCCAGACGAGACACTGAGTAACTCATCAGGATTCAAGCTGTTTGACACTCAGTCAGTAGTGTCTCAAAAGCTTGAACAAATCTAAACTACTTAACCCTTTCCCTCACAGGCTATTTTTTAGATCCAACCACTTTGAATTAATCTACCGAAAAGGAGCATTAATTAGAGAAAAGGATTTTTTTTAGAATTTTGTAGTTTGAAACCATTGTGACAAATAGAGCATTTGCTCCTATAGGAGCAAATGCTCTATTTATAACAATGGTTTCAACAGGTGATTTTCTACAGAGGCGTAGAAAGGCGTAATTATGGAGGAAAGGGTTAAATTACTCCAGATCAGAGCGTGTGAGCAGACAAATATTTACTTCAGATGCAAGGGTCCAGATAAGAAACTTATTTTAAATTACAAGATACAAGAAGCTTTATTTAACATCGGTTGTACCAATAAAATAAAATATATAAATAAAAAAAAAAAATTAAAAAAAAACCATGACTAGCTTCCTCACCTCTTCACCAAACCCTATATTTAACATTTGTTTAGAATCGTCTCAAAGAGACGATTCTAAACAGTGGTCACAACATAGGGTTTGGTGAGAAAATGACGATTTTCATATTTGAGTACGCACCTTTATCTGTTGCTCTGAAAATGGCTTCTACTCAAAAAGTGCTCAAAGGAACACATGTGTTTAGTATAAAACCAAACAAACAGTGTACCGTAAATCATATTGGATGCTACATCTCGGACAATACAATAAATTATGGCTGCTGTTCTGTGTCTACCCTGCTTGTCCCGACTATACATTTTCTGAGAGAGATTGAACTTGATGCATCAGAATCAATGACCTGTGGAATGATTTCATATGGCCATAAGCATGTTGTATCAATCAGAAACACCTTGATGTCACTTAGATAGGTATGTTTAACATTATCTGTCAGCAGGAACCATCTACACACCAGTTTGAACTCTTTCCGCACCATGAGAAAATTTGTGATAACCTTTCGTACACACAACTGATCCAGATGAGATTCGGACTGACTTTGCCTCCTATCAGGATCAAAACTGTTTGAAAATTAGAAACAGAAAGTTTCATTGGAAACTGCAGCAGAAGACTATTTATGCAGTAGATAATTGACTTGGGTATCAAGTGTCAATGAAGAATTTCCAAGGTGGAATGTTCTGACATTGTGTAGAGGTTAGCAAGTTCATCCTTTTGAATGCTTGGAAAATGTGTACTATTTGCAAAAGTACATTTGTTTGAGCCAGGATTCAGATTCCGTTTCTATACAATTCATAGCACTTAAATTCACATAGTATATTGGATTTCAGTTCACGGAACGGAATACACATTAACCCATTCCCACTTGACTATTTTTAAACCTAACCCCTTTGATTAAATCTACCAAAAAGGAGCATTAACTAGAGAAAAGGATTTTTTCAGAATTGTATAGTTTTGAAACCATTGTGCTAAATAAAGCATTTTGCTCCTGTGGAGCAAATGCTCTATTTATCACAATGGTTTCACAAAGTGTCTTTTACAGAAGTGTCAAAAGGCGTCAATATGCGGGAATGGGTTAAAATGGACCAGTTCTGGTTCGGTATTCTTCAATGAAAGGTCACAAACAGGTTCATTATAAGTTTGAGTATGCTTGTGACTGGTTGTAATCAACTTATAAAACTAAAGGAAAATCCACTGAGAGCAATAATAATTTCTCATTCAAACCTTATGTTGTTAACACTTTTAGAATTAAACGAGATGTGTTTGTGAAACACTATAATGCCTCCGCCCAATTTGACCTTTGACCCTGAAGGATGACCTTGGCCTTGACATGTCATCCCTCAAAATGTGCAGCTTCATGAGATACACATGCATGTCAAATATCAAGTCTCTATCTCTACTGGTTCAAAAGTTATGGCCAATGTTAAAATTGGTGATTTGACCTATATATTTGACCTCTGACCTTGAAGGATGACCTTGACCGTGACATGGCACCCCTCAAAATGTGTGGCTTTATGAGATACATATGCAGGCCAAATATCAAGTCTCTATCTGTACTGGCTGAAAAGTTATCACCAATGTTAAAGTTGTCCTCAAACAGACTAACAGACAGACAGGGCAAAAACAATATGCCCTCTAGATCAGAAAATATATCATGAAAAATAATTAGATGATTTTTTAACAAGAGGGCCAAGATGGCCCTTAATCGCTCACCTGATTACCATAGATTTAAGATTTTTGCAGGGTAGTCCATGGGTAGGGTCAATATTGAACTTAGGGACAATATATGAACAATGTTGATAGTGGATCATGAGCAGTGGATTATGAGCAGTGGTTCTGCAGAACAAGATTTTCAAAGATTTAGTATATTGATTTTATCAAGACAATGATTCTGACCAATGAAGATTGGGCTAAAAATGTGCTCTCTAAAGTATTTTTTCTAAGATTTAACCTAGTGACCTACTTCCCATTCCCACCCTACCCATGATCACATTCAACCTTGATATCACCAAGACAAACAGTCTGAGCAAGTTTGAGGAAGACTGGGCTAAAAATGTGGCCACTGGAGTGTAAACTAGATATGACCCAGTGACCTACTTTTTGACCTCACATAACCCACTTTCAAACTTGTCCAAGCTTTTATAAGGACAATCATTCTGACCAATTTTCATGAAGATTTGGCTATAAATGTGACCTCTAGGGTGTTGACAAGGTTTTCCTACTATTTGACCTAGTGACCTAGTTTTTAACCCCACATAACCCACTTTCAAACTCTTTTGAGATTTTATCAAGACAATCATTATGACTAAGTTTCATGAAGATTGGACTAAAATTGTGACCACTAGAGTGTTCACAAGGTTTTTCTACTGTTTGACCTAGTGACCTAGTTTTTAACCCCACTTGACCCACTTTCAAACTAGTCCGAGATTTTATCAAGACATTCGTTCTGACCAAGTTTCAAGAAAATTGGACTAAAATTGTGACCACTAGAGTGTTCACAAGGTTTTTCTACTGTTTGACCTAGTGACCTAGTTTTTAACTCCACTTGACCCACTTTCGAACTCGTCCGAGACTTTATCAAGACATTCATTCTGACCAAGTTTCATGAAGATTGGACTAAAATTGTGACTACTAGAGTGTTCACAAGGTTTTTCTACTGTTTGACCTAGTGACCTAGTTTTTTACCCCACTTGACCCACTTTCGAACTCGTCCGAGACTTTATCAAGACATTCATTCTGACCAAGTTTCATGAAGATTGGACTAAAATTGTGACTACTAGAGTGTTCACAAGGTTTTTCTACTGTTTGACCTAGTGACCTAGTTTTTTACCCCACATAACCCACTTTTCAAACTCCTCCGAGATTTTATCAAGACAATCATTCTGACCAAGTTTCATGAAAATTGGGCTAAAAATGTGACCTGTAGAGGGTTCACAAGGTTTTCCTACTATTTGACCTAGTGACCTAGTTTTTAACCCAACTTGACCCACTTTCGAACTCGTCCGAGATTTTATCAAGACATTCATTCTGACCAAGTTTCATGAAGATTAGACTACAATTGTGACCACTAGAGTGTTCACAAGCAAATTGTTGACGACGCACGACGCACACCGCACGACGGACGACGGACATTCAAGTCTCCCAAAAGCTCACCCTGAGCTTTGCTCAGGTGAGCTAAAAATGGTACATATATAATTATAACACTGGATTTTTAACCTGGTCAGGAACCATTTCTATATCTTTTCATAAGTAAATAGAGCAAACCCTGATCAGATGCTGCCTACAGGAACTGTCTGATCTGGGTCTACTCTGTTTGCAAAGGTGCCAAATGTCTTCTCTAGGAGGGGAAGGTTTTTGTTTTTTTGAAGCAGTCATTTTAGATAGGTTCTACTGTACTTGAAATTCTGTCTATTGCTGTTATTCAGTTTCACAAAATAATTTTGTTACAATCTGTGCCGAGGGAAAATCATACGTGTTCACACCCAATCATTATTCTGTCTCATTTATCCTTTCAGTTTCCAAGCACAGCAACAATATTGGATCAATAGTTCCTGTATTCAATACAAGATTATTTGTAAATTTCCCACAAGTCTCAAACAAGTCAAACTGAGATTATCTTTAACCTTTCCAAAGGAAAAAACTATTTTGCAAAACGTTTGCAAAGAGAGAAATGATCGATCCTTTCCCTCATATAAACGCATTTTCCACATTTGCAACCGGAGTAGACCCAGATCAGACAGCTCATATAGGAGCCATCTGATCTAGGTCTGCTCTGTTTGCCAATGGAATTTGATAGATGTTTCTCTACTTTCTAAAATGGCTACAATGTTCCACCTTCCATATTTCATTACAACTATTTTGTCTATCAATATTCTGTAGGTATTGAAATTTGAAACAAACCTAGAACAAATGGTTAACACATTGTCCACAATCCTGGTGAAGCCCTCTGGTCAGGGTTTGCACTGTTTGTAATTTCTTTTTTTTCTTCCCAAATCTAAATTAAGATTTCAATTCTAAATATTTTAATGCATTCTGTATGGAGATGTGCAGATTTGCAATTCTTGCAAGCATTGATTTAAACTGCAGATCTGTTTATGCATTAAATATTCAAGTATTACAGTATTTTTTGTGCTGTCTCAAACTATAATTATCTCCAGGAATTTTAAACTGGCTCCCCTCTTCAAAATTCTAAGAAACCTCAGAGTCTGAGAAATAAAATTTGTAAAATTAAAATTCAGAGAGCAGTAACTGTTACAAATCCAGTTGCAAATCTCTCAGACTCTAAAAATAAACTTGTTTGTTGCCATTACTGTCCAAATGAAACAGATTTTCCTCTAACAAACTGACTTGTTATTTTTGCCAATAACTCATGAATAACCCTTTACTCTATGAAGATTCATGTTAGAATTAACCCTTTCCTCCATAAATACACCTTTCAGTCACTTCTTGAAATCATTCTGATAAATAGAGCATTGTCTCCTATATGAGCAAATGCTCTATTTATCACAATGGTTTCAATCCTACACAATTCTAACATTTGCCTTTTCTCTAGTAAATGCTCCTTTTAGGTAGATTTATTCAAAGTGGTTGGGTCTAAAAAAAAAGTCTATGTGGGAATGGATTAATAACATCATGAATATTAATCAGATTTGTTATAATGGCAGATGAACACAGGACTATTTGGCCATGTCAGAAACTGTAGAATCAAAAAATATCTATAATTATTTCATATGCAGACATAAACAGAGCAGACCCTGATCAAACAACTACAGCAGCCATCTGATCTGGGTCTACTCTTAAGTATAGGTTAAAACTCAAATAAAACATTTCTATGACGGTAGAGTATGTCTATTCAATTTCTAACCGACTTAGATGCTGACCATTCTCAGAGGTCAGATTATGTATTTTAACCCTTTCCTTCATATCAATTCCTTTTCACACATCTGCCAACAAGAGACCCAGATCAGATGACTCCTATAGGACCATCTGATCAGGGTCTGCTCTGTTTGCTAATGGAATTTGATAGATCTGTTTCTTTAGTTTCTAAAATGGTTAGAATGTTCCGCCTTCCATATTTCATAACAACTAATTGGCCATGAATATTCAGAAGTGAAATTTGGTATAAATATAGAACTGGGAAAGGGTTAAACATACGGTAAGCGCTATTGTCTGTTTGAACAAACATACCCAAGTGTCAAACAGCTTGAATCTAGAATGAGATGCTGCGTAACCACAAATTCATGCAAAAGGTTAAATAGAAGAATTTCTTGTATGCCACTTGATGCTGTTTTTATGACTTCTCTCTGTGCATATGCAAGAAAACAAATTAAATATTACAAGTACAGAAAAGTGAAAAGTTCAGGCAGCCAGCCAACTATAGGCCCTTTGTAGATGGTTCAATATACTGCAAAACCTCCTTAACCCTTTACTCCGTGGATATTTATTTAACCCTTTCCTCCATAAATACACCTTTCTACGCCTCTGTAATAACCACTTCTTGAAACCATTGTGATAAATATAGCATTTGCTCCTATGGGAGCAAATGCTCTATTTATCACAATGTTTTCAAACTACAAAATTCTAAAATTCTACTTTTCTCTAGTAAATGCTCCTTTTGGGTAGATTCATTCAAAGTGGTTGGATCTAAAAATAGCCTATGGAGGAATGGGTTAAGAAATAATGACATCATGAATATTAACTGATATTTTTTTTTATAATGGCACTATGAACAAGGAAGTTTTTATCATGATGGAGTTGGTAAAATTATATCTACCATACATTATTTTATAAGCAAACAGAGCAGACCGTGACCAGATGGCTCCTATGAGCCAGCTGATCACGGTCTACTCTGTTTGCAAAGGCATATCTTTGGAGTAAAGGGTTAAACCAATTACAGAGTATGTAATTTTACAATCATGTGACTGTTGAAAAACCCTTTGCTTCATGAATATTCATTATGAGATAACGAATTTTGATCTTATCTAGCTAATTTTTTATCAGAGGTCCAAAATGATAAGATGTGTAATTTAACCTTTTTTAAGAACAGCTCCTTTATTTCTTCACCAAACCCTATACTGTGACCACCTTTAAGAATTGTCTCTTCAAGAAGGTTCTAAAGAGTGGTTACAGTATAGGGTTTGGTGGAGAAATGACGATTTTAGTATCTGGGTAGACACTTTTATCTGTAGCCCTGTTTTATAGCGGCATCATGAACAAGGGAACGTTTTGACATGGCACTAACTGTAGATCAGATCTATATTTTTTCAAAAGTAAAATTCAGTTCTTACAGGACATCTGATCTTGGTCTGCTCTGTTAACCCTTTCCTCCATGAGTCCATGTAAGAAATAATGATGTCATGAAGGTAAAGGGTTAACTTAAGTAATACTATCATTACCACTAGGAAATTTTGCATTATCTATGTTAACCCATTCCCTCATATTGACGACTTTTGATGCTTCTGTAAAAGTCACTTTGTGAAACCATTGTGATAAATAGAGCATTTGCTCCACAGGAGCAAATGCTCTATTTATCACAATGGTTTTAAAAACTACACAATTCTGAAAATTTCCTTTTCTCTAGTAAATGCTCCTTTTTGGTAAATTTAATGAAAGAGGTTGGATCTAAAAATAGCCTATGCAGGAATGGGTTAAGCATTGGGCCACCATCTGTCTAAACCCCTTATCTGATAGAAACCTTGTCACACCTTTGCAAACAGTGTAGACCCAGATCACATGACTATTGTAGGAACAGTCTGACCAAGGTCTGCCCTGTTTATAGAATTGTATAAGATCTGATTCTAGAGTTTCTACCATTAGCCAAAAACTCCTTTGTTCAAAAACATTTACATAAATTGAGCTAATAAATATTCATGATGTCATTATTTCTTTCATGAATAGTCACCAGGGAAAGCATTGAGAATGACAATTTAATTAATCAGTTAAGGGTAAAAAAATTGAAAAATTAACTTCTTTTGAGTGCTAACATGAGATACCAAGGTGAAAATATTCTAGGAACTTTGGCAAACATTTGATTTCAGGATGTAACACACATTAACGATGAATTGCTAGCAGCAACACATTAGAATATCAATGCAAAACTGTTTTCAAAAATTCTGAATATTGAAAGGGACGCAACTGAGCCAAGAGTTTTTCAAACAAACTTAACCCTTTGCTCCATAAATACGCCTTTAAAGTCACTTTATCAAACCATTGTGATAAATAGAGATTTGATGCTCTATTTATCACAATTGTTTCAACAGGTGACTTTTACTGAGGCATAGAAAGCCAAAGGTGTATTTATGGAGGAAAGGGTTAAAAAATAAAGAAGCATATCTTTCAAATTCCACCAGCAATAACTGAACTGTCATCTGTTACAGTTCTCAAAGCTCAATTCTTATGAGATGATGAGTTACATGGCATTGTACGGCAAAACCAATTTATATCTGATGCAGTAATATGACCTTCATCATCTAATACACAATTTCAGATAATGAGACTTCAATTATCACCTGGTTACAAAAACCTCAGTTCATCAACTCTTTACCTCGTAGAAAAGCTTCTAATGCCTTTGCAAACAAATCAGACCCAGATCATAATATAGATATGATTCTGAAGTTTCCGTCATGATAAAATAACCTCTTTTCCGTAATGCCACTATCAAACATTCAGCAAATTAATATTCACTGTCAATATTTTTCACTAAATATTCTGGAGATAGAAGGTGTTTAGTAGATTCCATTTTGTATAAAACGATCAATCTTTTATGAAGTGTGCCATGACAAACTTTGCAGATGCCAGGCAGCTTAATGAAGGATGAAAGTTATGCAGAAAGCTCCTATGAATACGCCTTTCTACGACTATGTAATAGTAATTTATTGAAATCATTGTGATAAATAGAGCATTTGCTCCTATAGGAGCAAATGCTCTATTTATCACAATTTGGTTTCAAAAGTATACAATGCTAAAATTCTCCTTTTCCATAGTTAATGCTCCTTTTCGATAGATTTATTCAAAGAGGTTGGGTCTAAAAATAGCCTATGAGGGAATGGGTTAAGGATAAATGAGAGTAACAACAATTCTATAACGGAATGCTAATAAGTCATGTTTAACATTTCAAGTACTTATTAAGTGTATCCCATTCAAAGTGGTACTTTCATGGCAAAATAAACCGTTTTCAATGATAAACAAGCATGTTGACTCTGGAGTGAAAAGAAAAGAAACAACGATTGAGAAAGTTATTTCTGTGATTAACCATATGTTTGTTACCATGGCAATCCGTACCCAAAAAATTATTCCCTCTGATACCAGGCATTACTTCCAGCAAATGTCATAATTAATACACACAAGCATTATCATACTTAGATAACAGATATTGCAGACTTTGCTAGCTTTTTACCAGAATCATATGTCCCTATGAGCCTCATGTTAACCCTTTCCTCCATAAATACGCCTTTCTACGCCTTTGTAATAACCACTTTTTGAAACCATTGTGATAAATAGAGCATTTGCTCATACAGGAGCAAATGCTCCATTTATCACAATGGTTTCAAACTACAAAATTCTAAAATGTTCCTTTTCTCTAGTAAATGCTCCTTTTTGGGTAGATTTATTCAAAGTGGTTGGATCTAAAATTAGCCTATGGAGGAATGGGTTAATAAGGGTATTGATTAGATTATATATTTTCTAAGGGTACCAGCCCCATAATGACCATCTTGCAAATATGGTAGAGACACTAAGTAACTCTGTGTCTCATCAGAATCCAAACTACTTCACTCACTATTTACTACCAAAAGTCATTTTTCCTAAACCTAGTTTGTTAGTTATATCAATTTATTTGACAATCCTATCGATTCTATCGAAGCTGGCATTTAAAATCCATTTAACAGGGTTCCCACAAATTACAGAAAGTAATATATTCATGGTAAAATATTCATGGAGGAAAGAGTTAATACAAGGTAGGTAAACACCGCCACATCTGGCTATTAACCCATACCTGCATACGCTATTTTTAGATCCGTCTTTAATTAAATCTACCAAAAAGGAGCATTTACTAGAGAAAGGGAAACTTTTAGAATTGAGCAGCTTTGAAATCATTGTGATAAATAGAGCATTTGCTCCTGAGGAGCAAATGCTCTATTTATCATAATGATTTCAAAAATAAATATTTTACAGAGGCGTCAAAAGGCATCAATATGCGGGAATGGGTTAGGAAATTTCCAACTTATGTCTGCACAAAATGTGTAGATTTCTTATGTAATCATATCAAATATCACAATCATAAATCATGTATCATATACTGGAAGATCCTATATGGCATTGAGCGTATATGGTACGTTTATCGTATATAATGCGTTTGTTTATTGTATATTGATCCCATCTCAAATGTACATCATGACAACAAATACATTCAAACTACTGATGATAACAGAACAAACATATTTTCCCATTTAGAACGTTATGAGAAAGTGCTGGATGAGGATTTATATTGTGGAAATCACACAAAGTATTTGAGGAATTTGCGCCCTTAAGAATACATATAGATCTAGTCTCTAAATGATACCAATCCACCTCCACAATAACACTTTCTGAAAGTAGGCGAACATGAGGGAAAAAAGCAACAATGAGAGGCAACTGGAAAGATTATCTGCCAGATAAGCATAGTCAGGTAACAACAGAGTAACATCTCCCCACATTCAATATCACTTCCCCTGAGCTGATTCATCATTTACCCTTTAAATGTTGAATTTCACTCTGAAATGGTTAAACATTTTCTTACAGTATGGTTTATTTAGCACAGGTCAAAAGTTGCTAAAAAAGCCTAATTGTAGAGAAGAGGTGCACCAGTCTGTCCATGTCTCGTATTCCTCATCTTGTTGGTACATTGTAATCATTACTCATTAGAACTGCTTCAGAGAGGCGATTCCAAGAAGAATGGCATGAACAAGAAATAGAGTTTGCCAGAGAAATATAGAATTATTTTACCAAGATATCCTAAGTACAGTGGAACCTGTCTTAACCCATTCCCTCACAGGCTACTAGAGAAAAGGAAATTTTTAGAATTTTGTAGTTCTGAAACCATTTTGATAAAATAGAGCATTTGCTCCTTAGGAAACAATGGTTTCAAAAAGTGACCTTTACAGAGAGACGATTCTAAAGAGTGGTCACAGTCTAGGGTTTGGTGGAGAAATGATGATTCTAGTATCTGGGTACACACAAATTATCTGAAACTCTGATTCAACATTTCAAAGGTTAACCCTTTCCCTCATATAAACGTGTTTTCACACATTTGCAAACAGAGTAGACCCAGATCAGACAGCTCCTAGAGGAGCCGTCTGATCAGGGTCTACTCTGTTTGCTTATAGAAGTTGATAGATCTGTTTCTTTACTTTCTAAGATGTCTACAATGTTCCACCTTCCATATTTCTTTATAACTAGTTTGTTAATGAATATTCAGTAGGTATTGAAATTTGGCCTAAATACAGAACAGGGAAAAGGTTAAGACAGCTGGTTCTGCTAAGTAGTATTAGCTCTCTGGATGCCACAGGGGTATGTCTGATAACCTTTGCAAACAATCTGGATCCACAGGAGACCCAAGTAGCTCAGCACCTCATTAGGCTGCTATAATCAAAGGTACAGTACAAACAATCTGGATCCACATGAGACCCTGAGTAACTCAGTACCTCATAAGACTGCTATAGTTAACCTTTTCTCTGTTCTATGTTTATTCTTAATTTCTGAAATTCAATACCTACTTAATATTAATTCATGGTCAAAATAGTTATGGAAGGTGGGACATTGTAGCCATTTTAGAAAGTAAAGAAACAGATCTATCAAATTTCATTAGCAAACAGAGCAGACCCTGATCAGACAGCTTCTATAGGAGACGTCTTATCTGGGTCTACTCTGTTCGCAAATGCGTGAAAAAGCGTTTATATGGGGGAAAGGTACAGTGCAAACTATATGGATCAAGATACGACACCGGGTAGACCATGGTCCTGTTTTATGAAAGATAGTACCACCAATATTATCAAAGTCCAAATTTAAGACAATCATAGTCGAAATTATTGCATATGCTAGTATGCAGCAATTAAGGCTAACTTAGTTCACAAGTTCTAACATAAATTGTCGCAAATTTAAGATACCACAGTCGTCGTAACGACGACTGTGGTATCTTAAAATTTGCGACAATTTCAGTAGAAAGTTAGATCTTTCAGAAAATGGGTCCAGTTTTTCATCAGGATCCATCCTTTCATCCTATAGGAGCCATCTGATCTGGGTCTACTGTGTTTGCAAAGGTGTAGAAAGGCGTGTTTATGGAGTAAAGGGTTAAATCTTGACACACTTCTATCCAAATTGTTTTCTGAGGTCGCAACAAATAATCAAATAGCAACGAGAAGAGTTATACAGGTCCGCTACTACACATACTAAGATTACAATGATATAGAATTATGCTAACACTCCAAATAAATTATCCCTCTTGTTGTCATGGATACAAAATTGTTGTAAATGAGGACTTGTGATAGAATAGAGTATAACAAGCAAGTTTCCCAGAGAATTCAGTCCCAGTTTCGCAATCTCATATTGTAACTAAGCTCCATTGTTATTCATAGCTACTGGCTATAAGCTTTTGTCCTGTAATACTTGTCCGCTGCTCAGTCTCCTGTCTGCTGCATTTGAGAGCATTTTGCAGTTGAGTTGGTTGGTAAGATGCGTAAATTAAAACATTTTCAAAAATAACTTCTTTATTTCTCCATCAAACCCTTTGTTGTGACCACTCTTAAAGAGTGGTCACAACAAAGGGTTTGGTGGTGAAATGATGAGTTCAGTATTTGAGTGCATGTACTTTTATCTGTTGCTCTGGTTAATTTTGTAAAATATTGGGCATAGGCAAATATTTTGTCTCATCAGGATCAACCTGTTGCAAATGTCATACTGATATTACAAATTAGCAGAAGAAGCTATAACTCTCTGCAAGCTAAACTGTTTTTGTCATCTGCAAAAATCGTTGTCTGCTGCAATGGTCAAAGTTAATTTTCTTTTTCATAAACCTTTTCTTAACCCTTTCCCTGTTCTATACCTACTGAATATTCATGGACAAAATAGTTATGGAAGGTGGAAAATAGAAGCCATTTTAGAAAGTAAAGAAACAAATCTTTAAAATTCAATTAGCAAACAGAGCAGACCCTGATCAGACAGCTCCTATAGGAGCCGTCTGATCTGGCATTACTCTTTTTGCGAATGCGCTAAAAACATATTTATTTGAAGGAAAGGGTTACTGTCAAACAGTTTTGATAATGATGACATGCCAAGTTACTACATCAACTCATCTGGATCCAAACTGTTTGCTGCATAGATTTTCCACAGTAAATTTGGTGTGCAAAGTAATTTTGGTGTGTAAAATGTTTCAATTTTCCAAGAAAAATACAATAATTATTTTCAGGTAACTTAATTCGAGTAAGAAACAATATACTTTGTGGCACTATTGTGAAAAACTCAACATTCTTTTAGGATTCATCTTGTATACAGGAATTAATCAGATCCTAATGAACAGCAGTCCGTGTTTTGTAAGCGTTTTTCCAAGTAAAATGACAAATCTCAACAACGGGTTAATTTACCAGCTGCTTTTAACCCTTTCCCTGTTCAGTGTTCATGTAAGAAATAACGACATCATGAATATTTATTAGCAGAAATTTTATATGGAAAACTTTTCAAGGGAAGTTTTTGTCATAAGCAAACAGAGTGAGCCCTGGTCAGACAGCTCCTGCAGGAGCCATCTGATCTGGGTCTACTCTGTTTAAAAGTGTGTGAAAAGGCATTTATATGGGAGGAAAGGGTTAATACAGAAAATGTTTTCCAAAATGATAAAACATATGTTACAATACGTTATCCATCAGAAGGAATATTCACAGAGAACTGAACCATATAACCTAACAGAGTTATGTCAGGTCAGCGGGTGGAGGCAGTAATCAAGAATAGCAGGAATAGTAAAAAGAAAACGATATTGCCTAATTTTTTAGTTTCTTCAAATTCATAATATGTGACATTATTCTGGGCAAAAAACATGAACGTTGGACTCAAAGTACAGTAAAACCTCTCTATAACGACCTCTAAATTGCGTTAATTAGTTGGTATTTAGGGCAGGTGGCTGCTAAAAGCAAGGTGAAAGTAAAACAGAACGCTCCTATAGAAGCGTTCTGTTTTACTTTCACCTTGCTTAAAGCAGCCACCTGCCTTTAACACAAAATACTTGATGTAATTTAGTGGTCGTTATAGAGAGGATTTACTGTATATCAGAAGAAAAATTGTGGAGGGCTCCTCTAGAAGATCTACATTGTTTGTCATTCCTCTCCTCTCCCACAAATTATACCATTTCTCACTGAATGGATTCTATTACTAAACAACGATGGATCGTTCCACTTTGAAATTCAGCACTCAAAGGGTTAACCCTTTCCTTGTTCATTCCAAATTTCAATACCTACTGGATATTCATGGACAAAATAGTTAAGACAAAATACAGAAGGTGGAACAGTGAAGCTATTTTCGAAAGTAAAGAAACAGATTTTTCAAATTCAATTAGCAAACAGAGTAGACCGAAATCAGGCAGTTCCTATAGGAGCTGTCTGATTTCGGTCTACTCTGTTTGCAAATGCGTGAAAAAATGTTTATATAAAGGAAAGGGTTAAAACACTTTTGCACACAGTGCAAAGGTGAACAGTTCATAAGTCAAGTACATATTTCTACGGCCAGAGATGAGAGAGTGCTCTGTTTATCACATCACACAGTATGATAATCTGTTTTAAGTATCATAAGCCTGATCCATCTTTGTTTAACCTTTCCCTAATATAAACGTGTTTTCACGCATTTGCAAAACAGAGTAGACCCAGATCAGATGGCTCCTAGAGGAGCCGTCTGATCAGGGTCTGCTCTGTTTGCTAGTGGAATTTGAATAGTTCTGTTTCTTTGCTTTCTAAAATGGTTACAATGTTCCACCTTCAAGGTTTAACTATTTGGTTCATGAATATTCAGTGGGTATTGAAATTTGAAATGAACATAGAACAGGGAAAGGGTTAACAGTAAAGTTCATGTAACCTTCACTTCAAAGACACCTTCTAACCTCTTTGCAAACTGAGAAGATCCAGATCAGAAGCCGACATTTAGCCATCTGATCAGGGTCTGCTCTGTTTGCTCATGGAATAATATAGATCCGATTCAATATTCTGTCATGGCCAAACTTTTACAAGCCATTGTAATAATTAATCTAATTAATATTCATGATGTCATTATTACTTACATGAATATTCAAGAAGTAAAGGCTTAATAAGAAGGGTGCAAAAAAGACAGGGTAAACTGGGTTATAAACGATACCTGAATGGCAAACAAAGCAGACCCTGATCAGAGGGACTCTCTGATCTGGGTCTATCCACGCTGTCTGTAAATGTCATTTACTAGTTTCTCACATTTAAAGGTTAAACACTTTCATGGAAATAAGTTACTGGCATGTTGTGACCACTCTTTAGAATTGTCTCGAAGGGACGATTCTAAAGAGTGATCACAAAATAGGGTTAGGTGGAGAAATAAAGAAGTTATTTCTGAAAATATTTTAATTTACCGGTACTTATCTTATCTGACCCTCTGGAGATATACCCATATCAAAATAATTTAAATTGTTAGCAAATATCTCCCAGCAGAAAACATAAGTCAATGACAAAATACCTGCGGCAAAGTCCAAGTACCACGATTTGAAAAGAAGATCTAAAATCACTATATGTTGTTGATAGGGTGCTCCGTGCTCGCAAAGTTATCTCAAGTTCTTCTTACACTTGACTCATACTTTCCATCAAGAGCATGCAAAATGTCACAAAATAGAATTCAAGGGACATAACTTGCAGTAAAATGATACAAGGGTTGTACATCTTAGCCCTTTACCCCTTGAATATGTAAGAAATAATGACATCACAATTATAGATTAGCTGATTTTTATTTATGATCGCTTAACATAAGGAATTTTTGGCCATAGTTGACACTTTAAAATCAGATCTATAATACTCACTGCGACACAGGCAAACAGAGTAAACCCAGTTCAGACAGCTCCTATATGAGCCGTCTGATCTTGGTCTATTCTATTTGCAAAGGTGTTAAAAGGTGTATATATGGAGTAAAGGGTTAAATGATATCAGACAAGACACTAACAATACTCAGGAGTAGAAGATCATGGGCGAGAAACTGTCGGCAACTTACCAATTTCAGTGTTCAGTCCAGTTCCAATGACTATGCCTCTAGCCTTGCCAGAAGCAATGTTTGTGCCCTAAAAATAGAACAAATTTCACTCAATGAAACAAACAAAAACCGTGGAATTCATGTAAAAATTTACCTCTTAAATGTCAAGTAGTCTTTCTTTGGCAAACATGTCGGTCTCCTTCAGACTTTTTTACACTTTACCTGTTGCAGTATGAAGGAATGAGTTAAAGGAACAAAATATAAGTGTAAAACATTTAAATCCTGACGAGTCTTGAGTTACTTGTGGTCTCATCCAGATACATTTTACTGTTTGCAAAAGTTGTATCATTGTTTTATCCACTGTGGAAAAAGCCACGCTTCCCCATTCAATGATTATGTAAAAAGCACCACTGACCAAAACATAGTGTCTGCTACTTAACCCTTTCCCTGTTCTATATTTATTCCAAATTTCAATACCTACTGAATATTCATTCACAAAAGAGTAATAAAGAAATATCGAAGATGGAACATAGTAGACATTTTAGAAAGCAAAGAACCAGGTCTATCAAATTCTATAAGCAAACAGAGCAGACCCTGATCAGACGGCTCCTCTAGGAGCCGTCTGATCTGGGTCTACTCTGTTTGCAAATGCGTGAAAACACGTTTATATGAGGGAAAGGGTTAACCCATTCCCTCATATTTTTAGACTCAACCTCTTTGAATAAATCTACCGAAAAGGAGCATTAACAAGAGAAAAGGAAAATTTTTAGAATTTTGTAGTTTAAACCATTGTGATAAATAGAGCATAATTTGCTCCTATTGGAGCAAATGCTCTATTTATCAATGACTTCAACAGGTCATTTTTAGCGGTGTAGAAAGGTGTATTTATGGAGGAAAGGGTTAAAATCACAGCCATGGCAAAATTACAATCTGTGAAATTAATAAACTACAACTTACATTTAACTAGCTGTTTCTTTTTCAATCCAAAAGATTGATTGAATTTTGATTTTTAACATACACGATATTTTTCAATAAAAACAGTAAAACCTCATTAATCACTGAAAACAATCTCTAAGTCTTTCAGACAGGTGACTGCTTTATGCAAGGTGAAACTGATATGTAGGAAGTTTCAAAGAAATGTATACATTATTTTCAATGCACATTTAAACCTTTCCTTAAAAAAAAATGCTTTTCACGCCATTGCAAAAACAGAGTAAACACAGATCAGACGGTTCCAGTAGGAGCCATCTGATCAGGCTCTGCTCGCTTATGAAATTATAATAAATCGGACACTAGTTTCTTCCAATACCAAAACATCACGTGTACATATTCCATTATAAAAATGTAGCTAACAAATATTCATGATGTCATTATTTTTTACATGAATATTCAATAGAGAAAGGTTAAGACTTTTCAAAGTGCAAACATTTATTCACAAAGTGGCCACTAAAATGGGGTTGCACTGTCCTTGATTTCTACAAGAATGAGGAGATGTTTTATCTTTCCTCCCACATATTGTCCCATAAATAACACCCAATCTCTGATAAAAAAAGACTGACTTCTTGAATCTACCAGTGATAAATAGTCTAGAAAATGAAATCTGCTTGACAGAGGGTAATGAAGTGGCTATGATCTGATTGAAGCCTACAAAAATACTTCATCCTTCTCTGGGGACTAGTAATCTGATTGTGTCAGCTCTACCTTGAGCACTCTAAGGCAACAAACTTACATTCCCCGGAGGTCAAATTAAGATGTGTAAATCAAAACATTTTCAAGAATAACTCCTTTATTTCTCCACAAAACCCTATGTTATGACCACTCTTAAGAATCGTCTCGAAGAGACGATTCTAAAGAGTGGTCACAACATAGGGTTTGGTGGAGAAATGACGATTTTAGTATTTGCGTACACATGTTTAATATCTGTTGCTCCGATTCCCCCTTCCAAAATGTGTTTATTCCTAAATACAGGCTCAGTGTTATCCTATTAGATCTTGATAAGTTGCTTTGTAGCTTGGCATCTTATCAGGATTCAAACTGTTTATAAAAGTTACCAAGCTTAACCCTTTCCCTCATATAAACATTTGTACACTCATTTGCAAACAGAGTAGACCCAGATCTGATGGCTCCTATAGGAGCTGTCTGATCAGGGTCTACTCTGTTTGCAAATGGAATTTGATAGATCTGTTCCTTTACTTTCTTAAATAGCTACAATATTCCACCTTCCATATTTCGTTATAGCTATTTCAGTAGGTATTGAAAATTGTAATAAACATAGAACAGGGAAAGGGTTAAATTGTCAACAGTATAATATTTAGGTTATGATTCTATTAGGCAAGAATATCAACCTTTTACTTCATTAATATTTATACATGAATTCATGAATATTCATTAACCCTTTCCTCCACGAATATTCATGTAAGAAATAAGGACATCATGAATATTTATTAGATTAATTTGTTATAACAGCACATGGACACAGGACTTTTTAAGCTATGGCAGAAACTGTAGAATCATATCTATATTATATCATAAGCAAAGAGAGCAGCCCCTGATCAGACGGCTCCTATAGGAGCCGTCTGATCTGGGTCTACTCTGTTTGCAAAGGCATAGAAAGGCGTATTTATGGAATAACGGGTTAACTGAATTACATGTATTACAAAGGAATTTTTCATTACGGCAGACTGTGTAATCATCTATATTATTCCATAAGTAAACATGATGAGACACCTATAATTTTTCAAAATTCAACAGTTTGTCATCATTTTGCAACAATTACAAATGCACTATTTCTGTTCTACTTACAGAGAAAAGAATGTTTTTCTTGTCTTGGTTTACTGCCCTTGGATCTGGGATGGCATCGCAGTGTTTGAGGACGCTGACGGACTCTCCGGTCAGGATGGACTGGTCAACACGCAGTGTTGTGGAATGGATTGTAGTGATACGAATATCAGAGGGTACCTTGTCACCCACTGAAACAAGCAGTAATAATACAATACCACATTAATTTAACCCTTTCCTACATAAAGAAGCCTTTCTACGCCTCTGTAATAGTCACTTCTTGAAACCATTGTGATAAATAGAGCATTTGCTCCTATAGGAGTAAATGCTCTATTCATCACAATGGTTTCAAACTACAAAATTCTAAAATTTTACTTTTCTCTAGTAAATGCTCCTTTTGGGTAGATTTATTCAAAGAGGGTGGGTCTAAAAATAGCCTATGGAGGAATGGGTTAAACCCTTTTTCTTTAACCCTTTACTTCATACATATTCCTGTAAGAAATCATGATTTTATGAATATATTATGTGAATTTCTATAAAGGCACATGAACAAAGGAATATTTGGCTTTGGTGCGAACTGCAGAATCAGACCTATATTATCTTATAAGCAGACAGCGCAGACCTTGACCAAACAGCTCGTACAGGAGCTGTCTGATCTGGCCATCATCTGGGTCTTCTCTGTTTGCAAGAGGTAAGAAAACAGGATTATGAAGTAAAGGGTTAAACCTACAAGTCTACTTTACAATGATTGCTTTAACCCTTCCCTAATATAAACACCTTTTCAAACAGAGTAGACCCAGATCAGACAGCTCCTATAGGAGCCGTCTGATCAGATAAGGGTCTGCTTTGTTTGCTATTGGGATTTGATAGATCTGCTTCTTTAGTTTCTAAAATGGCTACAATGTTACATACTGCTGAACTTCGATATCTCGAACTCGGATAACTCGAACTTTGGGATAACTCGAACAAAACTTACAATACATAATTGCTCTAAAATGTATCGCTACAGATATCTGGAAACACATGTCGCAGCTTAATACAGGTCTAAAGTAATGCTGAAAACTCCTACAGGAGATTTCAGCAATACTTTAGACCTGTATTAAGCTGTGGCATTGAGAAATTATTCAGATTGGAAATCGGATGACTCGAACTTCTGTTATCTCGAAATAATTTGTATGGTCCCTTCAAGTTCGAGTTATCTAAGTTCAACTTACTGTATTCCATATTTCATTGTAACTATTTTGTCCATTAAAATTCAGTAGGTACTGAAAATTGAACTACATATAGAACAGGGAAGGGTTAATAATACTAATAGAAGCTCCTTGTCACTTCTCTGGTTAGCTATACAGACTTTCAAACGCAACATTTCTGGTAATGAACTCCTGTTTTTTTTAAAGACTTTACAAGTATATCTCCAGACTTATTATTCTGTCTGATCTTTACCCTGCGGGAAAAACCATGTCTGCTCGAACTCACACTTGCAGCATTTTTTACATGCAAGCTTTTGAGAAAATATTAACCCTTTATTAATCCATAAATACGCCTTTTCACGCATTTGCAAACTGAGTAGACCTCGATCAGACGGCTCCTATAGGAGCCGTCTGATCAGGGTCTGCTCTGTTTGCTAATAATATAATATAGATAGATATGATTCTATAGTTTCTGCTGTGGCCAAAAGTTACTGTGTCCATGTTCTATATAAAAAATTAATCTAATTAATATTCTTGATGTCATTATTTCTTACATGAATATTCATGAAGGAAAGGGTTAAGTGTATGTAGAACAGCTTGGAGCCGGATGCAACACTGATCTACTCAGCATCCTATTGTCTGGATCCAAGTTGTTTGCAAATACTAGTCAGATTGTGCTTGGCAGGTCAAGAGCTAATAAACCTGATCTTCATGTGCCAATAATAATAGTTAACCCTTTACTCCATGAATATTCATGGTAGAAATGATGCCATCACAAATACTAATTAGGTTAATTATCAAAATGGGCATACAAATACATGATTTTTTTGCCAAAGCAGAAACTGTAGAATCATATCTATATCATATCATAAGCAAACAGAGCACACCCTGATAAGACAGCTCCTACGGGAGCTGTCTGATCTGGGTCTCCTCTGTTTGCAAAGGCGTAGAAAGGCATATTTAAGGGTTAAGAATTTTGTTAACTGAACATTTTAACATTAACCCTTTCCCTGTTCAATATTCTAAGAAATAATCAGGAATATTTATATTAAAGCAGAATGGAACATGAACACAGGAATTTTTAACATTGGCAGAAACTGAAGAATCAGTTTTATATAGTTCCGTAAACAAACGGAAAGCAGACCTTGATCAGACGGCTCCAACAGCTGTTTGCAAAGGCATGAAAAGGCCTTTATATGAAGGAAAGAGTAAACCAATTTGCTTGTAGATCTTCAGGGGAACAATTTAGATCCTGATGAGATGTTGAGAACCCTGTGTGTCATCTGGGTCCAACTGTTTGCACAGTGCAAATGGCAGCCAGGTCTCAATTAAGCAAAATGAGATTTAACGTTTTTCTCAGTATTGATTTCTGTTTGAAGATGTAATTTGTATAGTATAAAACCTTGCAGTAACGACTAGCTTGCATGCTGTAAAACAGGCCTTTCTTTCTGTATCAAAGAATCAGTCTGAAAACCTGTCGCTTTGATTACCCATCAATACCTCTGTTTCCTTTTTAGGAAAGAGTCTGTGGCAGACAATTGGGAAAAATTGTAGTAATTCACTTGAAATTAGGAATGCTTCAAATGATAAAGACCGATTAGAAATCTATTTTCGCTACAGTGGAGGAAAATACTGTGACTGGCTGACTTGAAAAACAATGCAGATTCTTTATGCCTTTATGATGTGAACCCCCACCCCATCCCCACCCAAAGAATCATCACACCGAGTGCTAGATTTTGTACCCTTTTCTTACCTGAGCATTCTACAATATCACCGGGAACCAGAAGGCTAGCTCTGATCCTCTGGACACCACGGTGATTTTTGCGGTATACTTTCGCTATCTCGGGCTCGTACTCTTTCAGGGCCTCGATAGCACTTTCTGCATTTCTTTCCTGAAAGTAGAAAGGACAATCACATGTGAGTTATACCTATATCAATTGGACGGGAAATTCCTGAAACAACTCAACCTTTACTAATGCTGAATTTTCCCATGCCTTTTCATATAGAGTAGACCCTGATCAGACTGCTCCAGCAGATACCATCTGATCAGGGTCTGCTCTGTTTGCTTATGATATAATATAGATATGACTTTATACTTATAGATACTTTTAGGCAGGTGACTGCTTAATGCATGGTAATGACTGCTTAATGCATGGTCAAAGTCATGCAGAAAGCTCCTAGGAGCTTTCTTCATGACTTCCTACATGCGTTAAGCTGCCACCTCATGCCTGTCTCCAAGGTGGATATTTATACTAAACTGAATGTCCGGTTTAGAGGGGTTCTACTGTGTATCAAAGACATTTCTGTCTATTTCACTGATATATCTCATTTAACGACTTTACTTTCCCTAAGGAAACATATTGAAATCACTGCTGTCAGTTTCCCTCATATAATTATGGCACTTTTCTCCTGTTATTGCCGTAAGGGGAGAGAACTTTAACTAACTTGTGTGACAATTACAGCTGGCACATGTAACTTTTAGCACACTGAACAAATATGATCATTAACAGAAACTGCCATCAGCTTCAAACCTCAAGTCACATTATTCATTGTTTAACCCTTTACTCCATAAATATGCCTTTTCTACGCATTTACAGTGTAGACCAAGATCAGAGGGCTCCTATAGGAGAATATAGATGTGATTCTAGTTACTGCCATGACCAAAAATTCTTATGTTCATGTGTCTTTATAAAAATCAATCAATCTAATCAATATTCATGATGTAATTATTTCTTACATGAATATTCATGGAGGAAAGGGTTGAAAAAAATCTTTGATGAGACACCCATTTCCTGAGTGTCTCATAAAGTGCAAGAATGTTTCCAACGTTTGTCACAGTTTGCCCATAGCATGCAAAGAGATAATATGTGCAATCATGATGGTAAAGTAAGATAAATAGGAGGAAAATGAGAACTCTATATATGATCTGTCAGCAGGACAGATAAATACAACTCCCAAGAGTCTGCCAGTAACAAGATAATACGACTGCAAGAAAAGTATTTTCTTTTGGGCCAATATTACTTTAACCCTTCCCTTCATATAAATGCTTTTTCATGCATTTGCAAAGGGAGTATACCCAGATCAGACTCTGGGTCTGCTCTGTTTGCTTTATACATGACATAGATCTGATTCTACAGCTTTTGTAACAGCAAAAAAACACCTTGAAAAGTTAACATTATCAAATTTCAGCTACCGGTAATTAATATTCACAATATTATCATTTCTTATATGAATATTGAACAGACAAAGGGTTAAATCAGAATAAAAGTTTTAAAGTTTTAAACAAGCACAGCTTGTATAAAATGTTAATGGTGCAATACACAACAGATGATTTCTTACAAAAGCTGTAAATAATATTTCTAGTGCTTTCACCCGATTTCAAATTTAGTACTGCTTCTAAAATTTCTCATCAAAACTACCGTATTATCTGTTATAAACACTCCCAGGGGTGTTTTATGCTTTAAAAGGAGCTTTTTGCATTCCGTACACAGGTGGTAGCTTAATGCAGAAAGTTCCTAGGAGAGCTCCCTGCATTGCTTTCAGTCTGCAATAAGCTATTAAATGCACATTTCTTTATTTAACGGTACTTAGCATAGGTATTTAGTTGTTTAATTGATGGTTAGTCCCCCCCACCCCCACTCCCAACTCTACCCATCCCAAGAAGTAAAGGGGGAGGGGATATTAGAGATATTAAGATATTCCACTTTTCCCTATTCCTATTTTCTTATTGCTTTTCTCAATCAAGGTTACAGCCAATTCTCAAACCCTTTACACCATAATTCCATAGCATTATACCATTACCGTAACAGCTGTTTTAATTAGGCTGTCAGGTTAATTGCCCCTTGCTAAAGTTGATTGATGCATCATCAACAGAGAATCATTACATGTCTATAATTAGAACACTGAAGATGACCTACTGATTGTTGTTCTAAGTAAAATTGGGACTAAATCTATGTACAGTAAAAACCTGTCTTAAGCGACCATGAAAAAGAGGTCTAATTATAAGTATGTAAGGCAGACGGTAGCTTAATGCAGGTCAAAAGTAATGCAGAAAGCTGCTATGGGAGCTTTCTGCATTACTTTTGCCCTGCATTACGCAACCACCTGCTTTTTAAAACTCCTAGGTTCAGTAAATGAATGGTCGCTCAAGACTGGTTCTACTGTACTCAAGTAATTTTCATCTGCAAAAATTGTTGCATTTCTCCTCTAAATAAGAGTGTCAAACAGTTTGGATCGTGATGAGATGCGGAGTTACTCTGAATTTCACTTCGATTCAAACTGCTTGCATTTGCAACTAGCATGTAAAGAGTTAACCTTGTACTCTATGACTATTCATGAATCAAATAAATGACGTAATTTTTATTTTGTTAAGATTGTTTTAACCCATTCCCTCATATGCTATTTTTAGACCCAACGTCTTTGAATAAATCTACCGAAAAAGAGCATTTACTAGAGAAAAGAAAAATGTTAAAATTGTGCAGTTGTATAACCATTGTGAAAAATAGAGCATTTTGCTCCTTAGGAGCAAATGCTCTATTTATCACAATGGTTTCATAAAGTGACTTTTACAGAGGCGTCAAAAGGCGTCAATATGGGGGAATGGGTTATGGGCATTATGGGATGCATGAATTTTTTGCAATGGCAGAAACTTTAGAATCAGACCTACTGTATATTATTCCATAAGCATAAGACAGTGAGCAACTTCTGATGTATCCGATTGCATAAAGAATTATCGATTTACCAGTAGTCTAGCAAACTGTGTTAACCCTTTTCCTGTTAAATATTCATGTAAGAAATAATGACATCATGAGTATTTATTAGCTGAATATATGTATACAGGATTTATTGGTATTGGTAGAGATCTATTATAACTTAAAAAGCAAACAGAACATAATTATAGGAGCCGTCTGATCTGGGTCTTCTGTTTGCAAGTGCATAAAAGGGCGTTTATATTACACCTCCCATGCAAGGCAGCTTTGGTTTTTGGTTTTTATCGGGTTTTACGTCGCTTTAACAGTATTCAGTCATATATCACGACGTCCAGCTAATTACAGGTGGAGGAAGACCCGATTTTCTTCTGTGCACGAAACAAATTGCTTTGTTTCGTGCACAGAAGAGCATCTAGGTAGAACCACAGACCTACCGCAAACCAGCTGAAAGGCTGCCTCACATGAAAAATCCAAATACCCAGACCGGAATTCAAAGAGGGGCTAAGAGATTGTCAGCCGAAGACCATAACCACTTGGCTACGGAGGCCCCCACAAGGCAGGAATCAAGCATACTAGTGTTAATGCAAAAAGTGTAGATCAATATCAGGTCCTAGAAGAGCACACAGGTCAGGATCTGCACTCCATATCAAAATGTGTTAATGAATTTAATCTTACGGTGGTGAATTAATATACTTAACCATTAAACAAGAATGGACTAGTCGGCATTCGAAGCGTTCATACAGCATGTTATTTATATCCATCATAATTCATACAACTATCATCAAATCACTGGAGATTAACTTGGCTCAAAAATATATCTCCGCATTCTTCACACATCTAAACATGTAAATCAAGATATATTTATGTAAATAAATAATCCTGTCATATCTAAACCCGACTATTGCTAAAAGCTAATAATATATGAACAATATGTGAAAACTTTACAGATTACGATCAAGATCAGACACCTACTCACTCGCCTCTAATTAAGCAAACCCTTGAGAGTAAGCTGAGAGTTATCACTGCTGAACTTCAAGCCTAAATGGAAGCAAAGAGACGTTAACCCTTTACTCCATAAATAACCCATTCTGCTCCTTTGCAAATAGGGCAGACCCAGATCAGGGTCTGTTCTGTTGGCATATAAATCAAATGATACAGATACGATCTACAGTTTCTACCATGGCCAAAAATTGTTGTATTCATGTCCATAATAAATCTAATTATTCATGATGTCATTTTTTCTTACATTAATATTCATGCCAAAGAGTTAATTAATTAGGCTCTTTCAGAGCCATCGATAATTAGAGGCAAGAACTGATGATCTATCCAAACTTAATCCCTTCTTTCATATAAACATCTTTTCACTCATTTGCAAACAGAGAGGACCCAGATCAGACTGCTCCTAGAGGAGCCGTCTGATCAGGGTCTGCTGTTTGTTAATGGAATTTGATAGATCTGTTTCTTTACTTTCTAAAATGGCTACAATGTTCTACCTTCAATATTTCATTATAACTATTTTGTCAATGAATATTCAGTATGCAATGAAATTTGAAATATACATTATCATAGAACAGGGAAAGGGTTAATTCTCAGCCCAAATGTCTCATTTCTTTGCCAAACCCTATCATGATGGTACTTACTATGACCTCCTCAGAGAGAAAAACTTACGGTAACCCTTTCCTCCATAGGCTATTTTTAGACCCAATCTCTTTGAATAAATCTACCGAAAAGGAGCATAAACTAGAGAAAAGGAATTTGTTTAGAATTGTGTAGTTTGAAACCATTGTGATAAATAGAGCATTTGCTCCTATAGGAGCAAATGCTCTATTTATCACAATGGTTTCAACCGGTGATGCATAGAAAGGCATATTTATGGAGGAAAGGGTTAATGAGTACCTCCACAAGATCAAGTTTGGCAAAGAAATATAAAAACTTTTTTTCTCAGATTTTCTAAATACATCTCTTATTTACAGCACTGTCAATTTTCCAATTCTTGACAGTTCAAGAATGTGAACCACAATAATGGTGCAGGTCTCCTTTTGAAGTCGGGCCATTTTTCAATTCTAAACAAATTCATATATTCAGAATTGCTTTATATTTATTATAACATCAAAACCTTACAAATATGGAAACCGTTCATTATTTGTTGATCGATTGAGGAAAAATATGATGGTCATATTTCTTCGAACATGAAAGCTTAATTTGTCTGTGAGGCTAGTTACAAACCGTTAGTCTTGAACCAGGTTCCCATTACGTAAGCAATCAGTTATAGATGATTACAGACTTGTAAGAAAAACACTTAATGTATGTTTTTTGTGGAAGGCTTACTGTAATTTTGTTCTGGTTAAGTCATTAGGTGTACTTTAGCTTGCCAAAATGTTAATTTCTGACATATTAATGGGTGGAGTCATCACTCATGACAATCTTTACATACAGTTTGGATCTAGACAAGATGCAGAGTATGTTTAACACTCCGATTTAATACTTGAATTTATTTTAGCCCTTTCCCTCATATATAAACACCTTTTCACGCATAAATTTGCAAACAGAGTAGACCCAGATCAGACGGCTCCTATAGGAGCCACCTGTTCAGGGTCTGCAGTTTGCCTGTGGCATGACATAGATCTGATTCTACAGTTTTTGTCAAAGCCTTGAAAAGTTTACATTATAAAACTTTAGCTAATAAAATAATCATAATGTCATTATTTCTTACATTTATATACTGAACTGGGAAAGGGTTACCCTTTCCTTCATATAAACACCTTCTGCAAACAGAGTAGACCCAGATCAGACGGCTCCTATAGTTCAAACGTTCAGACGGCTCTATGTGCTAATGGAATTCGATAGATGTGTTTCTTTAGTTTCTAAAATGGCTACAATGTTCCATCTTCCACATTTCATTTTAACTGTTTTGTCCATAAATATTCAGTAGGTATTGAAATTTGGAATAAATACAGAACAGGGAAAGGGTTAAAGAAAGTCTGCATCAACATGCAGATGAGAAGGCATTTTCTATTGGCAAAAACTTGCTATGATACAAGCCACCCCCACCCACCCTCCCAAACTTTCTAATAATTTTGAATTTCATATTTCTCCCACTTCTTAAAAATGTACAAAATTGTCCTGCACAGGATAGAACTTAATTACAAGTTTAAGTTTTGCTTCCATGTTGGTTAGGTATATCACTTATCAAATGATCTGGATCTGGATCTGGATAAAAAAATTCAAAAGTGTCAACAAAATCTGTAGTTGCTAAGAGTAACAAGAGGTAAATGAATGGGTATCTACATGTAGGTGAACAATTTGACATGTAGAAATATTGCAACTAAGCATTTGTGAGATAAGTCTACCAGTATATTCTGTGACTGTTGCCAATTCCCAGGGTTCAATGTACAGAGCCGGTGGGATGGTAGGATACCTAATAGGCAACACATTCTTGGCGGTAGTTATAGTGAGTGCAATTCTAAATTAGATCTATTATACAAGCATTGCATGGCTTATCTTGATTTATTAACACTTTACTCTGTGAATATTGACGTGAATATTGACGTGAGAAATAATAACATCATGAATATTATTTAGATGCATTGAAAAGCCTTAACCCATTCCCTCATAGGCTATTTTTAAATCCAACCTCTTTGAATAAATCTACTGAAAAGGAGCATTAACTAGAGAAAAGGAAATTTAGAATCTTGTAGTTTTAAACCATTGTGATAAATAGAGCATTTGCTCCTATAGGAGCAAATGCTCTATTTATCACAATGGTTTCATCAGGTGACTTTTGCAGAGGCGTAGAAAGGCGTCAATATGGGGGAATGGGTTATGGGCATTATGGGATGCATGAATTTTTTGCAATGGCAGAAACTTTAGAATCAGACCTACTGTATATCATTCCATAAGCAAACAGAGCAGACCGTGATCAGATAACTCCTAAAGCTGCTGACAGATCTGGATCTATCCTACTTGTAAAAGGCGTGTCTAGGGTTACAGATGTATTCTTATAATGGAATTAAAAGCAACACAAGATAATGATGCTGTTTCGATAAAATCGTTTTTCCTAAAATAAATCTGAAGGGGTATATATATTCCTCGGTAAATACCCTTATGTGCCAGAACTAAGTATATATAAGACCTTTGCAAAGTGGGTAGACCCAGATCAAAGGGCTCCATCTATTTTCAATAGAAAATGAGGAGTGTGAAAGATAAACAGTGCAGACCCTAGTTAGGACTCCTCTAGGAACTAAGACCCCTGATACGGATATTTGTTTGTTTGTTTGTGTTGATTTACGTCCGTTTCTGTTCACTATGGGCTGATATGGATGTACACTGTTACAAATGCCAGTTACCAACATTCAACGACTGAAAGGACTTTTATCCCATTGTGACCCTTGTGAGAGTAAGTTCAATTGTGTCCACTCTTAACCCTTTCCCTGTTCAATATTCATGTAAGAAATAATGACATCATGAATATTTATTAACTGATTTTTTATAATACAAACTTTTCGACTTTTCAAGGAAATTTTTTGCCTTGACAAAATTTTGTAGAATCAGATCTGTATTGTGTCAGAAGTAAACAGAGCAAACCCTGATCAGACAGCTGCTATAGGAGCAGTCTGATCTGGGTCTACTCTGTTTGCAAATGAGTGAAAAAAGCATTTATATGAAGGAAAGGGTTCAATACTGAAGTTCCAACAAATGTTAAGTTCTTGTAACACTATGACCCTTCTCCAGGTATAACAACTGATTACAATTTACAAAGCACTTCATAATCCTCCAATAATATTAACCCTTACAGTGTGGGACACTAATCACTAATGTCTGTTGCAAACAGTGTAGACCCAGATAAGAAGGCTCCTAGAGGAGCCCTCTCATCAGGGTCTGCACTGTTTGTCATGTCACACTTTTGTTTAGAAAAATCCCTAAATATTCACCATTTATAAGCTTGGCCTGTTGGAATTTTGGAATAGTCCATTTGAAAATTCAGCGTTGCAAGGGTTTAACTAAATTGTTTTCTGCATTGATTTCTATGGAGAGCAATTATTGCCTTGGAGAGAACACTCATTAATGTTTCACCAAGCAGTGTGTGTCTTGAAGGTGTGGCCCAAAGATTAATCCTTAAAACGCTGTATTTTCAAATGGACTATTCCAAAATTAAAACAGGGCTTACGGTGAATATTTAGAGATTAGAGAAAAGTGTAACATGACAAATAGTACAGACCCTGATGAAGAGGGCTCCCATAGGAGCTTAAAGCAGGGCAACAAGTAATGCAGAAAGCTCCTGAAGCTCCTTTGACTTGCATTATGCTACACCTACATAACGGACCCAAAATTATAGCTCTTTTTGATGGCCCCTTTAAGACAGCTTATACTGTAGCTCCAATTCATGCTTACCTGTTTGTCATTTTAGATGTTTTTCACATAGTCCTTAATTTACTAGATCAATAAAATCCTACAGATCACAAAATGTCATGAAAGTTAAAAATCTAATTAATTAATGTTGAAGGGAACAGTAATCAGCATTATAGAGTGGGGTGATCAAATAGACTGTCTGAAAGCTTCTTTATATGTATACCTTCTGATAGCTGACAAGGCACTCCATCATTGCTTAACCCTTTACCTCATAAGACACCTTTTGATGCCTTTTGCAACCACAGATCCCTTGGCACCTGTAGGAGCTGTCTGATCAGGGTCTGCTCCCTTTACTTCATATGGAATATATATTTGATTCTCTACTTTGTATCATGGCAATAAATTTTATTTATGACAAGTCTAGAGACACCAGGTGTTGGCTGCTTCTTTTCAATTGTTTTTCCCTAAAAATACCATTATAATTTAAGGTAAACTAGTACAACTTTTTGGTATTTTCAGAAACTGTAGAGTCGGGTCTATTATAAGTTCAGAAGCAAACCGAGCAGACCCTGATCAGACGGCTCCTATAGGAGCCGTCTGATCTGGGTCTTCTCTGTTTAACAAGAGTACCGCATACGGTACATAATACGCCCACTTGCAAACTTTCTCTGATTCAACATGCCTTATGGCCATCCTCATATTTGCATAGATTTGCATTATTTTTTTAAGTGCAAGGGCCGTAACTCCAAAACAACAAATCAAATGATCCTCAGAATCGACTTAGCTTCAGGTCTTGATGCATTAAACATGTGTATGAAGTTTCATTAATATCTGTCAAACAGTTTTGCCAGAAAACAGCAGAAAAACTATTTGCATATATTTGCATTTTTTTTAAGTAAAAGGGCAATAACTCTGAAACGAATAATCAAATAAACCTCAGAATCGACTCAGCAGCAGATCTTGATGCATTTAACATTTGTGTGAAGTTTCATTAATATCTCTCAAATAGTTTTTCCATAAACGGCGGACAAACTATTTGCATTATTTTTTAAGGACAAGGGCCATAACTGTGAAACGAAAACTCAAATGATCCTCAGAATCAATTCAGTTTCAGATCTTGATGCATTAAATATTTGTGTGAAGTTTCATTAATATCTCTCAAATAGTTTTCCCAGAAAACAGCGGACAAAATATATGCATATTTTTTAAGGACAATGGCCATAACTCTGAAATGAAAAATCAAATGAACCTCAGAATCAACTCAGCTTCAGATCTGGATGCATTAAACATTTGTGTGAAGTTTCATTAATCTGTCAAATAGTTTTGCCAGAAAACAGTGGACAAACTATTTGCATGTATTTGCATTATTTTTTAAGTAAAAGGGCCATAACTCCGAAACGACAAATCGAATGAACCTCAGAATCGACTCAGCTTCAGATCTTCATGCATTAAACATTTGTGTGAAGTTTCATAAATATCTCTCAAATAGTTTTCCCAGAAAACGGCGGAAAAACATTTGCATATTTTTTAAGGACAAGGGCCATAACTCTGAAACGACAAATCAAATGAACCTCAGAATCGACTCAGCTTCAGACCTTGGTGCATTAAACATGTGTGTGAAGTTTCATTAATATCTCTCATATAGTTTTGCCAGAAAACAGCGGACAAACTATTTGCATGTATTTGCATTATTTTTTAAGTAAAAGGGCCATAACTCCAAAACGACAAATCAAATGAACCTCAGAATCAACTCAGCTTCAGATCTTCATGCATTAAACATTTGTGTGAAGTTTCATTAATATCTCTCAAATAGTTTTCCTAGAAAACAGCGGACAAACTATTTGCATATTTTTTAAGGACAAGGGCCATAACTCTGAAATGAAAAATCAAATGAACCTCAGAATCAACTCAGCTTCAGATCTTGATGCATTTAACATTTGTATGAAGTTTCATTAATATCTGTCAAATAGTTTTCCCAGAAAACAGCGGACAAACAAAATGTTGACGGACGAACGAACGAACGAACGAACGAACGAACAACGAACGAACGAACGAACGAACGAACGAACGAACGAACGAACGAACGAACGAACGGACGGACGGACAGGGCCACGACAATATACGACCACCTTTATTAGGTGGGCGTATAAAAAGGAGTAGAAAGGCGTATTTAACTATTTATGGAGGAAAGGGTTAACACCGATCGATATAGCAAACTGCGCAAATCCTATTCAGAGGCTCCTCAAGGAGTCCTCTGATATGGGTCTACACTGTTTGGCTATGTCTCATGTATGGGGATCACAGAGAGCTGAAGCATATAGCACACTGAAGGAAGATTCAATATTAATAATACAGCAATGACTGCAATCAAAATGAAGTTTCATTTTAGTACAAAGTTGAGTCATTCATTGTGAATGGACTTAATCCTTTTTCCTTCAAGTATTCATGTAAGAAATAATGACGTCATGAATATTTATTAGCTGATTTTTTATAATGGCAGCTGTACACATGGCATTTTGGCTCAAGCAGAAACTGTAGACTTAGCTCTATATCATACCATCAGCAAACAGAGCAGACCCTGATCAGACAGCTCCTACAGGAGCAATCTGATCTGGGTCTACGCTATTTGCAAATCTGTGAAAAGGTGTTTATATGAATAAAGGGTTAATCCTATTGAAATTACTTTTAAATTGAGTAAATAATGAAGATCTTTGTATACAGGTTCCTCAAGGAGATCTGATCTGACCGTAAACAATTTGCAAATGTTGTCAAAAATATTCCTGCATCGAACAGGTCAAGAGTTTATGTACATAGAAGACCCACTCCTGACCTTCTGTTCCTAAACAAAAGCTGGGACAATAAAGTAATGCAAACATTTCTTTCCATTTATATGCTTTTACAAATTAACCCTTTCAAATGGACAGCATGGATTCCAAAATTCAAACTGGTCAAACTAATGGTGAATATTTAGGGATTTTTCTAAAAAAAAAAGTGTATCATGGAAAACAGTGCAGACTCTGAGGAGAGGGCTCCTCTAGGAGCCCTCTCATCTGCGTCTACACTGTTAGCAAAGGACATTAGTGACTTGTGTCCCACACTGTAAAGGTTAACTTGTCTGGAAGACTGCATGGACCTTAAAATACCGTAATCTTATTTGTAACAGTTTTCTATGAATTCAATCAAAGGTCAAAACGCTTCTTCACTTATAATGTGGATCCAAGTGGCATCGCGCAGGAAAAAAGTATTTTTTTGAATTCTGTTCATTCAAGAGGAAATACACAAAGCAATTTACAATAAGAAACTTAAGGAGGACATCTCCTTGAAATGTTATAAATTTAGACAGTCTCAACTGTTCACCTGATAAGAATGCAAGTGTCAAACAAACTTTGTGATACTTACAAAGTACTCAACCCTTTACAACATAGATATATGAGTTTTCAAAACCTTTGCAAACAGAGTAGACCCAGATCAGACAGCTCCTACACGGTCAACTGTCTGCTTATAAATGTAATACTGTAATTCTAATTGTACTCAACACTCTCAAAGAGCTTTTGAACATAAACTTGGTGAAAAATCTAATATCGAGGATTACTGCAGAAAATATTTTGGAAGGCCAACAAATACATATAATGAAATATGGCAGGTGAAACATTGGAGCCATTTTAGAAATGGCATTTCTTTTCTAAAATCATATTTCATAATTACGTATCTCGCAAAGAGTTACCAGTAAATACATAGCAAATATTCAAAATTTCAAATACTAAAATCATTTTTCCCGCTGACCCCTATGTTATGACCACTCTTTAGAACTGTCTGGAAGACATTTCAACATGGTATTTGTTGGAGAAATAAAGATGGTTCTTGAAATCTATCTGTAAATAATTATTTTTTAATATTACTAGGAAACAAACAAAAAACTTTAAAGATTTTGCAACTGCTAAAGTAACTTTGGAATACTATAAAAATGATCCGGATTATAATTGTAACTTTTTTCAAGAACAATGAAATAATGGATGACAGTGATTTAATTTTTCCCGTGAATTCTGAGAAATAAATTCATTCAACCTGCCAGGAAATTGTTGGCAGAAAAATTGTGAGTCCCTGGAACCCACTAATTTTAGTAATAGTGAAATTCGATAACAACAAGGACCAACATTTTGATGCAGAGACTCGTCTAACGTCAGTCTAGGTCCCATTGGAATTGTATGCTGTGAATTTTGTGAAACTATCTGAAATTTAGCCAGAGGTCCAGATAAGATGTGTAAATTAATACATTTTCAAGAATAACTTCTTGTATTTCTCCACCAAACCCTAGACTGCGACCACTCTTTAGAATCGTCTCTTCGAGACGATTCTAAAGAGTGGTCACAGTATAGGGTTAGGTAGAGAAATGACAATTTTAGTATTTGGGTATGCACCTTTACCTGTAGCTCTGTCATAAGCTCCTATACTGTCTATCTGCCCTGTTTGCTTATGGCATTACAGTTTCTGCCATAGCCAAACTTTCCTGTGTTCATATGCCATTAAAAGAATTCAGGCAATGAATATTCACGATACCATTATGATCATACTGAAATGTTACATACCAGCTATGAATCTAAACTTACCTGGTAAAAAACATTTTGCTACGGTGGAGAAAAGAAGGAAGAGACTCAGAGTAAAGAAAAGTAAAGAGGAGGCCAAGTAAAAGTATCAGAAATTTACAGTACATGTATAACTAATGACCAGCAGCATGTAAATGGATTATATTTAAAAATTCTCATGATAATTTCTGATGTCTGTTAATGAATTTGGACAAATGAGAGAACATTAGGTCCAGGACAATCCGGTCTTACCTGCCATACTCCTACCACAGCATTGCATATTAAGATAACTAATATCACAAAGGGCTCCACAAAGGCTGTCACTTGCTCTTCACTCTCTTCGAACCAGGCTAGTACCTACAAACAACAACAACATTCCCAATGAAATAAACATTTCATAAATCATATGTACAGTAAAACCTGTCTATAGCGACAACATAATGAATAAACATGGCATTATCTACAGGACTGGTTAATCTTTGTACATTACCAGTTATACATGTCCGACATCAATTAACCCATTCTCTCAAAGGCTATTTTTAGACCCAACCTCTTTGAATAAATCTACCCAAAAGGAGCATTTACTAGAGAAAAGGAAAATGTTAGAATTGTGTAGTATTGAAACCACTGTGATAAATAGAGCAATTTTGCTCCTATGGAGCAAATGCTCTATTTATCACAATGGTTTCAAGAAGTAACTATTACAGAGGCCCAGAAAGGCGTATTTATAGAGGAAAGGGTTAAAGAAAACATTAAAAGAAATTGTGTAATTTCAACCAATTGTAACAATTACCTGTATAAATGGGAGTTTTCCTGCACTTCAGTAATGCATTCTCCAGCATTAAGACTTCTTTGGAGTGGTCATTTTACAAGGGTTAGGTGTAAATTAAAACTGATAGTTTCCCGACAATCCATTATGTTACATTTGAAATCAAATCCCTTTCTTGGCCAAAACTCTGAAAATTCCAATTAACTTAACATCTAATTTCAAATTAACCAAACATCTAATTTCACTAATTTCCCAAGTGCCTAATATTGAATCTTCAAATGTGATGGAATTGTAACATTCATTTGCATACATAACAGGACCAGATCTCAGGCTTGTGCAGGAGTCCTCTGATCAGTATTGCCTACACTGCTTGCAGTTCTAAATTATCTATACAATACCCCTCAACAATGAATAGTTTATATTGTACAGTCCATTTTGACTCGCCTGAAAAAGTCACATTGTGAAACCATTGTGATAAATAGAGCATTTGCTCCACAGGAGCAAATGCTCTATTTATCACAGTGGTTTCAAAGCTGCACAATTCTGAAAATTTCCTTTTCTCTAGTAAATGCTCCTTTTTGGTAGATTGAATCAAAGGGGTTGGATCTACAAATACATGTAGCCTATGTGAGAATGGGTAAAGAGATCAGTAGTAACCTTTTACTCCACGAATATTCATGTAAGATATAACAAAACGATGAATATTTATTAGCTGAAAGTTTATAATAGCATAATTATGTACACATGAATTTTTGGTATTGGTAAAAACTTTTAAGAGTCAGATCTATTATGATTCCATAAGCAAACAGGGCAGACACTGATCAGATGGCTGGTACAGGATCCCTCTGATCTTGGCCTACTCTGTTTGCTAAGGCATAGAAAGGTGTAGTAATGAAGTAAAGGATTAAACATATTATGCAAACCCAGATTATTGGAAATGCGTACCTAATTCTTGGCATCTTATGGGTGAACTAATGATAAACTTTGCAAACATTCTTGATCCTGATGAAACAGTATTGCAGTGTTTCATCAGGATCCAAACATGTTTGACTTTATATAGACACCAGAACAGCATTCAACTCTTAAGAAATAGAAGTAAAGCTGGCAAATTATAAGCATACAAGTGGTTTACAACAATTTGTATCACCTAGCCAAATCTTGAATTCTTATCACTAAGTATGCATCCCTGCAAAAGTATCCGACTGTTACAATCAAAACGTTTTTTTTTACTCTTTCATGTTTCTTAAAAATGTAGTCCGTGTAAATCAGCTTGGATTCCGATAAGACTCTATGTAACTCCGTATCTCATCTGGATCAAAACTGTTTGCCTAGATAATGATGAATTCACCACTAGCAAGCAATTGGTTGAAGACAATGAAGGATGAAAGGAACTCAATTAAACGAACATAGCTCTGCAGATTTAATGTCCATTTAACCAATTAAATAGTCTGGTACTCATTAACAACAATAATTTATGGGAGAGTTTGTGCAAATTCTGGAAATACAATTGATGTTGCTTTTTTATTTTATAAAAGAATTTTGCATTTACAAGGATACCTAAATTATTTATACAGTGGTCCAGATAAGATACATGTGTAAATTAAAAACATTTTCAACAATAAATCTTTCATTTCTCCACCAAACCCTATGTTGTGACCACATAGGGTTTGGTAGAGAATTGAGATTTGAGTATGCACCTACATGTATATCTGTAGCTCTGTTTACATATTTCAAGCATTATTAAATATCATAAATCCCTTAAAACCTGGTAACAATCACTTGCAAACATTACAGACCTAAATAAAATTTTCAAAACTGAGTATATACTAATAGTGTATACTGGGACCAAATTCTTACTTAGCAGGAAATCTTTATGGGTACTTAGTACATTCAATCATGAAGACAATGCAGATCTTGATTAAAGGACTCCTGTTTCATCATTCTGATCTGGATATAAACTGTTTGTAACTGCAAGTTGAGCACTTTCCTGCATTCAAAGGTTTAACCCTTTATTCCATGAATATTCATCATCATGTAAGAAATAATCGGTCAATCTGAGACCTATAAGCAATCATAGCAGACCCTGATAACACGACTCCCACAGGAGCCATCTGATATGGGTCTTCTCTGTTTGCAAAGCCTTTAAGGTGTTAACCCATAACCTCATAGGCTATTTTTAGAACCAACCTCTTGAATAAATCTACCGAAAAGGAGCATTAACTAGAGAAAAGGAAATATTTTAGAATTTTGGAGTTTGAAACCATTGTGATAAATAGAGCATTTGCTCCTATTGGAGCAAATGCTCTATTTATCACAATGGTTTTACAGAGGCTTCAAAAGGCGTCAATATGAGGGAATGGGTTAAAGTGCATATCTATGGAGCAAAGGGTTGAAAGGCACATGATAAATGATCACAATGCATGCACAATCAAACAAATAATGACTGTCAAAGGTGGGTACACGGTCACATTTGTGTTCAATACATATTATATATATACACCTGTGTCAAATTATTTACATGTTTAGTAATCTGAAGCCAAACAGTTATGATTTGGCAAGTAGTCAAACACTTTTATGTTACATATGATGTTACATATGATATTTCCCCATATTTCTACTGCAGCCAGAGTGTATTAGGAAAGCCAAATAAAACACTTATTTTATGTTTCTGTGCTTATCCCTATTTTGTTGGTAATCATTAAATTCCAAGGTGATTCTAATACATGTAAGTACCAATAAGATAAAATTTATGTCCCTGTTCTACAGTTCTTGTAATCTGTAGCCAGTCATGAATTGGCATGAAGTAAAAAGTTTTATATTACATACTGTAAAACCTCGTTAATTCGAGCACTCACATAAATATATCGGTTTTAAAGACAGGTGGCAGCTTTATGCAAACTTAAAAAACATGCATAAAGGCTTTTTAAGCAGCCGAAAAGTTTACTGTATTCCCCGTGTTTCTACTGCACTGGAAAGATTTGACAAATCTTGTGACATTGTCAACGTTCTGTAACAGCAATAAGCTTCCATAATACAGTAAAACCTCTCTATAACGGCCACTAAATTGTGTTAATTAGTTGGTATTTAGAGCAGGTGACAGCTTAAAGCAAGGTGAAAGTAAAACAGTACTCTCCTATAGGAGCGTTCTGTTTTACTTTCACCTTGCTTTAAACAGTCACCTGCCTTTAACACAAAATACTTGATGTAATTTAGTGTCTGTTATAGAGAGGTTTTACTGTAAATATCATAATTAAATTCAGCTTGGATCCTGTGAGACGATGAAAACGATGTTACATATGGATCCATACCACTGTGCAGTCTTATCCTTTATTTTAAGGAAAAAAATGGAAGAAAATCTACTTTGAGAATTGAAAAAGACAATAAGTTTAGCAGATAAAATAAGATACTCCTTGATCAACAGGTTAAATCAGCATAGGTTCCAATGGCTCGACACCTGCAGAATCTGCCTCCAGATTTCTTTCAGATATCAAAAATCTGCCAAGCTCCTCTGATATCAAAAACTGCCAGGCTCAGATTTTCTTGAACTTCACCTGTAACCTAATTCTGCCAACAATCTGTTTTCAGAAGTCCATTCTTAGCTCCTCTTCAAGGCTGTCTTATGAGGTCATACATGCATCACTAAACCTTTAACCCTCACAATGCAGTGAATGAGATTAGCTGAAATCATCTTCCTGAAATCATCCCTCATCATCATAATCGCCGCATCATTCATCAGCGCTATATGACCCTATTCAGTGTCTCAGTGCCGTAAAACCCAGCTCACTCACTCACTCACTCTGATCAAAGAGCTCTCCTAGGAATTCTCTGATCCGGTTCTACATTGTGATTGCCAAATTCAAAGGGTTATTCCCAAAAAATATAGATAAGTGATCTATAAATAGATCAATCAATTCAGACTGAGGGGTTATTTTTACTTTGGTAACATCTTACATGAAATCTTAATCAGTTTGCAACTAATATCAGCCATAATGTGAGCATCTAAGCAAATCCCTGCCTTATCAGACAAGCATCCATTATTTTGAACTTCTAAATCAGTTAACCATTTACTCCATAAATACGCCTTTTTACGCCTTTGCAAACAGAGTAGACCCAGATCAGACGGCTCCTATAGAAGCCATCTGATCAGGGTCTGCTCTGTTTGCTTATGGTATTATATAGATATGATTATATAGTTTCTGCCTTGGCCAAAAATTCATTGTGTCCATGCGCTATTATAACAATTTAATCTCATTATTATGCATGACATCATTATTTCTTGCATGAAGTTTCATGGTGGAAAGGATCAGTGCCATATATAAATCATAAAATTTTAATGCTCATTTCTCCACCAAACCCCCAAAGTCTTGACATAGGATAAGGAGCTACCATATTATCTCTAATAAATGCCAAATTTTTTAAAGGGAGTTTATTGCTTTTTGTACGCAGGTGGTTGCTTAATGCAGATTAAAAGCAATGCCGAAAGCTCCTAGGAGAGATTTATGCAATGCTTTCTGTCTGTATTAAACTACCACCTGTATTTTGAAAAACCTGTTATATTATCATTATTTGTCATCAGACGGCTCCCTACAAGAGCCTTCTGATCTGGGTCTACTTTGTTTGTTAAGCATTAACCAACCAGCAGACTTTATCAATGGCTGCTTTCAAGAGATCTGAACACCCACCTTTTTTATAGCTCTTGTAGACCACATTATATTCACGTCTGGACCATCTAACTACATTTTGTACATGTACTTGACTATTGGGAATTCTTGCTTTTTTCTTAGAAATTCCTATCACTGAATCAAGCACAGTCTGATCACATTAAGTCATTGAGAGAACTAATGAGAAAACTGTATTACAAACCACACCACTTCGATTAGTCTGAAAAGCGTAATAACCCCAGCATTATGTTCAACGTTAGACACAAAATATTGTCTGTCTATCATGAATTAACCTTTGAGTATTGCTCTCCCAATTTGACCTGAGACTCGATTAATCTTTGACGTGTTTATCGGGATTGTTCATAATTCTCTGTGACAAAAAAAAGCTAAACAAACCCCGGTAATAATCATGTTCCACGAGGATTGTATTCTTATAGCGCATTCTTATACCTGCGTACATTTATTCGAAGATTACTGACAATAATGAACGGAATATGCATAAATCTCAGGTCAAATTTGGAGAGTAATAGACACTGAATTTTCAAAATGAGATTGTTTGACATCATGAGTCCATTCGGTATGAAGGGATGTCAAACATGAGTCCATTCGGTATGAAGGGATAAAACTTTTGAGTAATACATAGTGCAAATCCTTCCCAGAACCCTCTGCCCTGCTAACCATTTATCCCTTTCAAAAGAGTTAAGATCACAAACAGCCTTAAACCTTTACTCCATGAATATTTATGCAAGAAATGACTTCATGGATAATAATTATTTGATTTGTTATAATGGCAATATGAACAAAGGAATTTCTATCCTGCCAGAATCGGTAGAATTATATCCATATAATATCATAAGCAAAGAGAGCAGACCCTAATCAGATGGCTCCTATATATGAACCATCTGATCTGAGTCTAATCTGTTTGCAGGGCATATCTATGTAGTAATACAATGTAGACCAAGATCAGATGGCTCCTGATTTGGACCTGCTCAGTTTGCTAATGAAATAATATAGATTCTGCAGTTTCTGCTTTGGCAAAAAAATTCATGTGTTTTTAATGTGCCATTCTAAAATTAATCTAATCCTGTAGGAGCTGTCTGATCAGGATCTGCTCTGTTTGCTTATGATATAATGTAGAATATGATTCAACAGAAAATGCTGTGTCCATCTACTATTTTAACAATTAATCTAAATTAATATTCATGATGTCATTATTTCGTACATGAATATTCAAGGAGTAAAGGGTTAAAGACATGTCCACCAATGGCCACCTTTAAGTAAATGCCAATCGTAAAGATATTGCATGTTAGGATGTATCGCTTGAAACAATGGGTCTCATGTAACAAATACCATTTGTGCCGTCCCTGCTCATTGCCTAATGTGATGCAATTAATTCCTGGGTGGAACAATATAGCTTGTGAAGGTATTCCAGATGTTATAATACTATTCTCTGGTTTCAAACTGTCGTCGGCTTGCTTACAGAATCATGTGATTGCTTATATATATGCAATCATATACAGTAAAACCTCTCTATAACGGCCACTAAATTACATCAATTATTTTGTGTACAATGCAGGTGGTTGCTTAAAGCAAGGTGAAAGTAAAACAGAACGCTCCTATAGGAGCATTCTGTTTTACTTTCACCTTGCTTTAAGTAGCCACCTGCCCTAAATACCAACTAATAAACACAATTTAGTGGCCATTATAGAGAGGTTTCACCCTAAATCTGATTCTACAGTTTCTGCCACAGCAAAATCTATTTATCCTCCACATGATGTCATTATTTCTTACATAAATATTCATGGAGTAAAAGGTTAACTTATTAAATTCGCTACTAGCATGCCGAGTGAAAACGGTCTCAGTTAAATGTATTAACCCTTTCCCTCATATAAACGTGTTTTCACGCATTTGCAAACAGAGTAGACCCAGATCAGACGGCTCCTAGAGGAGCCGTCTGATCAGGGTCTGCTCTGTTTGTTAATAGAATTTGAAAGATCTGTTTCTTTGCTTTCTAAAATGTCTACAATGTTCCACCTTCCATATTTTTTATAACTATTTTGTTAATGAATATTCAGTAGGTATTGAAATTTGGGCTAAATGTAGAACAGGGAAAGGGTCTCAGTTAAATGTATTAAGGTGGAAGACTACTTTTCTTTATTAGCTTTATATATTGACTTATTTTCTAGACTCACTGTATAATGTACTATATTATCTTAATAAACGCTCTCATGACTGATCCATTTTTTCTTTAAAAGAAATTTCTTGCATTTTGAACACAGGAGGTTGCTAAATGCAGAATGAAAGCAATGTAGAAAACCCTATGGGAGCTTTATGTACTGCTGTCAGTCTGCATTAACTATATTTCTTTATTATACATGTATACGGTTTAGCTGTTTTATTATACTAAATTTCATTAGTTTCCCACAGAAGGAGACGTTTATTAGAGTGGGGGCATCTATTAGGGAGAAAACTAGAAATCAATGAAAATGAACCAGTATCGAAGTGTTAACGCATAGCTGTGACAAACTCATAATGACATTACCTCTTTTCCTGTTGAATATCAATGTAAGAAATAGACATGTTGAATGTTCATCAACTGAAATTCAATGATCCGATCAGACGGCTACAACACGAGCTATCTGATCTGGGTTTACTTTATATACAGTTCATCCCTTTCATTCATATAAACGTGTTTTCACGCATCTGCAAACAGAGTACACCCAGATCAGATGGCTCCTATAGGAGCTCTGCTCTGTTTGCTTATGGAATTTGATAGATCTGTTTCTTTAGTTACTAATTTAAAATGGCTACAATGTTCCATCTTCCATATTTCATTATAACTATATTGACCATGAATATTCAGTAGGTATTGAAATTTAGAATAAACATAGAACAGGGAAAGGGTTATAAAAATTATGAAGGAAAGGTTTAACGTTGTCCGCCAAACCTATAATTATGACTACCCGTTAGTTGAAAAAGACTTTTATATCTGAACTCCTTACCTCGTCTAAAGTTCTGGCTGCAACACAAGACTGTATGTACCCCACTGACCTTGGATAACTTTTCAATTTTGCAAGAAGGTCAGTAAGGCAGTCGTATGTTTGACGTCAAACGGACAGACAAGATTAATCATATTAAGACCATCATTCCATAATCTCTGATTCACTTGTTATGATATCTCAGCTATTCTGATCTATTATTCAAACAAATTTTCATCACAATTAACCCTTTGAATGCTGAAATGTCAACGTGGAATAGTCCATTGTTGTTTCACAATACAGTCTATTCAGTACAAAAGGGCACACAATTTGCAAGAGTGTTAGAATGACAAACAGTCAGACCCTGATCACAGGTCTCCACTAGGAGCCCTCAGATCTGAGTCTACACTGTTTGCAAATCCTGTATTGAAAGGGTTAGGTATAATATTCATCACATCTTTAACCCTTTACCTCATAAGTTATTTTTAGATCAAACCTCTTTGAAAAAATCTACCGAAAAGGAGCATTAAGTTCTAGAGAAAAGGAACATTTTAGAATTTTGTAGTTTGAAACCATTGTGATAAATAGAGCATTTGCTCCAAAAGGAGCAAATGCTCTATTTATCACAATGGTTTCACTAAGTGATTTTTACAGTGGCGTAGAAAGGCGTATTTATGGATGAAAGGGTTAAAGTCACCATGGCATGACTGGCCAATTTGCAAACCAAGATTGTCTCTAGTGTTGAAATGTGGTATAACTTTGCAAACAGAGTAAACCCAAAACAGAAGCCATCTGATCAGGGTCTGCTGTTTGCTTATGAAATAGATCAGTCTCTAAAGTTCCTACCAATACCAAAAACAGACATAAATATTCATGATCTCATTATTTCTTTTATCAATATTCAAGGAAAGGAATTTAACTGGATTGACCCAGACCACAGCCACAGGAGAGACTCATCATTAACCGGGATTAACACTGATTTTCATAAATTTGCAACAGCAAAAAGGATAGAGTTCATTAGTTCAAATCAAATATCCGGTTCTATTATCACCTGTATGGTCACGAAATCAGTCTCTGGTTTTCTATCCAGGTTATTTACAACTATATGAGCCACATAAAACCTACAGAGCCTGATGAATTAACAGATAAATATTGAAACACTTCAATCAACAATGCATAAGTACCAAGTAAATACTGAAACACAGACAGTTAAACTGCTAAATGGATACCCATTAGCACTCTCAGCAATGAAAGCTTTCTGTCAAACATTGTGGTCTTCTCCAATATCAAACTGAATTCATATGTAAAACAGGATAGACCCAGAGCAACAGATAAAGGTGCACATTCAAATAACAATAACTATTCGCGGACAGCCCGCTCCACTTTTTTAAGTGCTGGATAGTGTAGTGGAAGTCCAAGTCAGAAAGGGGAGATAACTATAGCAAAATTAATTTTAAGGTTACCTGCCCTTGTGGTATGGGTTCCCCTTGTAATAGTTAACATGCATACCAAATTTGATCCAAATATCTTGGACAGTTTCTGAGACATGGACCTTAACATAAAACTTATTAACCAACAATAAAATTCTAAGTCGAAAAAGGGGCATAATTATGGCAAAATTAATTTTAGGGTTACTAGTTCTACCCTTGTGAAACTGGTTCCCCTTCTGATGGTAAACATGTATACCAAATTTTAACCAAATATCTTTGATGGTTTCTGGGAAATGGACCGTTACAAAAAGTTTAACCAACGCCGATGCCAACGCCATCGCCGACGAGAGTCAAGACAATAGCTCCAGTTTTCGAAAAAGTGGAGCCAATGAAACCACACCCTATGCTGTGACCACTCTTTAGAATCATCTCGAAGATGAAGGGTTTAGTGTAGAAATAAAGGAGCTATTCTTGAAAACGTTTTAATTTTACACATCTCATAATTATGGGCCTCTGATAGACCCTGATCAAAGGATTCTGTCCTATCAGTAAATTGATCTACATGTAGGTCTTAAGATATTAGCCAATATTAGCAAAGTCATTTAACCCTTTCCTCTATAAATACTTACGCCTTTCTACGCCTCTGTAAAAATCACCTGTTGGAAATCATTGTGATAAATAGAGCATTAATTTTGCTCCTATAGGAGCAAATGCTCTATTTATCACAATGGTTTCAAACTACAAAATTCTAAAAATTTTCCCTTTCTCTAGTTAATGCTCCTTTTCGGTAGATTTATTCAAAATGGTTGGATCTAAATATAGCCTATGAGGGAATGGGTTAAAGGGAGAACATTTTCTGTCAACTTCATCCTGACAAACACGGATAATAGTAAACATGCACGGGTAATGAATCGTGGCCCCACATGACTGTTTATAAATGCAATTTTTTACATGCTAGCAATGCATTTGCGATAACTAATGAAATCAGTTTTGATCCAGATGAAATGCCAATTAACTTTGCATCTCATCAAGATCTATAATATTTGTTAATCTGATTTGACAGATCATGGTTTTTAAATCATAACAATGAAGAAAATTCACTTTAAGAATTTATAGCAGACAACTTTTTGCACACGTGACACCAGCAAATCATTAATGGGTAATACATGTATAAATATTTTGCAACAATATTTTCTTCACTTCTCCACTAAACACATACAGTGTACCTGTATCCGTACTTGTGACTACTCACTTGAATCATGAAAAGAGAGTTAACCCTTCTCCTACTTGTATAACATTTAAAATTACTAAAATTTTCAAAATTAGTTCGATCCAGATCAAAATACACACTGTTTGAAACTACATTATTGTTTAATGACACAAGTTAATTATTACAGACTTTATCCATGATGAATTAAATTAAGGATTAAATACAAGAGATTGAAGAAAAGACACTTTGAACAGATGGGTAAAGGATAGGACTACTGTACATTCAAATAGAGTAAACCCCTTATTAACCATTCACTATATGTAAAGATGAATTCACATGTTTTTTAACCCTTTTCCAGTTGAATATTCATGTAAGAAATAATGACGTCCATAGGAGCAAATGCTCTATTTATTTTATCACAATGGTTTCAAGAAGTGACTACATGTATTATAGAGGCGTAGATTAAGGCGTATTTATGAAGGAAAGGGTTAAGCTACAACTAGTCAAAAAGACTGGCATAGATACTAATTTAGTAGAGATTTTACTGCAATATAGAATATCTATGTAAACACCACTTAGAAGTTTTTCAATAAATTTTTCAGATTTCTTTTCACTGCAAAATACTAAAATAATCCAATTGATATTCCCTTCAATATATCAGATCAAATATTAATATTCACTTCAAGATTTAAATCAATTTAGTCAGGTATTCAAAATAGATCTACCCCTAAAATGTTGATCATATCTGATAATCAAAACTTCATCTTAAATATGGTTTTTGATCAGTAATCGATGATTAAGCTACAGTAAGAGGGATTTAACCCTTAAAGTGTGGGAATAAAGTATATGACTTGCAAACAATGTGGACCCAGATCAGAGGGATCCTGGGTGGGGGTGGGTAGCCTTTGATTCAAAGCATGTACCTTTTGTAAAAAAAAGAAATTTTGTTTCATTAATGTTCAGCAAGTTGCAGGTAAAGCTATGATTACAACACATTTAACCATTTCAAAGCTGAATTTCCAAACAGACTATACCAAATCAAACATGACAATCTTATCATGAATATTTAGGGGATTTTTTAAAATCAGTGTAACATGACAAACTGTGCAGACCCTGATGAGAGGGCTCCTCTAGCAGCCCTCTCATCTGGGTCTACACATTTTGCAAAGGAAATCAGTGTCTCATTTTCCGCACTGAAAGGGTTAAAAGAAACAGCAATACAGCGATGAAAAGATTACACCCAATATCACTCAGGCCTATGAAAGAAAACATTTCTTTCTCAAAATACAAGCATTTTTATTTGTTTGAAGAACAAATCTGAACCACCCATGCTGTGAATTATGAATTAAATCTTCAACATTATCACAGGATCTATACATCATTACATATCTGGCATCACATGGAAACTAGACGATTGGAATACTTGGACAACAATGAAGACCCAGGTCTGCTAACCATAGAGATCCCACCACAGAACCAGCTGTCATTTAGCCTGTCAATGTGAACATGGATCTTGGTTTAACCTTTTCCCTGTTCTATAATTTATTTCAAATTTCAAAACCTAATGATAATTCATGGGCAAAATAGTTATAATGAAATGTGGAAGGTGGAACATTGTAGCCATTTTAGAAACTAGAAAGTAAAGAAACAGATTTATCAAATTCCATTAGCAAACAGAGCAGGAGCCGTCTGATCTGGTACTACTCTGTTTGCAAAGGCATAGAAAGGCGTATTTATGGAGGAATATGTACTACTGATATACATCAATTTGAAATAGCCAAAATTTGGAAAACTATTTCAAGAATCTTTGAATGCCTCAGGTATCATTTGCCAACTAGCTATCAATGTAAAAAATATCTTATTATGTTTTTAGATATACAGTGTGCACAAAAACTGGCTAATTATAGTAATTAATTAACCTTTTATTCCAGGAATGTTAATGTAAAGTATAATCTATGTACGGGTATTAATTAGTTTAACCCATTACCTAACCTCATAGGCTATTTTTAGATCCAACCTCTTTGAATAAATCTACCGAAAAGGAGCATTAACTAGAGAATTTTGAAGTTTTGAAAGCATTTCAAAAAGTGACTTTTTAAATAGGTGTAGAAAGGTGTATTAATGGAGGAACTTTAGGGTTAATATCATAATGGTGTAGGAACATAGGTTCTCTGTTCCATGTAAAAATTGAAGATCGAACTGAGCAGACTCTGATCAAACAAGTCTTAATATTTACATTTCGCCATGTATATACACTCAAAACTGGGAGAAGTGAGCCGGATAAAGAAGGGTTTTCTGCCAAATCATTCTCAAGCTTGAGCCAAATTCTTGTTGGTACTCATTTGAACTGCCGGAAACATATCATTCTAATGAGTACTATCAACATGAAGATTCTGCTGTGAGATCAGCATGCCACTAATATAGACACAAAAACCAGACATGTATACCGAATGAGAATTGACCATGCAACATCCAACAGCTGCTGCAGGGAGGATGTTTGACAGGTGTGAACATCTAGTTTGCTGTCATTAATTATTCTGTTCATTTCATGATTTGTTGTACTGCCCTATACATGTATCTACATGTATGCAGATTCCGCGACAGTGATAATGTACATGTATTGTAACCCTTTACCTCATGAATATTCATGTAAGAAATAATGAGATCATTCATATCAATAATAATTAGATTCATTCTTACAATCATATGTAATTCAGGCATGGCAGAAACTGTGAAAACACATATAAGCAAACAGGGAATATAATCAAACAGAAAATCCTGTCTGGAGCCATTTAATGTGGGTCTACAGTGTTTGCGAAAATGAGCAGCTTCATGAGATACACATGCATGCAAAATATCAAGTCTCTATCTCTACTGGTTCAAAAGTTATGGCTAATGTTAAAGTCGGTGATTTGACCTATATATTTGACCTCTGACCTTGAGAGATGACCTTGACATGTCACCCCTCAAAATGTGCAGCTTTATGAGATACGTATGCATGCCAAAAATATCAAGTCTCTATCGGTACTGGCTGAAAAATTATGTCATAATACACTAGAACCTAATCATAAAAGAGATGCAAAATAATTAATTCTGAGAGACATCTATAGGTCATATTTGAAAGTTGGAGGAAAACTCTCAGAGCCTCACTGCAATACATAATAGCATGTTTTATAGACAGTGAGTTAAACCAATTCAACCATACACACTACATACTTTTATGCTCTTCAAATTGCCAATAAATGTTCTTTCACAGCCTGTGTGTATTATGGATAACAATTCAGTAGTTCTGGAGAGCTCATCATGTCCAACCCTCAGAAACTGCTAAAAGCAACCTGGCTGGCAAACAGCTTGAATCCTTGGGCCCAGATAAGACACAGACTTACAGAGTTACCCCAGTGCGTCTCATCAGAACCCAAGCTGTTTGCAACTCCGTCAAAAGCTTCCCGGAAAGCTTGAATGAATTGGAACCAAAGCAAAACTGCAACATATCCCAGTTTAGGCAGACATACTTTTTACAGCAAGAGATGAGCTAATTGACTGAAACAGATGTTCTTACTCTTTCCACACTTTGGATGAATTTGCCACAACTCTATGCGAACATACAAAAATGAACTGGATTTTCATGAGCATATTAAGTTAACCCTTTACTCCATGAGTATAATTCATGTAAGAAATAATGACATCATGGATGTTTATTGGATAAACTGCCATAGAAGCACATGGACATAGGAAGCTTTGCCCATGGCAGAAAAGTTCTGTAGAATCATACATGTATCTACATGTATATATTATAACATAAGTAAACAGAGCAGACCCTGATCAGACGACTCCTAAAGGAACCATCTGATCTAGGTCAACTCTATTTGCAAAGGCAATGGAACGCATATTTATGGAGTACAGGGTTAAAAATACAAAAATTTACAAAAATGTACTGGATTCTGACTTGATATTATCTTAACAGGATCCACCCCCCCCCCCCCCCCCCCCCCCCCCAAAAAAAAGAGCATTTAACCCTTTACTCAAGAAAGTACTGTCTACAGTTCTCTGCCAATGTTATGGTGTAGTACTCATTAAAATCTCCTCTCTGAGCTGGTTCTAATGAGTACTACCAATACAGAGATTGGCTGAAAAATAATACATTTGAATAGAACAACACATATCTTATCTACAGGTCTGTTACTTGAGTAAAATCATTATCTGTTGGCAATATTGATCAGCTATAAAAAAAAAAAATACAGTGATAAAATTATCTCCACTAAATCCAATAAATAGACAAATTATACAGGTCAGGTCAATCAATATCATCTGTATGCCTTTAATGAAAATTCAGTTGATCTGCTAAGGCAAAAACAGGTAGGTGTGTTATCATTGCCATTACCTGAACCAGTTCTCACAGTTGGTATATTTTACAGCAGACAGATCTCATTTACTCAATCAGATCATTCTGAATTAGTGAACAGATATTGAGAATGGACGCCTTACACTATTTAACCATTTTTAAAAGGTAAACAAGAGCTGTCACAGTCAGGTGACAAATGCCCCCAAAAATTGTACCCTGTGACCTTGACCTTTGACCAGGGAGTTGAATGCGACACATCGTCTTTGTGTGGTTAACATTTGTGCCATGTTATTTTGAAATCCATTCACAGATAAAAAAAAGTTATAGAAGGGACACAAAATTTGGGACAGACGGAAGGACAGACGGAAAATGCGATTACTATATGCCCGTAGTTTGGGGCATAAAAATTCTTGTCTCCAAAAAATATTTTTATGCTTAAAATGCATATTTAATATGAGTCCATAATACATAAAAGCAAGCATTGTGAAACACTTTGTTCCAATTAAAAAAAAATAGACAGCCATTTACCTCAAAGTATGACTTGTATTGAAAAGACAGTCTGACACCATTCAAAAGTTGCAGCTTCGTGAAACGAGTATACATGCCAAGTATAAAGTCCATGTATGTATTTATTCAAAGTTATCACCAAGGTTAAAATTACAGACAGACATACAGACTTGGTGTGAACAGTAGTGGTGTAACAATACATCAAACTATCGCACTATCGTGATAGTTCTCTGTCCCAGTTACACTATCGATAGTTATTTCCAATTGACGATAGACTATTGCAATAGTTGCTCTGACTATCGATAGTTTCAATAGTTCTTTCATATAATTGGCACTGTGTTTTCAAGATGGCGTCGACCATCGCAGAGATTGAGTTTGTTAAAAACAAAAGCGGTAAAACACAAGTGGCAAAGCCCAATTCATTTTAAATAATTACCACAAACATTTTTTAGTAAGAATTTACAGAAAAGTTATATCATACACTGTGCAAATTTGCATTTACAAGTTTTCAAATATTGGCAATAACTATTGCAATAGTATTGCAATAGTTTTCTGCAATAGCAATAGTATCGCAATAGTACTCTCAGCAATAGCAATAGTATTGCAATAGTCAAAACTGGCCCCAATAGTCAGCCCTAGTGAACAGACCAAAAACAATACGGTACATGTACGTTCTTAGATCTTGCTCTTGATGGCTTTAAAACAAAAACTAGTGTCACACAGTCTGGATCCTTAATTAGGGACCTCAAGTTATTCATCTTCTCATCTGAATACAAACTGCTCAAGGAGGTAGTCATGTATAATAGCACCAACCATAACAAAAGTAAACCAAATATCTGATGCAAATACTGTACTATCAGTACTTTGATTACCATGAAAAATACAAGGTAGGGGGGCAACGCCCAGGCAACTATGTAAATAATCTAATGACTGAAACCAATTATGCTTAATAGAATCTACAGGAGACACAGCCTGGTAAAAATAATAAGTAGAATCAGTATGAGAATCAGATGGATCAGTTAAGGTCACGTCAACACCTGGTTTGTATTTATCTATTAATTTGTTAATTAGGCATGGCAGGGGATATCATGCCTGTTCACACCAAATGGGCTTCTCAACATGTGTGTGTTATTGTACAATATACTAACATCTCTGCCTACATTGTTCTTTTCCTCTAAAACAAAGCTTAGGTTATAAAAATTTAATAATCCGAAAAAAAATCTGAAACATTGCTCATAAGGCTCATATCTTACATTTACATAAAAACATGTAATAATATAGTCCCCCCCCCCACACACACACACACACCCCCCCCCCCTCCCAATATATGTACAGCATAATTATGTATTCCATTAACATGCTAAAATTAAATATTAACCCATTATCTCATACATGTAGGCTATTTTTTAGATTCTACCTCTTTGAATAAATCTACCCAAAAGGAGCATTTACAAGGCTTTTGTGAAAAGGATAATTTTAGAATTGTGTAGTTTTGAAACCATTGTGACAAATACCGGTAGAGCAAAATTTTGCTCCATAGGAGCAAATGCTCTATTTATCACAACAGCTTCATAAAGTGACTTTTACAGAGGTGTAGAACGGCGTATTTATGGAGGAAAGGGTTAAACATTAAACCCTCAGAATGCTCAAGTTCCAAATTCAAATCGAGGGCTTGGTGCAAAACTATTCTAACTCCTTCACAAAGTGAAGGAGTTAGAATAGTTTTGCACCAAGCCCTCGAAATGGCCCATCACTATTTAAGGGTAGAATTCATTCAGTAGGAAAGGATTTATTTTGCTTTAACCCTTTCCTAACTATCATTTCTGCTTTAAAAGTTAAATTGATTATTTCATGAATATTCATTAACTTAAGTTTTATGATACATGGTAAAGCATTAAAAGGAAACTGTTGGCTTAGACAGATGCTGAGGGATCTATACAAAATGTTCCAAAAAGGAAACAGCTACATAGCTAGCTAGAGAAGACCCTGACCAGACAGCTCCTACGTGAGCCATCTGATCTGGGTCTACTCTGTTTGCAAAGGCATGGAAAAGTATTTATATATGAAGAAATGGGTTAAGAACTTTAAATGTCAAAACTTTCCAACCCTTAGCCCATGTTTACATGCAGACCGTTTTTATGGTCTTTGCATACAAATGTACACCCACACAGTCTATTCAAACACTTTCAACAGATAATACAATGTACATGTATATCAACAGATAGCAGTATTCACCAGAATGTGGGACGAATTATGAAATGTTCATCACACCAGCCAGCTGCAAAACAGGGTTGCTTCAAATATCAGTTAACCCTTTCCTCCATAAATACGCCTTTCTACGCCTCTGTAAAAGTCAACAGTCGAAACCATTGTGATAAATAGAGCATTGGCTCCTATAGGAGCAAATGTTCTATTTATCACAATGATTTCAAATTACAAAATTCTAAAAAAAAATCCTTTTCTCTTATTAATGCTCCTTTTCTGTAAATTTATTCAAAGAGGTTGGATCTAATTATAGCCCATGAGGGAATGGGTTAACTCTTTCTGTTAACTGCTCTGTACAATCAGATCTATGTTAAAATACAAAAGCAAACAGGGCAGACCCTGAACCGGCCGTTACTTCGGTAAAAGTCTGATCTTGGTCTTCTCTAATTGCAAAGCTGTATCTACAGAGCTACAGATAAAGGTGCGTACCCAATTTCTAAAATCCTTATTTCTCCATCAAACCCCATACTGTGACCACTCTTTAGAATCGTCTCGAAGAGACGATTCTAAAGATTGGTCACAGTACAGGGTTTGGTGGAGAAATAATAGAGCTATTCTTGAAAATGTTTAAATTTATGCATCCTATGGATCTGGATCTCTGTTCTATGGAGTAAAGCGTTAATTAATATCATATATCAACAAATAAATAGCGAAATTAAAACTCAAAATAATTTCAATGTCATATATCAAATGATTGTAACCTCCTAATAGATGTCCAGATTTTGAGCAGAGACCCTATAAAAGAAGCTGTGTCTAAACATGGGCAAATTAGCATCTACAGTATATGTATAGACTATTGCAGAGATTTGTCTATGAACTTTGTTATAAAATAAGCACAAAAGCATGGAGTAATTCAAGTCTATTGCCTCCATCCTTTTCTTTGTAGTTGGATGTAAAATGAGCAGTCACGACACACCAGACAAAATCCACATTAACCCATTCCCTCATAGGCTATTTTTAGATCCAACCTCTTTGAATAAATTGGTTAAATTTGGTAAGAATATTGAGAGCTCTCTCATTATGGTATGCACTGTTTGTTACATGTATGTTACACTTTCCTTTAAAAATATCCCTGAATATTCACGCCAAGCTTGAACTATTCAAATATTGGAATGATCCATCTGGGTTGAAAGGGTTGTTTTATTGATATTTATTTTTACCCCAGAAATAGAGGGGGCGTTTCTTAATGGAGGGAGGGGGACGGGTTGAATTATTACAGAGACTACGGTAGTCCGCTAATCCTGGGCTCTGATCTGGTTATACTCAATTTCCCTCACAAAAGTAGGTTTTAATACCTATAGTCTATAGACAACAAAAGAGTTGGGCCTCACAAGTACTTTTAACCCTTGGTATGCTGACAAGAAAATTGGAATAACTTTTGCAAACAGCTTGAATCCACATGAGATGCAAAGCAATCCAGTCTCATCATTACTCAACCTGACTGACATTCTGACAGTATTTTTTAAAGAGAAATGAAATAATAGCAACAGAAAATTATAGTAAACGACAATGTTGGGAGAAGAAATTAACTGCACATAAAAAGAAAAGAGTTAAGTACAAATACAAGATAAACTGCTTATCCTTCAGGCCCGTAGGAAGCAATTTGGTATATGGGGGACACCAAGACTTCCAAGGATATTGAGGGTGGGGGATGGGGAGAACTAAGTCTTCCCCGATCATTGAGGGGGGGGGGGGAATTCTCTGGGGGGAATCTGGGGGAAAAAACATCAAGCCAGTTTTGGGCGCTATTTTCCCTAGATTTCTTTACAATTAGGACACAGAGCCATGTTGGACATTGCACACTAGCCATGAGTTTTGTGATGACCTATGAAAAAAAGTTTTGATCCAGATGTGATCCAGATGCCAAGTAACTCAGTGTCTCATCAGGATGTAAACAGTTTGATACTGAGTTACTGACTGAATTGTATTCTTAATGTACAGTCAATCCCCTCTAGTGAATTTCAGTACAGAAGAATTTAGATACATTTAGGCAGGTGGCTGCCAAATGCAGGGTGAAAATCATGCAGAAAGCTCCTAGAGGAGCTTTCTGCATGACTTTCACCCTGCATTATGCTGCCACTTGTCTCCTAGACCAATATATTATATATATACTAAATTTAATGTCTGGTTTAGAGGGGGTTTACTGTAGCCCACTGGACAAAGTTAATCTACACTAACCCTTATGTGCTATATTATATACATGTACAACCCATATATAAGCTAATTCTTTCTAACTGCTAGAAACAGTTTGGATCAAGATGAGTCATGTTAACTTTGGAGTCCCATCAGGGTACTTACTCACTGTATGAAATTAGAAAGAAATACATACAGTCAGCAGTATAAAGTAAACACTAATTTTAGTAGATTTGCAAATTCTTAGTGAGGGAAGAATTAACAACCTTCTAACCTAATACCCTCACAAAAATTTATAGATTCACAATAAAACCCGTCATCCTATATTTGGAAAGCTTGGTAAATCTTTAAGGCTCTGACGTGAAATTCTGGAAAGTCCTGTTGCAAACAGTTTTGATCCAGACAAGGCTCAGATAAATTTGACCTCTCATCACATCGAAACTGTTCCGACTTTCTGACCTACATGGTAAAATAAAAGTGGAAAAAAAGGAACCCTAGAAAATTGAAGCAGAAGACGCTTCTAGCTTACTATACACAAGTAATTACTCAGCTCAGAGTACTACAAACTTGCCCTATGACGTCAATCCAGCTGAACTATAACTAATTCATACATTTGCTAAAAACAAAATGAGCCTCAAATTACCTGAATTTGCAGGTTATGTTAATAACAAGCACTTATATACCATTTAGCTTAAGGGCTCATTCTCCTCCCATTTTTAACTTATAACTGAAGAAACAACTCTTCCATCGAATCCTTACATGTATGTAGTTTAATTCATTTACAAAAAAACATAATGGTAGTTCTGAATTTACCATTACCAGTAACCCCTTACTCCATACATATTTGCAAACACAGCAGTCCCAGATTAGATGGCAAAACATTCATTTGCCATTATAAATTTGAGCTACATGTATATGTAATTAATATTCACACATTCATGGAGTAACTAAAGGGTTAATTTTAGGTCAAACTACTCTCTCTGTAAAGCTGAATAAGCAATTTATATCAAATTAATACAAATGCTGGTCTTAAAGACAGGTGGCAGCTTAATCCTTTTGTACCTTTCTGGACGTTAACCCAGCATTATGCAGTCGCCTGCATAAACAAACCTACATTCTTCTTTTATCAAAATTCCATTTTAGAGAGGTTTTACTGTTAACCCATTACATAATAACTACATGTACTTTTAGATTCTAGTCATTCTACCTCTTGGAATAGCTCTACAGAAGAGGAGCATTTACTTGAGAAAATATTTTTTTTAGAATTGTGTAGTTTTGAAACCATTGTGATAAATAGAGCATTTGCTCCATAAGAGCAAATGCTCTATTTATCACAATGGTTTCAGAAAGTGACTTTTACAGATGGGTGAAAAGGCATTGATATACGAGAATGAGCTAATGTCATCCATGAACATAATGTTATACTGACATTAGACCAACCAGTATTACCTTTTCCGATACCACCTCCATTGCACACAAACTCTCCAGATGTCAGTAAACTGTTGGGAGGTTGAGTTGGTTAACATTTTGAATGCTGGAAACCTATTTTATAAACAGCATCAACCAAGATAAAAGAACTCATCTGATCAGTGTCTGCACTGTTTCAACAAAATTTACCATTTTCTACTGACTGGACACTTATTATTAACCCTTTCCCTCATAGAAACGTGTTTTCACGCGTTTGCAAACAGAGTAGACCCAGATCAGACGGCTCCTAGAGGAGCCGTCTGATCAGGGTCTGCTCTGTTTGCTAATAGAAGTTGATAGATCTATTCCTTTACTTCCTAAAATGGCTATAATGTTCCACCTTCCACGTTTTATTATGACTATTTTGTACATGAATATTCAGTAAGTATTGAAATTTATAATATACATAGAACAGGGAAAGGGTTAAACAGCTTGATCATTCCCCCAGGAACTCTCTGATATGGATCTACACAGTTTGCAAACGCCTGTAAACTTGTTTTTGACATCCGAAAGGTTAAACAAGAAGAAAACCCTGTTTTGAAACATTAAGCTGCCAACAGTTTCTGGACACAACAATCAGCTATTTGAAGAAACTGCTAAGGATCTATGGATTCTGTAATAGAGTCTGCAGTCTTACAGCATATATCCATTTATTCCAGTCAATCACCAAAGATCAATCTATTCAAGAGAATTTGTGACAAATTGGTAGACCAGCAGATGCCAATTGACTTTGGCATCTTTGAATTCTTTCCTTCGGTTGAATGAGCAGGATTGTGTAGACTGAGTAGTCAATACATTTTGTACATGATATTAACCCTTTCCCTCATATATAAACAATTATTCACACCACTGCAAACAGAGTAGATCCAGATCAGATGGCTCCTATAGGAGCTGTTTGATCAGGGTCTGCTCTGTTTATGAAATTGTAATAGATATGGTTCTACAGTTTCTACTAATACCAAATATTTGCCAAATAATAAATATTCATGATTTCATTATTTCTTACATTAATATTCAATAGGGAAAGGTTTAACCCATTCCATCAGAGGCTATTTTTAGATCCAACCTCTTTGAATAAATCTACCGCAAGCGGCAAAGGAGCATTAACTAGAGAAAAAGATTTTTTTTTTAGAATTTTGTAGTTTGAAACCATTGTGATAAATAGAGCGTTTGCTCCTATAGGAACAAAATTTAATGTTCTATCACAACCAACGGTTTCAATATGTGATTTTTACAGAGGCTTAGAAAGGCGTATTTATGGAGGAAAGGATTAATGAGCTTCAAAAATAACACATTTCTCAACCAAACTCTATCTTGTTTGTACTCAGACTAATTAGGATCACCTCCTAGACAGTTCTAATGAATATCAAATGATGGGTTTGGCAGAGGAACATAGAAAATTGTTTATTTCCCCTATACATGGGTACCACTATATAAAACCTCACTTGTCTTGAGCTCTTGCAGCATTCAGGAAATCTACCATATTCTCCCTCATGAATTCCCCCACCCTAACAAACGCCCCTTACTTTTTTGGGAAACCTAACGATGAATAAATCAACTGAAACTCAGAGCTACAGACAAGGGTACATACTCAAATACTAACATCGTCATTTCTCCACCAAACCCTACATGTATACTGTTACCATTCTTAAGAATCGTCTCGTCTTTGGTGGAGAATTAAAAGGAGTTATTGTTGAAAATGTTTGAATTTACACATCTTATCTGGGGTTCTGTATGTAGTAACCATTAAATCTTTCAAAATACACATGGTAGCTGAATGCAGACGGAAAGGAATGCTGAAAGCTCCCCTAGGAGTCTTTCAAGCCATCTACTAAATTTTGTATACTGACAAAACAAATAATTATGCCTCTAGTGACAAGGTCTGAAGATGGTTAACCCTTTACTCCATGAATATCATTTAAGAAATAATGATATCATTAATTACCAACATTTTTACAGGAATATGACCACTGTGACCGTTACAGATACTGTAGAATCTGATCTACATTATTCCATAAGCAAATAGATCAGACACTGATCAGAAGGCTCCATGCACAAGCCATTGTTTTCAAAGGTGTTTAGAGGTGTACATGTATTTATGGAGTGAAGGAGTTATTAACTTATTAATCGTTTCCCTGTTCTATCTTTATTCCAAATTTCAATACTTACTGAATATTCATGGACAAAATAGTTATAATGGAAGATGGAACATTGCAGCCATTTTAGAAAGTAAAGAAACAGATCTACCAAATTCCATTAGCAAACAGAGCAGACCCTGATCAGACGGCTCCTATAGGAGCCGTCTGATCTGGGTCTACTCCATTTGCAAATGCGTGAAAATGCGTTTATATGAGGGAAAGGGTTATCCTGTTTAATAGCAAATGTACCTAATTTCCTAAAGTTATTCCAAAAATCAGATCTATAAAAGACTTATTTCATACGAATCCCTGTAGCAGACAGTGCATGGATACAAATTACATTAAACCCTTTACTCCATGAATTATCATGTAAGAAATACATGTAATGACATTATGGTTATTAATTAAATAAATTTTAATAATGGTGGATGAACACAGGAAATTTTGGCCAAGGCAGAAATGGTACTTGTATCTATATTTATAATTAATTTCATACTAAAACAGAGCAAACCCTGATCAGAAGGCTCCTACGGAAGTTGTCTGATCTGGGTTTACTCTGTTATGCAAATGCATTAAAAGACTTAAATTTCCACAATTAAGAAAATGCATTTTTCTTGAGAATGACAATTAATATTCACTATTAAGCCTAACTCATGACTGTGAAACTAATTGCTTCACAATATCACACAGATCTCTAATAATCCTACTACATTCTCAGGTGCTACAGTCTGCTACAGTTGCTACACCATCAAGGTTCTCTCAAGGTGAACACCACTCCACATTTACAGCTCAGCTACATCTCCCACTACTATCGAAATAGAAGCTTGTGTGTACCATGCTGGCAATTTAGCAGTGCTTTTCTCACTTTATACCTCTTAACGCCAACAGTATGCCAAAGCCAGCAAAAAATGCACACAAATGATACAAGCAATCACATCAGTTACCTCCACTGGGTAAGTAGAACTACTGCATGTTATATACATACATGTCAGACCTGTCCAGACAAATTTTCATTAATCTCTATCTACCAAAGCCCTATCTTTGTATTACCAAATTGCATACAAAAAATAATGCAGTATGAGCATCTTTACTGTCTGAAAGCTGATGATTCAAATGGACTATTCCAAAACTCAAACAGGTCCAGCTTATGGTGAATATTTAGGATTTTTTCTAAAGAAAAGAGTAACATGACAAACAGTGCAGACCCTGATGTGAGGGTCCCTCTCATCTGGGTCTACACTGTTTACTAAGGACATTAGTGACTTGTGTCCTGTTAACTTCCTTGTGTATTCTTCTAATGAAAGGCTAAGCTACTATCAATCATACATGTACAAAATCTCACTTAATGATTAGCCCTATACTCCAAGAATATTCATGTACAAATGTAAGAAATAATGACATCCACAAATATTAATTAGATTGTTATAATAGCACACAAAAAAGGATTTGGTTTTTTTTACCATGTCAGAAACAGTAGAATCATACATGTACCTACATGTATATCATTTTATAAGCAACAGGAGTCGTATGATCTCATCTGCAATGGTGTAGAAAGGTGTATTTCTTGAGTAAAGGGTTAAAAGTCATCATGCTATTTCCAGAGCTACTGTACAGATATGAAGTACACTGATGATAGATCTATTAAGATTCTTTTTTTCTCAGCCAAATCTTAAAGTGTTGGTACTTAGCAGAGGTGATTCTAATTAGAACCAAATATAAGTGATTGGTGGAAAAATATTGAAACCAGTTACCCTAGGCTTTCTAAAAACTCCTTTTATCTAGACTAGAGCACAGTCACTGATCATCTTTTCAATAACATTTCTTCTAAAACTTCTCAGGATTGCAGATAAGGTGCATAACTGATGTATCAACAACTAATTCAATAATGAATCAATATCATCTCTTTATTTTTCTGTCCCTATCGTGTTGCTACTCATTAGAATAGCCTCTCTAAGACATCTTTAACCCGTTCCTCCATAAATACGCCTTTCTACGAGTCTGTAAAAGTTACTTTTTGAAATGGTAAATAGAGTATTTTGAGGGCTTGATGCAAAACTATTGTAACTCCTTCACTTTATGAAGGAGTTACAATAGTTTTGCGCCAAACCCTCGATTTGCTCCTAAGGAGTCGACAACGACGGAGGAACATCATCACCTATATTAACCCTTTCCCTGTCCTATGTTTATTTCAAATGTCAATACCTAATGAAGAGTCATTAACAAAATAGTTATAATGAAATATGCAAGGTGGAACATTGTAGACATTTTAGAAAGCAAAGAAGCAGATCTATCAAATTCTGTTAGCAAATAGATTAGACCCTGATCAGACGGCTCCTCTAGGAGCCGTCTGATCTGGTCTACTCTGTTTGCAAATGCGTGAAAACACGTTTATATGAGGGAAAGGGTTAAAAAATGTGATTACATATTTATTTTCACTGTGTGACCTACTAAATGGACAAGCATTTGCTAATGAGTAATTGATATGGCAACCAGTCAGACTCAAACATATCATAACTTTTTTTTTGCTCAGACACATATAAATGACGACTTTACTGAAAGTTTACCTGTTGATTATTCAAGTAAGAATTAATGACATCTTAATTACATGTATCAATTAGCAGAGTTTTATAATGGTATGTATGGGCACAGGAAGTTTTAGCCATGGCAGAACCTATAGAATCAGACATAATTCCATATTGCCACAGGCAAACACAAAAGACCTTGGCTAGATGGTTCCTACAGGAACATCAGATCTGGGTCTACTCGGTTTGCAAAGGCATGAAATGGTGTTTGTATGAGTTGACCCTTTCCCTCATATAAACATGTTTTTATACATTTGCAAACAGAGCAGACCCAGATGAGCTGTCTGAGCAGGGTCTGCACAGTTTGTTAATGGAATTTGAAAGATATATTCTTTACTTTCTAAAATGGCTATAATGCGATTGCTCCACCTTCCATTTTTCGCTGTAACTAGTTTCCCATGAACATTCAGTAGGTAATGAAATTTAGAATAAATGTAAAATTGGGAAGGGTTAAACATTTAATTCTACTCCATAAATACGCCTTTGCAAACAGAGTAGACTTCTAACTACTCCCTGATGCAGAGCTCCAGCTTGAGACCTGGAACCACAGGGTCTTCAAGCTTTTTTAGACGACTTGTTGCAAGAGAGACTTGATGAAAATTTTGAAATGTATAAACAATTGAGCGGAAGTTGATTTGAGCAAATCGAATGTAAAGTTTGGGATGTTCCAAATGTCTTTCAAAATCAACTCAGTATCAACCTAGATGGAACTTTTTTTTCATAGTATCACTAATCTAGTCAAATCTCATTAAACCTAATACATGTATAGCTATTAATAGGAATTGGATTTCATCAATAAATGAAAGCAAATTGACATTTGTTTGTAATGAAATGAAAACATGTCTTATAAATAGCCATTCAAGTTGACTTAGAAATTTTATTTAAATCTCTACTTTTTTAAACATTGCCTTTTAGAAAGCAAAGTTTGGCATTTACATGTATACCCGTAATATCATCACAACTCACCCCCCACCCCCAGCAAGTATTTATTCTCAGCCGAGTACTCCGTAGTCATTATAAATTGCATATATGATGGAATACAATTTGGCACATAATCTTCGAATCTGATGGGGGAGTGCGTCAACTGTGATGATGAAAAAACGTATTGCTGGATGTCCCATGACGTTTACATGGAAGCATATTGTTTTATTTGTTTGACCATTAATTCTATACTTAACCATTTTAAACTGTCACTGTTTGTGATGATTAAAATTTTGCATTAATTTTAAAACGAATTCATTATGATATCCATTACTGTTTTAGGGGTTATCAGTTTATAGTTTCATTAGATCAAGACTTGTCTGTAGTTTCGGTTTCTGCAATGTCATACATGTGCTCAAAACAGCTGCTTAATTTACAACGCAACACTATTCAACCATGTAAGTATGCTGCATATATGTTAACCCTTCCATGGTTTTCCCTGACCCCCTATTTCTGTTGAAATGTCCCTTACATTTTACAAATGACCCTCAAAATTAAGAGGGTCTGTTCTTTACTTAATCGAGTGGGTCAAGGACCCTCAAATTGGACTTTTTGAAAGGATCAAGGGAAAACCCTGAGGCCTTTTCCTTCATATAAACACCTTTTCACACATTTGTAAACAAAGTAGACCCAGATCAGATGGCTCATATAGTCTTTAGGAGCCATCAGATCAGGGTCTGCTCTATTTGCTTATATTGAATGATATAAATCTGATTCCACAGATTCTGCCATGGTAAAAAATGTCTGTGTTCATTTACCAATATAAAAATGCAGTTAATAAATGTTCATGATGTCATTTATATGATTAGTAGGAAGCAAGGATGCAATTCAATGAAAGTAATTCTGTGTCCTCTTGAAAAGAAAGCTGACTCAAAACAACTTCCATTATTTACAGTTACTAAAAAATTCTTATGCATGAATGAAGCTTTTAACTTGAAATACATTTTGTTGTTCAACTCTACATTCCAATCATAACATAATTTACTGCGCCTTGCTTTGCCAAGAGATTATAGAATTCACATGGTCTACATATGCCTATTGCTTTCCCTTGGTAAGAAAGTCAACATGCAGAGAGACATACTTTTCAAAGATGATTTGTCAGACATGCACCCGTCTCACAGATTTACTTATTGATCATTTACTCCATTAATATTCATGTAGAAAAACAATGACATGAACATTGATCAGCTAAATTTTTATAACGGCACATAGCACATTATTTTGGAAAATGGCAGAAACTGTAGAATCATATCTAGATTATTTCATATTAAAGCAAACAGAGCAGACTCAGAGTGCATACCTGTTCTGGACCTACTGTTTGCAAAGGCATATTTATGGAAAAAAGGGTTATTGACTTTTGTGATATCCTTGAGAGGGAGTGGCACTATAGAGTTAGAGAGATCCTTGAGTAAGACTATGCATGAATGACAGGCTAAAACTTGAGATTAGATTGACACATGCTGTGGATATTGACATGTTTGTGTACAGCAAAAACGTACTCGAGCTTTGAAACACTTGTCGTAATAAAAATATGTATATATATGGCCTTTCGACAAAATCAAAGCATATCACATATAGGTCCTTAGACTTTAAGTACTCAACTCAAAACAGCCAGAGGAAAACACATAACCAATCCTTAGGTACTCAACTCAAAACAGCCTGAGGAAAACACATAACCAATCTAATATTAATTTGAATCGGTACATGTAGATTTTGCAAGAATTCTTCTTCCAATGTGACTTATAGAAAAAATTAATTGTGGGGCAAACAGTACAGACCCTGATTAGACTCTACAGGAGTGGTTGGGGTCTACACTATTTGCATTGCAGCTGAGGGCAAATGCACACAACTATATTGGTAAAGAACTGCACACTGTGGAAAGTATATAATGTGGCAATCATTGAATGCTTAAATATTATACCGACACCCTTCATAATGTGTTGACAGCTGAAGCTGTTTATTATTATTTCAATATAATGTTATTCCAATACCCATGACTGCTACTGATGTGTTATTAGTGCAAATAAATGGCGTTAAATCATCAATTGACATGGCCTTCAGCTGATTTGCATCTTATTGTTCAAAGAGGAACGACTTGACCGTACGGACTACTATTTTGCTTATGTAATGTGTACCACCTTTGACAGCCTATACAAATTGTACATTGGTATACTTACAAAAGAAATACAAGCTGCTAATAATAAAATCTTCACTAACAAATCGTCAAATTGTTCTAAGATAAGCTCCCAGAGTGGTTTACCTGCAAAAGATCAGAGTAATCGAAAGTAGAAACATGTACAGCGTGAACCGGAAGTCACATTTCAACCATGATGAAGTATAAATTTCACAAATCCATAAAACGTCACCAATTCTAAATTGTCTACTTACCCTCTTCTGCCGGTAATTCTGAAAAATAAAACAACAAATTTGTTAATATATTAGTCTTCCTTATCGTGTTAGGTCATATATTAACAATAAGGTGTCTTTGAGGTTCATCTTTGAATGGATTATGCTTACCTACTAAAATGCGTACGTCAAACAAAACGCATACTGATGGCAGCGTGTATTGCGAAATAAAACGAGAAATTAACTGAAAGTATACTTAAAAATCTTACCGTTAGGTCCATACTTTTCCCTGTTTCTTTGAATTTGATCGTCAGTCAATCCAGTTTCCTCGGGGACATTGAAAAAAGCACTGACTTCTTCAACAGTTTTTGCATGTGACTGCTCCATTTTCAATGGAGATTAATTTTAATCCAAAATTATTCCCTTCGAATCATACACTCACACTGTTTGGACCCGTAAATTAGTACCCAGTAGAAGGGACAAGTATTCCTTTTTGTTCAACGAAAGATACAGGCAGAAGGGTAAGGATTCGGAACCTGTAATTTCCAACACGCTCACGAACGCAGAGACCGAGTGTCGTACTGTACTATTACCGTGTATGGATTGGACGATTCTATTGTTACACACAGGGGCGTGGCTTCCTCTCGAAGCAGTATCTCTAGGACGCTGTCAGGCTTAACATGAAAACAAAAATGATTCTTACAGTAAACTTAAACAACAAAACATTCTAGCAATATCTTTGTTATTTTATGATGCAATATTAAGCCAGTGGATAATTATAATGTTTAAAGAGTGGTGGACTCCGCTGACATATTTATCTGCTCGTAAGAATGTGTGTTTCATTTTGATTGGATGGCTATTGACCTGAATCGGATTGACGTCATTCGATGAACTATTTATAGAAAAGATGTTCTTGGGAATCTCCGAATACACGTGTCTGTAGTCGTCAACTGCACACGCTCTTGTATACTTCATTTCAGGGTTAGATTTAAATTCTAAAGATTTCATTTGCTAACTAATGATTAATACATGCAATATCAGAATATATTAACCTTTGTTCCGCTGTGATATAAATCCGACTCTATTAACCATTTCCTTCATAATCTATAAACGTCTGTTCGCGTATTTGCAAACAGAGTAGACCCAGATCAGACGGCTACTATAGGAGCCGTCTGATTAGGGCCTGCTCTGTTTACTTATAACATGCTATAGATTGGATTCTACAGTTTTCGCCAAAGCAAAAACTGTCATTGAAATAAAAAATTAAGCTAATAAACATTCACAAATGTAGGCTAATTAATTTAATATATTTCTTTCATCAGTATTGCACGGGGAAAGTTTTAAATAAGAATTACTTGACCTGACTTCACTTGATTTCCAGAAATTTGACTTGTCTGCTCAAATTATGGTCTGGTGTATATTTAGTAGATCTACATCCAATTCGAACAAACTTTTTAGAAACAACTGACCGAATGTCAAATAGTACTTTTGGATCCTGATCTTGATTCAAGATCAGGATCCAATCTATTTACAATGATACATTGTTTGAATATGCGGGCCAGTTTGTTAAGGGTTAAGGATAAACATTTTACCGTGATAAGCAAACAGTTGAAAATTCATGACTGAAATAATATGACACGGTGGACATTAACGAGTTTTTCTTTTTATCAACACATATACACATTTTACTATGACAGAATTCGTAAGCAAACAGAGCAGACCCCGAACAGACGGCTCATACACAGAAGTAAAGTGCATTAACCCATTCCGCCATAGGCCAAAAAGGAGCATTAACTAGAGAAAAGGAAAATGTTATAATTCTGTAGTAGAAACCATTGTGATAAATCAAAATGGTTTCATAAGTTGCTTTTACAGAGGCGTAGAAATGGAATAAAGTGTTCTTTTCGAAGCAGACGACACGATATACAGACGACAGTTACTTAATTGATCGAACAGACGCAAATTTACGTATTTGCAAACATGCAGTCTGGTCAGTCTTGGCTCTGTTTGCTTATCCCTTTACTCTACGAATTTTCATGTAAATAATGACATCATGAATATGAATTAGATTATTTTTATACAGGCACACGGACACAGGAAATATGGCAGAAACTTGAGAATCACATAAGCAGAGTAGGCCTAGACCTTGATCAGACGGCTCCAATAGGAGACGTCTGATCTGGATCTACTCTGTTTGAAAAGGCATATTCATGGATTTAAGCGATAAATCATGTAACAGATCGGATTCTGAACAGTTTGCATATACATGTAACAATAAATGCATTTATATTTCTTATGCAAGAATAAATTAATTACATGTAATACAGCTTTACGCTATCGCTGTTCGTATTTATAAGCTTTACAATTTACATGCATCACAACTTCCTGGTCGATTTGCTTTCCTCATGCTGACAGGACTTATACCAAATCAATAGCCAAACAAATATACAGCGAATCTGGATCATGTTGTGTGCGCGCGCGTGTGTGTGTGTTGAGGAAGAGGGGGGGGGGGGGTATTCTTCAAACCTTTCGCCAGCATTGTAAATATACAGAGACAAATGATTTGATGTCTAACGAAATGCTGAGTTAGTTAACCCATTCCCTCATATTGCCGACTTTTGACGACTATGTAAAAGTCACTTTGTGAAACCATTGTGATAAATAGAGCATTTGCGCCTATAGGAGCAAAGGCTCTATTTATCATAATGGTTTAAAACTACAAACATCTAAAATTTTCCTTTTCTCTACTTAATGCTCCTTTTCGATAGATTTATTTAAAGAGGTTGTATCTAAAAATAGTCTATGAGGTAATGGGTTAACCGCAGAGTTGGATCCAAACTGATTGCAAATGGCTTTCATATTGTAATACTGTAGAATCTGTCTTAAGCGACCACTTATTATTGAACACATGCGTCTTAAAAAGCAGGTGGTTGCTTAATGCATGTCAAAAGTAATGCAGAAAGCTCCTATAGGAAGCTTTCTGCATTACTTTTGACATTCATTAAGCTACGACCTGCCTTACAAGCCCATAATTAGACCATTTTTTATGGCAGCTTTAGACATGTTCTACCATATGACTTTAGTTCAAGGTGGGTGAGTGGCGTTACCGATTAGTTTCACGTGTAGGCTATCGAATGTTTCGAATGATCAGACGAGTCGCTCTCCGGAGGAAATGCAGTCACGTTATCTTTGAAGCGGTTTCTGGTCAGGATTTGCACTGTTTGCCAGAGTCCGTAGTAAATATTATACTCCATAAATACACCTCTTCTACACCTTTTCAAACAAACCATATCCAGATCAGACGGCCTGCAAGAGTTGTCGATCAGGGTTAGTTCCGTTGGTTTTTGAAATAATATAGATCTGATTCTTCAGTTTCTTTCATAGCAAATGTATCATAATATGCCAGTTTAAAAAATTAATCTAATTAATATTCACGATGTCATTATTTCTTACAAGAACGAGTAAAGGGCCACGCAGCTTAAATCTTGATAATATGCGTCATTATGGACGTGATCTGTGTCTTCGCAGTTTCCATTTCAATAAAAACCCTTATCTTACAGAGCGGTTCATTTGATTTGACATGAAGGTTACATTTATGTTGAAAAATCTATTAATGACGTCATGTGAAGTTTGTAAAATCTACGTGGCAGCGGCTAAGCTGTCCACGTTTAAGATCGATTAAATAAAACCAATATACATTGCGTCAGAAAAAAGACATGTTTAAAAATATCGATCATATGCCTGTTCTTACCCTTAAATGAATTATGTTCAGCAATTAAATGCTCACTTAAATCATCGCGTGCCTCGATAAAAATAAAATGTGTCCATTTTCTCTACAAATAACAATATAAATAAAATAAGATACAGAATTTGAAACAGATTTAGTCCAAGGAAACTAAGTCAATCCTTTACCGTATCAATATTCATGTAAGAAATGATGACATCATGAAAATCAATTAGATTACAGTAAAACCTCTCTATAACGGCCACTAAATTACATTAAGTATTTTGTGTTAAAGGCAGGCGGCTGCTTAAAGCAAAGTGGAAGTAAAACAGAACGCTCCTATAGCTTAAAGCAAAGTGGAAGTAAAACAGAACGCTCCTATAGGAGCGTTCTGTTTTACTTTCACCTTGCTTTAAGCAGCCGCCTGCCCCATCAAGTATCAACTGATTAACACAATTAAGTGGCCGTTATAGAGAGGTTTTACTGTAATTGTTTTAATAGCAAGTGGACACAGGAAGTTTTGGCCATGGCAGAAACCGTAGAATGATATCTATATTATTCCATAAGCAAACAGAGCAGGAACCGACTGTTCTGGATATACTCTGTTTGCAAATGCGTGAAAAAGATTTATATGAAGAAAACTGATATAACTCTTCATTTCAGGAATTTTTAAGTAAGAGATAATGCTTATTAACCCATTCCCTCATAGGCTATTTTTAGACCCTAACTCTTTGAATAAATATACCCAAAAGGAGCATTTACCAGAGAAAAGGAAAAATTAGAATTGTGTAGTTTTGAAACCATTGTGATGAATAGAGCATTTGCTCCTATGGAGCAAATGCTCTATTTATCACGATGGTTTTAAGAAGTGACTATAACATAGGCGTAGAAAGGTGTATTTATGGAGGAAAGGGTTAATAAGATGAATATTTAAAATGGTACACAGAGACACAGATCATTTTGTCCATGGCTGAACCAGTAGACTCAGATCTATATTATTATTCTATAAGCAAGCATATCAGACTCTGATCAGACGCCAGACGGCTCTTACAGGAGTCGTCTGATCTGGGTTTACTCTGTTTGCAAAGGCGTTAAAATGCGTAGTTATGGAGAAAAGGGAGAAAAGGGACACGCTCTTATAAATTACAGTAAACCCCTCTAATGCGACCACAAAAAGGGCATAATTCACAACGGCAAAGGCAGGTGGTAGCTTAATGCAGGACGAAAGTTATGCAGAAAGCTCCCACCTGCTTGTAAAGACAGCCATGTCTGTTCATTAAGTGGTCGCATTAGAGGGCGTTTACTGTACAAACAGTCCATACGAACTATAAACTTCAATTCAAATATGACCTGGTATTCTAATGCTGATTAAAGACTAATACGACAATATTTTATCTTCATTTGGGCTCAATATCAGATGGCACTTTAATTGTTATATTGGTTTCATATGAATAACAATGTACAGATAGATTGTGTTATTGTAACAAATGGAGCCCTCAAAGCCGAGTCAGTCTATTACAGAACAAAACAGTTAAACTTTTAGTGTGCTGTTGACCGACTTGTGATTACCTTGGCAAACAGTGTAGATCCAGACCAGTCGTCGAGTAACTCGCCCTCTCATTGGGACACTTTGTTTATATATTCTTTGTAGAGATATGGAATATAGATCTACCTTGTATTTTGAAAATAAACCAAGTAAAAATGTTGTTACACTATTCAGCAAACTAAAAGTTAAATAAACAGTAAGACCTCTATGCGACCACCAAAAAAAGAGGTTTAAATATATGTCTTAAGGGCAGGTGGTAGCTTAATGCAGGACGAAAGTGGAGGAGCTTTCTGTATTATTTTCGCCCTGCATTAAGCTACCACATGCTTTTAAAGACATCTGTGTTAATTCATACACTGGTCGTTTTAGAGGATGTTTACTGTAGAAGTCTGCCATCAGAGCTACAGCAGATAAACGTGTGTACTCAAGTACTAAACTCGTCATTTCTCCACCAAACCCTATGTTGTGACCACTCTTTAGTCTCGAAGAGACAATTCTAAATAGTGGTCGCAACATAGGGTTTGGTGGAGAAATAATAAAGATATTCTTGAAAATGTTTCAATTTATGCATTTGATCTAGACCCTGAGCCATACTAAGATACTAATCATTATCACATACTACAGAGCCTATAGAGACTGCTTATAACGACCACATGAAAAGGCGTGTAAAGGCGTCTCTTTCGAGTAAAGGGTCACCACGAGTGTCGTTAAAAGCAGGCAGTTGTTTGATGCAGAATTAAAGCAATGCAGAAGCATTTTGCCCAACTTTCGTATTGCATCTTTCTTAAAATCAGATTTAGACTTATTTTGGCAGTCGTTGTAGTCAGAAAATGCATGATCTGTAGTCTAAAGACGGCGTCTGATCAGGAACTTCACTTTTTGTCTCAAACTTTATTTCTATGTCTGCGCTTTATTTCTTTGAAATTTGCATTTATTTATCCAATTTCCTTATTTTACCGAATGAGTTTGGCACCGAAAGGGTTAATGCCGAAAGAAAGTTATTCACAAAGGTCGCGTAGGGGTCTTAATGCAGAACCAGAGTTATACACAAAGCTACTGTCCGAGTCTTAATGCAGAACTGCATTTATACACCAAACACCGCCAGGAGTCGTCTGCATAGCCTCAGTTCCGCATTTAGCTACACACCTTTAGACTTATTATAAGCCTTCATATTAGGCCGCCGTCTAGAGCTTTTATTATATTCCCATGAAGTCTAGAAGTGATTCTAGAAACAGAATAACAACATGTTAGCTTAAGTCTGATCTAGTGCCCGCCGCCAATGAAGATGTTGTAAGTTTAACTATTCCCATGGATTTAGTTAGTTAATAAAGATTGTTTGTTTAATGTTAGATCATTATCATCACCACCGGACTCTATAGTATATTCATTGAATCGTCGGGTACGGGGGAGTGTTTGAGGCAAGATCTATCCACAGTTATTCCAGACAGATCTGATATAAGACATTTCCAGTCCACCAAATTGTCAGATTAGCTCTTTTTGACGACTATAATGCCGTCTGTCCTTCAAAATGCACTATATAGAATTGTCTTTGATAGCCTGCCATGTGTCGGTTAAGATGACCAAACCAAGCCATATGCACATGACAGTAGCCAGAAGAAGACCCATTGACAGTAGCCAGAAGAAGACCCGGTGTGCACATGTTTCCAATCAAACTCCATAATATTCATTGGCATTATGTTCAGTGTATGCTGTGGAGGAGTTCATTTCAAAAGTCTGTATTCGTCTCCCTGATCATCAAATCAATACGGTAAGTAGTATCTGAAGTCTCACATCCATACAAGAGGATGGGAATGACCAGAGACATGTAGAGCCTATAGCTTGCTTGGTTCGGAAGTTAAATTTTAAGATCTTCTAAAGTCTATTCAGCTGTGTCATGACAGCTGTAGCAAAGTCAATTCGGATACGGATTTCTTTCCCGACGGAACCATCTTTGCCAAGGTTGTCTCCCAAGTATTTAATATTTCCCCTCATTAATTAATTAATATTCATGTAAGAAATAAACACACCATAAACAATAATAAAACCATTTTTTATTATGGTCTGTGAACACATGGCATTTTGGTCATGGCAGAAACTGTTGAATTAGATCAATATTGTTCCTACCGAAAAGGTGCATTAATTAGAGAAAAGTAAACTTTTTAGAATTTTGTAGTATGAAACCATTGTGATAAATAGAGCATTTGCTCCTGTAGGACCAAATGCTCTATTTATCACAATGGTTTCACAAGGTGACCTTTACAGAGTCGCCAAAAGTCGTCAATATGAGGGAATGGGTTAAGCAAAACATAGCACACCTTGATCTGAAAGCTTCTTCCAGCAGTCCGATCTGGGTCTACTCTGTTTAAATGAAGGGAATGGTAAATGTCGCTCACCTATTTGATTAAGTAATTCGTCATTCAGTGTGATGTTAATACTGCTGTTGACCATAATCATGACTTTTTCTGTGTTGACATCCGTACCATATGCCCAAGTTCTTGCAAGTTGTTGTTAGTTCTGGACATCAAGTCAATGCCGTCAGCCAAAGAATGAGATTGCACATGGGTCTGTCACCAATGGAACTGGTTGTGTGATGGCCATGGATAGTTTCCTGCATTACTTTCTTCGTGGAATACGTTGAAAAGAACTGGTGATTGTCTGGAGGAATTGTCCTGATTGTTCAGAAGGACAGAGTTGTTGTTTATTTAAAGCCTGGACTATTTATGTCAGTCTAGTCTCTGTGTTTTATCTAAGAAACTGACATATACCGTCATGCCATAATCTGTCAATCTATGAAGTTGTGAAAAGATCTCTTTGACGATGTAGCCTTTTCTATGATGAGTCTGCAACTGAAGATATGCTCCACTGTGCTTCTACCTGCTTTGATATCGGCTCGTTCCTCTGCAATGATTTCTGAGCTTTGAGTCTGTTCAGAACCGTTGCTCAGATGATTGCTCGGTAGTTCTGGCATTGCTACAGATTGCCTTTCTATGGTTAGGGTATGACCAGTGACCGACTTTACTCTTTAAGCCACCTTTTTAAATCCTGACTTTTCTGACACAGAACATAGACCAAGAACGTTCCTATCTACACGATCTTTATTGCAGCCTCAACCTCTTCCTTCAGCACAGAAATATTGCTTCCATCGCTGTCTTGTGGCTGGTTGTTTTAAAAGTATTTTTTATGTCTAGACCTGTGCTGCTAGTGCTTATACAACAAACTGCAATATCTAATCCATTGTTGAAGAACTGCACCCTTGTCGACCAGGAGATTGCCAACCTTGTCATCACTGATGGCTGATCTGGGTTGAACTGGTTTACTGAGAACCTTTATGCGTGCTGTAAATTTCTTGCTATTTTCTGATGCCATTATATAGGAATATAACTTTGCAATGGTTCTCTATCCACCCTCCTTTTCATTTCTCCCTGACCTCTCTGTTGGCCTCTTTGTATTATTTACTCTTGATATGTATACCTCTTTTGTCTCAGTTCTTTTCTCTTGTCTCATATGTCAAGAACCTCATTTGTGACACAGGGACGGCCCTTCTTTCTTCGTTCACCAAATTCTGCTCATATAGGAACTTCTTTGACATCAGGTGCAAGACAATTTATGTCGCTATCATTTAAAATAATGACTGTAAAATTATTTTTTTTACTTAATTGTACATGAGCGCCTCAGCGATGGTAGGGTCCTTCAGCTTTTCAAGATCAAAGAACAGACGAGCGCTTCTGCAACGTTTCTTGTTCTTTAGCTTTATGGTTGATAATACAAGTTCATGATCACTACCAATGCAGGCACATGGAATAGGTCTCTAAATCAATTCAGAACTACAGATAACGTTGCGTACCCAAATGCTAAAACCGTCATTTCTCCACCAAACCCTATACTGTGACCACTAATTTAGAATCGTCTCTTCGAGTTTGGTGGAGAAATAAAGGAGTTTTATCCAGTCACCAGGCTTCTCTAGTGACATAATAAAGGGGGTGCAAATAAACTTAGGTTTATCTGGTTACTTCCGGTAGTGGAAGGTTTATTAGGTTAGTAGATGGGCGTAATGATTCTATAACCATGGAACTATTTTAGTTTTCTGTAAATATTCATAAACATGTTGATGGAATATATCTAACAGATCTATTTGGTCACCAGAAGAATTATTCAAATGGGAAAAAATAAAAATAATTGGCTACAGCTGGATTCGAACCCGCGCCTGATCCTACAAAAACTAATTCTAATCTCTCTAGAGACGTCGCGCTTACCGATTACGCCACTGAGGCCACATACAAAATGACGTTGATTTATCACTTTTATTAATTTAATCCACCGCTGGCAAAACCCGTTTTTGATAAAATCAAACCTGGAACCAAAGATTGACAGATAAATAGTAAATGTTTTCTTATTACTCTCACGATTATTTGATTGATAAACTCTTACAGGGGCGGTGATAGTCATAAACCTAAATATAGCCTGTTCAGTTCCATCGATTTCTGAGTGACGTTAGGTAGAATCTAAAAATAGAAACCGAGACTACGTAACTCGAATTTGACCAAAGAATATAAATCATGTCTGTTTGAAATAACTTATCGACCCTCGATTCAAATCATCTTATTTTTCAAATTCAACCACGTTTCCCTTCTAGTAATACAAGTATCGAAACTATATTCCTCTGCGGTAGCTCATTAGATCTATTTACGTCTAAATGGAAGTGAAAAGGGAGGGATCCGTTGATCGAAAAACTGCATTTTCAATGTAAATTATTTCAAGAGTGTTATGAGTCTATAAAAGACATTTAACTATATTGACTGGATAAATCGAATAATAGGTTAGTGCCGTAGATGGGACGCCTTTATCCGACTCGGAGAGAAAACAGTTGAGGCTCGGCAAGCCTCGCCTCAACGTTTTCTCCCCTCGTCGGATAAAGCGTCCCATCTACGGCACTAACCTATTATTCTCTATATTCTTGAAAATGTTTAAATTTACGCATCTTATCTGTACCTCTGGCTTAGATTCTGGCACAGTGTACTATGATATTAAAAGTATGCATGATGACAAATTTTGGCCACTGACCTTTAGCACGCTATGAACGACATTGTGTTATCATATGTAAACAGTATAGACCCAGATGAAACACCGAGTACCGCAGTGCCTCAGCTTGATCCAATTTGAATGCCATTCTGATTTTGAGTCTGAAAAGATATGGACCAACTTTTTACTATTGGAATTAAAGCGGACAGTCATTTTTGCATATGCAAGCAGAGGTCCAGATAAGGTGCGTAAATTAAGACATTTTCAAGAATAACTTCTTTATTTCTCTACCAAACTCTATGTTGTGACTACTCTCTAGAATCGTCTACCCTATGTTGTGGTCATAATATAGAGTTTGGCGGAGAAAATGACGATTTTAGTATTTGGGTACGCAATTTTATCTGTTGCTCTGAAACTGTTATGTAAGTAAACTCAGTATGATAATGATTAAAATTTAATCATTTCGCTGCCATGTTTTATCCATATGAGACACCGAGTGACAGTTTTATCCAGACCAGACACCGAGTGACTCGGCGTCTCACCAGTGTCCAAACTGTTGGATGATGTGATGATTATGTTTTTGAAAGAAAATGGAGGAAAGGTAATACAATGCAAATTGAAGCAGACGACAAATGTTACAGACGACTTAACGTAGCAGAGAAGACGTTGATGAAGTATTCGCTTTCGGCGTTGAACATCACGAGTTCGATATCACTATTGACCTTGCAATGCAGTAGAATCTGTCTTAAGCAGGCACCAAAAAGAGATCTAATTGTAAGCCAGGTGGTAGCTTAATGCAGATCAAGAGTAATGCAGAAAGTTCATATAGAAACTTTCTTTATTACTTTCGGCCGGCATTAAGCAACTGCCAACTTTATAAGACTACTATCTTCATTAAATAAATGGCCGCTTAACCCATTCCTCCATAAATACGCATTTCTACGCCTCTGTATTAGTCACTTCTTGAAAGCATTGTGATAAATAGAGCATTTGCTCCTATAGGAGCAAATGCTCTATTTATCACAATGGTTTCAAACTACAAAATTCTAAAAGTTTCCATTTCTCTAGTTAATGCTCCATTTCGCTAGATTTATTCAAAGTGGTTGGATCTAAAAATAGCCTATGAGGTTATGGGTTAAGACAGGTTCTATTGTAGATGTGAAAAGCGCGAGGATGAGCATCGCGAAGGTTTGAAAAAGCGCTAGTAGAACCCCCTCTAATGTGACCACCTATAAAAAGGTATAATTATGGGCCGTAGACGCAGGTGGTCTATTAATGCAGGAATAAAGTTATACAGAAGGCTCCCGTATGAGCTTTCTGCATTACTTTTGTCCTGCATTAAGCAGCTATACCTGCTTTAAAGACACTCGGTGGCCTTTTGGTTGAGTTCTACTGTATAAAGTTAAAGTCTGAAGCTGTGTCACGAATAGATATAATTATACAGGTTATAAACGGACTGTGAGCGAATCTTATTTTTATTAGTGTGAACTATTCTATGGTATTTTTGTGTGTGAAAATATTGGAGCAAACAGTACAGACCATGATCAGAGGGCTATATGAGCCCCAACTTCGGTTTGGGGTATACATTGTTTCAGTCGTATCAATCATTCATGAATATTCATGTAAGAATTAGTGACACCATGAATATTCATTACGCTATATGAACAGAGCCATTTCTGACCCTGGCAGGATACAGTAAAACCCCTCTAAACCGGACGTTAAATTTGGTATAAATATCGGTCTTGGAGACAGGTGGCAGCTTCATGCAGGGAGAAAGTCATGCAGAAAGCTCCTAGAGGAGCTTTCTGCATAACTTTCACCCTGCATGAAGCAGCCACCTGCCTAAAAATATCTAAATTCTTCTCTTCTAGAATTCCGGTTTAGAGGGGGTTTACTGTATATTATTACATAAGCCAACATAGCTACAGGAACAGTCTGATCTGGATATACTCTGTTTGTAAATTTTTTAAAATGTAGGCAGTAAAGAGTTAAGGGATTCTATATACAAACTGGTTAAAAAAACCTAAAATATTTAGACCAGCGTGACACGACTATGTTAAATGCCTGGGGGTAAAAAATGTTGTAAACGTAATATACACACACAGCCCCTGGTAAATAAATGTCTCGGTGTAAGATGGATGTCATGAAATGATCGAGTTTTTATATAACGATTTCTCGCATGCTTGAATTAATTCATTGTTTCGATTTCATTTTGAGTGGTCAGTGCAAAACTGTTGTAATTTACATTTTATTGCCCAATTCGTGATAACCTACAGGTGCGGATCCAGGATTTCAGGTTAGGGGGGGGGGGGGGGGTGTTAGAATTATTTTGGAAGGGGGGGGGGGCGTATATTTTTATATTTGATGACATACCTAAATAGTGTGTTTGTAATACATGTTGAACAAGAGCGTAATTGGGTGAGGAAAATAAATAAAACCTCTGATTAAATCATTGTTTTACTGATTTTTAGTACATGTATATCTAGATCTAAAATATTACTTAAAAAGTTTGTTTGGGCAGATTTTTCGACATAGAAAATGCCAGATTCTACACATTCCTTTCGGAAAATTATGATTGTGTTTTTGTTGACTTTTTGTTTTGGTTTTGTGTTATTGCTGACGCTGGACCGTAGTTGTAGATTTAACTCCCCTTGGAAGGTTGTCAGCTGGCTTGTGGTAGGACAATGCGTCTTCAAGTAGTATCTTCATGTGTCCTGAACGATACATGCACGCCATTTAATGGCGGACAACATAACTCGTTTTGCGCAGGATAAATTTCGCATGCATAGCACCAACGTGGACTTTTCTCCAATTTCTTCTAAAAACAAACAATATTGGAATGACACATTTTGCATCCTGATGAAATGCCGATGTACTAGGTGCTTATCTATATTAAATTTGTTTGCAAGCTTTATAACATATTCTGTCATTGCATCCAGCCCTTATCGCTTTCTGGCGACAACGGCGACCGGTGAATGAAATAGTCAAACGCTTCCATTCGTTCCTTTTGAGAATTAGCATTTATCTGAATGTCAGGTTTTGGGCCCTGATGCTTACAAAAGACATCGTGGATTCAGATCGAAATCACGAATTCAGATTGAATGTCATCAAATCCGATTGAAAGTCATCACGAATTCAGATTGAAGGCCATCACTGATACGGATGCTGTACATTTGGTGTCTGCTCAAGATCTCGAGAGCTCTGTTCACTTAAATCCTTACAACGAGATCTCGAGAATGCTGAATTTTCAAATGGACAATTCCAAAATTCAAACAGGTCAAGCTTATGGTGAATAAGAGATTTTTTCTACAGAAAAGTGTAACATTACAAACAGTGCAGTCCCTGATGAGAGCCCCCTCTCATCTGAGTCTACACTGTTTGCAAAGGACATTAGTGACTCGCGTCCCGTACTGTAAGGGTTAACTCTGATTCGTTTAACTTACGACCGAGTGTCACACTGTTTGGATCCTGATGAGACACCGTTTCACTCGGCATCTTACCAGATGCAAATGCCAGTCAGGAAGGACTATCATTCAAACTCCCGGAGTATTTTATTTCTTGTCTGAATGTCAAATATCACAGGGGAACGCGTTACCGGATGCCTGATAGTCAAATATCAGGTCACAGGGGGAACGCATCACTAGGCAACTGATACATAGCCAAGCAAACAGATCTGACGTAAGCAATCTGCTTTCTAGGATTTCAAATGTCTATGTCAGTTTCCTGGACGACGGTATACATTACACAGCATAGTTAACCAGTTCCTTCATAAAAACACATTTTCAAATATTTACAGTAAAACCTCTCTATAACGGCCCCTCAGTTGTGTTAATTAGTCAGTATTAAGGGCATGTGGATGCTTAAAGCAAGGTGAATGTGAAACAGAACGCTCCTATTGGAGCGTTCTGTTTTACTGTCACCTTGCTTTAAGCAGCCACCTGCCTTTTACACAAAATACTTGATGTATTTTAGTGGTCGTTATAGAGAGGTTTTACTGTACAAGCAGAGTAGATGCATATCAGATGGCTTCTAAAGGAACCGTCTGACCAGCGTCTTCTCTGTTTCTTTTTGATATGATATAGATCTTAGTCTACAGTTTTTGTCAAAGCAATATTTGTCATTATAAAAAAACTAATAAATATTCACGATGTCTAATTTCTTGCATGAATATTGAACAGGTAAACAGTGAAACATCCCTCAAACGAGATACAGTAGAACCCCTTTAATGCGACCACCTAAGAGGTGTACTTCTGGGGTGCTAGATGCAGGTGGTAGCTTAATGCAGGACAAAAGTAATGCAGAAAGCTCCTGTATTACTTGTGTCCTGCATTAAGCAACCGCCTGCTTATAATGACACCCATATTTACTCATTAAGTGGTCGCATTAGTGGGGTTCTACTGTATTTCAAAATATTTAATCTTTAACTCGCTAGACCGTGACCTGGTGGTGTTTGCAGACAACTTGGACCCAGATGAGACGCCGAATAACTCGGCGTTTCATCAGGGTCCAAGCTGCTTCGGCATTCAGTTAATGGTTTCTCAAAAGCTTGATAAAATAGAAATGTCAAAATTACACCAGACCCAAATTTGAGCAGACATCGTATTTATACAGTGGGGTAAGGGCAAAGACAGATATCAGCTACAAAACATTTACTCCATGAATATTCATGTAACAAATAATGATATATGTATCATGCATATTAATTAGATTAATTGCTATGATAACACATAGACACGGGAATTTCCGCACATGGTAGAAACTCTAGCATCATATTTACAGCAGAACCCCTCTGAAGCGACCACTTTAAAACACATCCCCTCCTAGTAATGCATTTTGGCGCCTATGTAACCACACGCCACATTTTGAGACCATTGTGATAAAAAGAGCATTTGCTCCATAGGAGCAAATGCTCTATTTATCACATTGGTTTCAAAACTTACACAATTCTAGAATACTCCTTTTTCTATAGTTAATGCTCCTTTTCGGTAGATTTAGTCAAAGAGGTTGGGTCTAAAATAGTCTAGGAGGGAATGAGTTAATTAATGAATAGACATTGTCTTTTCAAGCAGATGGTTGTTTAATGCAGGCCGAAAGTAATGCAGAAAGCTACTGTAGGAGTTTTCTGCATAACTTTCGACTTGCATCAATCAACCACTTGTCCCCATTGACTCATTTTTATGCTAGCATAAGAGGGGTTTTACTGTACCTATATTTTAATCATAAGCAAACAGAGCAGACCCTGATCAGACGACTCCTATAAGAGCCGTCTGATATGGGTCTACTCTGTTTGCAAAGGCGTAGAAAGGCGTATTTATGGAGTACAGTAAAGGGTAACGCAGGACAAACAGATGAAAAAAATCAAAGTACTGACAGTACTGAAGGTTTCGGACCATATATATGTCGATTGTGACTATACAATACCAAAAATCTTGGTAGGGAAGGACTGGTACCATTGATACATACTAAGATTACCTCTAAAGCATTATTTCCTGAACTAAAATGGTGTTTAATGGAACTGTTTGTTAAAATTGACAGGTCATCTGAACATAATTGCTGTGAACTTTTCTGAAAATCCTGTCAGTGTTTAAGATATTGTTTAAAGAAATAAATTGATGACGTGTAGCACACAGTGCAGTTCCAATAGCTCAATTTGCCACTGTGTGCCTGAAGCTTACTTATATTGATATTTGAATGTAGTAAAGGGCCATTACTCTATTATTATTTGGCCGACTTTGGCGTCATATAATGTGCCTCATGCACCTATCCATGTAAATACCCTGTCAAATTTAAATGAAATCTGAGCAAGCTGTTCCAAGATATGACTTCTAACAGTCCCATTTCCTATATGGCTATCTGAAAGCAACAAAGGGTCATATTTCTTCTTCTAACTGGTGGATTGTAACAGTATTTGGCGTGCATCAATCACTTATCCACCTATACACTACAACCAAGTTTCAATAAATTATATATGCCATGTGAATCTAAATATTATACAGTTGTTAACAAGATCTAATTGTAACAGAATATGTTGCAGAATGTCCCCTAAACGAAACTTACAACTAAATATCTATATTTCAACCAATAACAGGCCATTAGTGATCACTTGGTTACGATGGCAACCAACACTTTTGAAACAACTGCATATTTATCCCTACTGACCAATTTTCCGAAAAATCTAATATGTAAATTGTGACCCATTCAGAGGACACTACTCCATTACCATGGCAACCAAGTATTTCAAAACAACTTGACTGAGTTTGGGATACCCAAATACCCCTAAATGCCAATTTTCAGCAAATTTGAATATCTAAAATTTTGACCAATCAGATCTCACCATTCAGTTTCCATACCAACAAATCATTTCGAAGGACATACCAATCAATCCTGAGTATCAAAATATCCCGACATACCAATTTTCTGCAAAAATCGAACAATATCTGAATTTGTCGAAAATGATCTAAATTTTCGACCAATCAGATCCACTATTCAGTTACCATGGCAACCAATTCTTTAAAAAGACCTACAAATTAGTCCTGAGTGCCAAAATATACCGTCATACCAATTTTTAGCAAAATCAACCAATACATGTACTTTCGAAACACAAACTGGTCAATTGATTTGGAGTACTAAAATATCCCATGATACCAATTTTCAGCAAAAAAAATCGAATGATATATAACCTTGCCAAACAATATCTAAATTTCGACCAATTATAGCCAACCTCTATATGTCCCTCTACTTCACTTTGGGACATTATTATATACCAGGGGGTGAAAATAACAGCATGCTTGTATGTTAACACAGATTAATGCTGGGGAAAAAGCTTAAACACACACTACAAACAAAAATTTGTCAAGAATTATATACGTTCAGCATATGTTATAATTAACATTATGTAACACATACAATAAAATAAGTCCACTATATCTGTTTTATAACTACTAACTCTCTATAATTGGAGTAATTATCCTTAAATGCTTACAACCTGGTACCAAGTCTCCTAAGACATTACACACATTATAAACATGGATCTTAGAGAACTGAAAAGTCTATGATCAATGTTTACGATGCTTGTCACACATGATGTAAAATATAATTATGATCTTCCAAACTCAACATAAATACTTCTGATGCATTCAGAATACAGATTGCTTTTGAGACTCAAGGTTATCCATATATTTTCGGGACGTTTCACTACGGACCGTGCTGCTTCGTGCAGAAGGGTCGGTGCCGAGTATTATGATTTTTAAATTAACGTATTTCAAATAATAAATATGGACAATATCAGCCAATAAGCTCGATAAAAGTTTTTTCTAATAAGAAAAATAATGCTTAAATTGTGGCCGATTTAGTCTGCGAAATTCATATCCACATCCATATGTATTCCATTATGTAGTCAATATAGAGAAAGTCTGCTGCAATGGCACACGATGGGCTACTCTCTGGTATGCCGATAATATTAACCAAATCCCTATTTGATATTCAAGTAAGAAATCATGAATATCTATTTAGTTGATTGTTTCATAACGTAAACTTTTCAAGGAAGTGTTTTGCTTTGACAAAAACTGTAGAAACAGATCTATATCGCATCAAAAGCAAACAGAGCAGACCCAGATCAGACGGCTCCTATAGGAGCCGTCTGATCTGGGTCTACTCTGTTTGTAAATGGTAAATGCGCGATAAGGCGTTTATATGAGGGAAAGCAAACATTTTTTATCAAGATGAGACGCGAGACGTTAACGTGGCATCTTGCCAGCATATACACTATCATATATTTGATAAACTGAATAAGTTTACAGATAAAGAATGGAATAAAAGTCTATTTTTTTAGACTTGAAGCAGACGACAATATTTGCAGACGACATTTTACCGAGCTTACTGAAGCTAATACCCGTGATGAATCAATACATAATCAAACATTTGTATAAAAGCGTGACCGAAACAATAATATCAAAATGTCTCCAGGATATATTCGTAAACCAAAAAAAAATTAAAATTCAAATACCTATTTTATAAAATATTTATTGTACAGAAAATCAACTCGATCATTCTTGGAATTAGTTGCTCGAAAGGTCATATACTTGCTCACCGTGTCTGCATGCGCCTATCGTATAACAAATGTCTGTGTAAATATTGAAAGTCTGATAATATTGCAGTTATTTGCATTTCGGAAGAATTTACTTGCGCACTTAATCATGTTTGTCGTCAATTCACCAAACGAAAAGGCATGTGATCCTCTAAAGTATGGACATATAGAGACGAAAGGTGTAAATATAGATACAGTAAAACCTCTCTAAAGCGACCATCTAAAAGAGGTATAATTTTGGGACTTTAACCCTTTCGGCGCCAAATTTCTAATTGTCGTCTGCAATCCAAGTTTGTTAAATCATTCAGTAAAATAAGGAAATGAGATAAATAAATGCAAATTTCAAAGGAATAAAGCACATATATAGAAATAGAGTTTGAGACAAATAGTGAAGTCCCTGATCAGACGCCGCCTTGAAAAGGCGGAGTCTGATCTGGGACTGCACTATTTGTCGTGATGCATTTATGCGACTGCGGCGGTGAAAGGGTTAAATCAGGCTGTAGCTTAATTCAGGACGAAAGTTATACAGAAAGCTCCTGTAGCTTTCTGTATAACTTTCGTCCTGCATTACATGCACATTCTTACGCATTAAGCAACCGCCTGCTTACCTGTTATTAATGAAATTGATTTATTTTCATTTAACCCTTCTCTCCATGAATATTCATGTAAGAAATAATGACGTCATGAATATTAACTCATTTGCGCCCAGTGAATTCCTGCATGTTAATATATTGCATTAGTCCATTTTTGATTTAAGGGATGCTGGCCCACATTTTCAATTTCGTTTTGTATTATATTAAAATTCCTATCAACAAACAGTATAGACTCTGAACAGACGCCGCATTATGCGGCGTCTGATCAGAGTCTACACTATTTGCCTGCGTCCCATATATGGGGTTGTGGCCGCAAATGGGTTAATTACATTGATTTTTTATAATAGCACATGGACACATGAACTTTTAGCTCAGGCAGAAACTATAGAATCATATCTTTATCATATCATAAGCAAACAGAGCAGACCCTGATCAGACGGCTCCTATAGGAGCCGTCTGATCTGGGTCTACTATGTTTGCATAGGCGTAGAAAGGCGTATTAATGGAGTAATGGGTAAATGGCCGCTTTAGGGGAATTCTACTGTATACAAAGTATGTTCATAAATGCATGTACTGAAATGTGTTATCATACTGTTATGATATATTTTGAAAATACATTAATGAATAAGTCGTTGTAACACTTTAATCCATAGTTACGACTTTTAAGCATTGTTCCAAACAGTGTATACCAAGAACAGAAAGCTCTTACAGGAGCTGTCTAATCAAGGTCTGCACTGTTTATACTATGGATCATTTAGACCAGAGCTTGTCATAGAAATAGTTGTCAATATATACATGCACACACCAAAACAATATTGATATTAAAACATTTTCTAGAATAACTTTATTTCTCCACCAAACCCTACGTTGCGACACCCTTTAGAATAGTCTCGAAGAAGAGACGATTTTAACCCTTTCCTCCATAAATACGCCATTCTACGCCTCTGTAAAAGTCACTTTTTGAAACCATTGTGATAAATAGAGCATTTGCTCCTAAGGAGCAAATGCTCTATTTATCACAATGGTTACAGAAGTAAAAAATTCTAAAATGTTCCTTTTCTCTAGTTAATGCTCCTTTTTCGGTAGATTTATTCAAATAGGTTGGATCTAAAAATAGCCTATGAGGGAACGGGTTAAAGGGTGATAACAAAGTAGGGTTTGGTGGAGAAATGACGATTTGAGTATTTAAGTAAGCACCTTTATATTTTGTTATGTTGGATGAAACGCCGAGTGACACATGGCCAGTAATTTCCCAACAGTTTCAACGAATCGGAATCAACCTTTTCCCTGTTGAATATTCATGTAAGCAATAATGACACCATGAATATTTATCAGCTGAATTTTCATGATAGCATATGAACACAGGATGTTTTTGGTATTGGTAGAAACTGTAGAATCAGATTTATCATGATTTTATAAACAGAGTAGACCCTGATAAGACGCCTCCTACAAGAGCCATCTGCTCTGGGTCTACTCTGTTTGCAAAGGCGTGAAAAAGCGTTGGTATATAAAGGAAAGGGTTAATTAAAAGTTCAGCGGGTCAGGGTATTAATTATCAGGCATTTCGACAGAATAATGGTTAAATATGTAGAGATAAGGTACAGTTGAACTTCGATAACTCGAACTTCAATGGTCAATGGACCATACAAATTAGTTCGAGATAACAGAAGTTCGAGTTATCAATTCCTAATATGAACAATTTCTTGCGTTCACAGCTTAATACAGGTCTAAAGTAATGCTGAAAGCTCCTGTATGAGCTTTCAGCTTTACTTTAGACCTATATTAAACTGCAACATGTGTTTCTAGATATCTGTAGCGATACCGTTTAGAGCAATTCTGTATCGTAAGTTTCGGTAGGGCTAAACTTTTTGATCGAGTTATCCCAAAGTTCGAGTTATCCGAGTTCGAGATATCGAAGTTCAACTGTACTAGAATTAACAATCTCTTCCTATTTATGTTTAGTTGTCGTTTACAGTGTACAGTAGAACCTGTCTTAAGCGGCCATTCATTTATTGAACATATGAGTCTTAAAAAGCAGATGGTTGCTTAATACAGGGCAAAAGTAATGCAGAAAGCCTTCTGTATTACTTTTGACATGCATTAAGCTACCACCTGCCATACAGGCCCATAATTGAACCTCTTTTTGATGACCGCTTAAGACAGGTTCTACTGCATATGAACCACTTTTCTATACGTCCTAAACGTTAAACACACTGTTTTTCACCTAAACTGGACATGTTTCATATACATGTACTCTCCATCCCAAATCTGCCTCTTCCCAGAATAGTAATGCGTTAGAAACAGAAATAACAATGCGTGCGACATAATCGTGACACCATTTTGTTGTTTAATATCTCGAGGGATCAAAACGCCAGTTTAATCTTTGAATTTTTTTATAAATCTTTTTATAAACTTTTCGTCAATCTTAATTTCCAAAGTAATTTGCCTTCCATTTCTTGTCAATACACAATTTGAACAGTTTGGAACGTCGTGAGTTCTAAAACATCGTGCTTTCCAACATACGACGATCGCAACACTCAGGGTCTGCTCTGTTTAATGGAGATATATAGGTATGGTTTTACACTTTCTTCCACGGACACAACTTTCTGTGTTTATATACCATTATAATAATCAGCTATTACATATTCGCGAAGTAATTACTTTTTGTTTAACCCTTTCCTCCTTTCTACGCCCCTGTAAAGGTCACTTTTTGAAACCATTGTGATAAATAAAGCATTTGCTCCATAGGAGCAAATGCTTTATTTATCACAATGGTTTCAGAACTACACAATTATAAAATTATCCTTTTCTCTAATAAATTTCCTTTTCGGTAGATTCATTCAAAGAGGTTGGATCTAAGAATAGACTATGAGGGAATGGGTTAAATATTCATGAGGGAAAGGGTTAAATGGCATACTTAATATTTTGCTGCGGTCCGAACGTCGTGAGTTCTAAACCATCGTGATTTCTAACATACGACGATCGCAACAATCAGTTACAATCAGTTACAATCAGTTACTATCAGTTACAATCAGTTACAAACAGTTACGACCAGTTACGACCAGTTACTATCAGTTACAATCAGTTGCAATCAGTTACAATCAGTTACTATCAGTTACAATCAGTTACTATCAGTTACGATTAGTTACAATCAGTTACGATCAGTTACTATCAGTTACGATCAGTTACAATCAGTTACTATCAGTTACTATCAGTTACAATCAGTTACGACCAGTTACGATCAGTTACAATCAGTTACGATCAGTTACAATCAGTTACTATCAGTTACGATCAGTTGCAATCAGTTACAATCAGTTACGATCAGTTACAATCAGTTACAATCAGTTACGATCAGTTACAATCAGTTACAATCAGTTACAATCAGTTACGATCAGTTACAATCAGTTACGATCAGTTACAATCAGTTACGATCAGTTACAATCAGTTACGATCAGTTACTATCAGTTACGATCGCCGTATGTCGGAATTTACGATGATTTCGGTCGTACGATATTCTGTGGTCTGCTCTGTGTTTCTGTACACCCAGTGCGTCAAACTTTTACCTTGACCTTTATACCAGAGGTCCAGATAAGATGCGTTAAATCTAAAACATTTTCAAGAAATAACTTCTGTATTACTCCACCAAACCCTATATTTAGAATCGTCTCTTTGAGAGTGGTCACAGCATAGGGTTTGGTGGAGAAAGGACAATTTAGTATTTGACTACGCACCGTTATCTGTTGCTCTGCTTTATAAGTATTGTGAAGACTCATGTGACTGAACCAATTGTATTTCAATGTCTCATGGGGGTGGGTGGCGGGGCTGGGGGTGGGGGGGGGGGGGGGCAATGAACGTTACACAATTCAGAGTACATTTCCTGGATTATGAATTGATTCATTCATTATATAATTACTTATGTAAATATGTATACAGTAAAACCCCGCTAATGCGACCACCTAAAAGCGGTATAGTTCTGAGTGCTAGATGCAGTTGGTAGCTTAATGCAGGACAAACGTAATGCAGAAAGCTCCTACATGAGCTTTCTGCATTACTTTTGTCCTGCATTAAGCAACCACCTGCTTATAAAGACACCGATGTTTATTTATTACGTGGTCGCATTAGAGGGGTTCTACTGTATATGTACAGAAGAACCAGAATAACCATTTTAGCCCTCTCCTCAGGGTTTCTACTGTTTGCCATATTACACCTTTAACACGTTTCACGCATTTGTAAAAAGAGTAGACCCATATCAGACGGCGTGCGGTGGTCTAGTGGTAACGCTCTTGACTACCAACCCGGGGTTCAAATCCCGGTCCCTTCCGGGAATTTCAGAGACGCTTTGCAGTGTCTCCAACCGGCACCTCCTCTCTACCCAGGGGTTAAAATGGGTACCTGTGAGGGTCACCAGCCGGTACTGCGACTGCATGGTTGCGCCATATGTTAGCAGTGCTCAATATTGTAGGCGAATGACTCAATGACCAGGGGAGTAGATGTACAGTCGGCTGAGCGGTCCTTGGTACTAAAAGTAGCATATAACTAGGTACTTTACTCGTCTTCTTTGTTTTACAAAACAAGACAAACCTGAATATCCATTCAGATGGATGGTAAAGGGTACAATACTCTTGAATGGTCGTTTAGGAGGAGTTTAGTTACATATGCTTACTGTTATTTTAGAACATACACACTAGAAGTGTAGTTGCCCCTTTATTGTTTGTCCTTACCTTAAGGTTCCACACTATCCATGGTTTCGCATTCAATTCCTGTTGTTAACCGTTTGCCCGTCACAGTGCCAATCCCGACCAGACTGGCATACGCAAATGGCTTGGATCCAGTTGAGGCGTTGAGTTACTCGGCATCTCAACATAATCCTAGCTGTTTAACATTCAGTAGTTTCTCAAATGTTTTAACGACTCGAGTGTTGGTAAAATAAACTCTAGCAACAGAGCAGCAGATAAAGGTGAGTACTCAAATACTAAAATCGTCACTTCTCCACCAAACCCTATGTTGTGACCACTCGTTAGAATCGTCTCTTCGAGACGATTCTAACGAGTGGTCACAACACAGGGTTTGGTGGAGAAATGAAGGAGTTATTTTTAAAAATGTCTTAATTTACGTGTCTTATCTGGACCTAGGAATCAGTGTGTGAGCAGGCATAATTGTTTCTTTAACAAGCTAAGGGCGATAAAAGGTTTACAGGTGAGTTGGGGGAGGGGCGGGGGCTGCCATGCGCATTTTTCTCTGCCAGCACAAAGGCTCCAGCTGGCACCACACGGCCAGCCAAATCATGTCTTTTGCTCATAGAGAAAGTGTCTGTCGAATTTGTTTATTTCCAGGAAAGCACACAAAGTCATATACAATTCCGTATTTAATCTTTATTCCGCAAACCGCGACATCGGTCACACTTGCAATACGCCTAGGTCCAGATGAGACATAGAGTTATTCGGCGTCTCACCAGGACCACAGCTGTTTGACACATTACCAATAGTTTCTCATAAGCGTGTGTCATGGCACTTGGTCAACAGTTTCTCAAAAGCCTGACTGAATCACAAGTAGTCAAAATTGTACCAAATTTGAGCAGAGATTCTTATTTCACAGAGGGAGTAAGGGTTTCGACAACAAAATATATCACACTCCATAACTCAGAAAGTCAAAGCATTATTCTGATTGTTTCTGTTTTATGATCACATGCTTTACAAATTCGCTGCACGCTTTCTAGACAACTGGGTGTTTCTTTTATTCCCAGAAATTGCTTTCTTGCTGCGAATTAGTCGTAATTAGTCAATTAGTGAAACGTACTGACACAGGCGAATAAATCTGCACAAGGAACATCCAGGCTGTCTCCGCTCTAGGAAGAACGCCAAAAGGTATGCCGATTAGACAATATGACGTCATAGCGTAATACGAGTGAAGTGTTTCGTTTGTTTAATGACTGAAGTGTGTTTGCCAATTATTCACAACTGAAAGTAATCATGTCTTGAGACGGAAGCGGAGTTCAAAGAAATAGAATTATATGGTAACAAGAAGGACTATTCTGTAGACAAATAGGAGTTTCAGTATAACACTTCGATACTCTCTATCGATAAACATTAAATTCCTCATGCTGAAAAAATAATGTCAGCCTGCCCATTCTCTGATTCACTGAACTTCTCACTGACTTTCGATTCGTTCAAACTATTGACAGAGTGGCAAACAGCTTGGATCTTGATGAGATGCCGAGTCATTCGGCGTCTAATCTAGATCCAAGCTGTTTGCAAATGCCGTTCAAGACGCGTTTAGAACGACAAGAGTCAAAGGATACAACCAACTGTACTTTAAACGACACTTTGCCACATATCGACATGTATATTTCATGTATTTATTATCGTATATTATGCAGACCAATGTTCAGATAAAGGTAAGTACTCGAGTACACATGTACTAAAATCGTCATTTCTCCACCAAACACTATGATGTGACCACTCTTTAGAATCGTCTCTTCGAGACGATTCTAAAGAGTGGTCACAACATAGGGTTTTGTGGAGGTTTCGAGACGATTCTAAAGAGTTGGTCACAGCACAGGGTTTGGTGGAGAAATAAAGAAGTTATATTTGAAAATGTGTTAATTGACACATTTGATCTGGACCTCTGATTATATGTGATAAACATTCTCTTTTTCGTACACCCGAATGTTCGTAATTATGTTACATGGCACGTGTCGTCCGTTCGTCAGCATGCTAGCAAATTCTTGTTCGGGTAACTCCTTCTTCATTTTCCATGGAGTTTCTTCGTACTTGTATGGATGATTGACATTGATGTGAAGTTGTGCACGAAGAGTACATAAATTTTTATGTTTTTTCCCCTGTTTCTTACCTGTTTTTTTTTCTTGGTGTTATTTCCTTTTTTTTCTTATATAAGCATAATTGGCATAACTCTTGAGCGAATAACCCACCTTTCATTATACAGTGGGTTTTCCTCATACTTGCGTGGATGATTGATATTCCTGTGAAGTTGTACATGAGGGGTAGATAAATTAGATGGGAGTTATTTCCTCTTATTATTCTTATATAAATATACATGTACAAGATTTGTAACTTGTACAGATAAACTCCTCTTTCATTATTCGACGGATTATTGATGTGAAAGTGTACATAAGAAGTAGATATATTAGATACAGTAAAACCTCTCTATAACGGCCACTAAATTACATCAATTATTTTGTGTTAAAGGCAGGTGGCTGCTTAAAGCAAGGTTAAAGTAAAACAGAACGCTCCTATAGGAGCGTTCTGTTTTACTTTCACATTGCTTTAAGCAGCCACTTGTATAGGAGCGTTCTGTTTTACTTTCACCTTGCTTTAAACAGCCACCTGCCTTTAACACAGCATACCTAATGTAATGTAAGGCCGTTATAGAGAGGTTTTACTGTACCTTTATTCTAGGCGTAATATCAGTGGCGTAGCTAGCGATACGCACTTACGCACGTGCGTAACATCATTCTGACAGGTAAAAACATTATTATGAGGGGATATACATGTACTGTGATAAACGTTCTGTCTTGTCATGTTGGTTTTAACCCATTCCCTTCTATTGACACTTTGTGACGTCTCTGTAAAAGTCACCTTTTGAAACCATTGTGATAAATAGAGCATTTGCTCCTATAGGAGCAAATGCTCTATTTATCACAAAGGTTTCAAAACTGCACACTTCTAAATTTTCCCGAGGGAGCATGGCTCCGAACCCCTATAGCCACGGTGCTTACATTACATCAACCTCCAACGCAGTAATCTCCCCTTATCGCTACGCTGAAGAGATCCCTGCCACCACAACATCCACGTGACCATGGTGTACATCATGTGATCAAACTATGGCCTGCAAACTCTTACCGCAGCCAACGGTGAACCGGTAAATTTACTATTAGATCTACACACTGTCCCATTTCCTACACACATTTAAGCTGTTCGGGGATTTGGTAAACTGATCTAGATCCATTTCCTCGGTACCCCAAACTGACCGAAATGCATAAGGTTGTGTGCAAGTGATGCGTAACTAAGCTATTGTTTTCAACGTTGTTAAGGCGCCGTCATTATTGTGACGTCACCACGATATAGAGAATTACGTTCCCAAAATTCTTTTTTAAGGAAAGCTGATTATTGTTCTACTTTGCTGGCTTTACCGGTGCTGAAATATGAAACAAAATCGAACACTGCTGAAATCAACATTCATAAAAATAAAAAATACAAAAACAAATTTTAGCTGAAATTCAGCTAAAAAAACTTGTGGTGGCAGTGATCACCGTACATAGTGACAAGGGAGATCACTGTGAGGAGTTTGACATTACATTTGGACACTCGGAACACCTCAGTTATTTCTATATCCGAACCCTGACGGAATACGGCGAGTGTATATTTGGATTCAGCTACGCCGTATACCCTAGTGTGTTTTTTCTTATAAGTATACTAGACGTACAGTTTGTGTGGATAACCATTCTTTCATAATTTAATGGATTTTCTTCCTACTTGCGTGGCTGACTTATGTGATAACTTAGATATATATTTTCTTGGAGTTATTTCCCCTTATTTTCTTATATAAGTATGAGAGGCACACATTTTGTGCGGATAACTCATCTTTCATTAGTTTGTTTCATATATGTTTGTATGATTGATAGTATAGCGAAATCTAGCACGAGAGTAGATAACTTTGTTACATACTCTTTTCTTGGAGATATTATCCCTTATTTTTTCTTATATTGAGCATACAGGATATTTTTCTTGTTCAATATAAGCATTCTGGCGTATGTCCACCATTGGTGCACAAAATCATCTATGCAAATTTAACCGTCGCAAAAATGCACCACGACAAATAGTGCAGTCCCAGATCAGACGCCGCCTTTTCAAGGCGGCTTCTGATCAGGGACTTCACTTTTTCTCTCAATCTCTAGTTCTAGATCTGTGCTTTATTCCTTTGGAATTTGCATTTATTTGTCTTAGTTCCTTATTTTACGGAATGATTTAACAAAATTGGATTGCAGACGACAATTAGAAATTTGGCGCCGAAAGATTTATAGAAACTCCATCAAAAATGAAATAGATCTAATTTACATGATATATGCCGACTCCAGACAAGACGCGTAAATTAAAACATTTTCAAAAATAATCACTTTATTTCTCCACCAAACCATATACTGTGACCACTCGTTAGAATCGTCTATTCGAGACGATTCTAAAGAGTGGTCACAGCATATGGTTTGGTGAAGAAAGGACGAGTTTAGTATTTGAGTACCCACCTATATCTGTTGCGTTGATAACTTGTATAAGAAAAGCGTGATAATGACTTGCAGAATGAACAATGTTCCAAAGGTGATTACACTGCTCAACTCTGGCATCTAAAGTCTATACTGCTCCAATTGCAGAGCGCTTGTAGGTTTAACCCTTTCGGCGCCAACTTTCTAACTGTCGTCTGCAATCCAAATTTGTTAAATCATATGGTAAAATGAGGAAATGAGATCAATAAATTCAAATTTCAAAGGAATAAAGCACAAATATTGAAATAGAGTTTGAGATCAGAGTTTGAAAAGGCGGCGTCTGATCTGGGACTGCACTATTTGTCGTGGTGCACTTTTGCGACATTGGCGGTGAAAGGGTTTAACCAGTGCGACTATATCATTTTTATTTGCCTATTAGAACATTAGTACAATGCCTTACATCAAATGCTTGTTTGTGATTTATTAGTTTTTATCTCTTATGTTCCATAATTTGCAATTTCAAATAGCATTCTTGGGAACAACGATAGTTGTGTTATCCAAAATTAAGATTAACTCTTTCACCCGTGATAACCCTTAAAAACAAACATAGAATAGACGGCATGTAGGAAATTTGAATTTGGATGCCGATGAGACATCCAGTTACTCGGCGACTGGTCAAGGTCAATACTGTTTGACATTCTGATTGTGTTTTGGAAACTAAACTGAAGAAAACCCGAATTTGAAACCATATTTTTTCCCTCATATAAATGCCTTTTCACGCCATTGCAAACAAAGTAGACCGATAACAGAAGCTCCTAGGAGCTTAGGAGCAGTCTGATCAGGGTCTGCCCTATTTGCTTATGAAATTATAATAAATTTGACTCTACAATTTGTACTAATACCAAAAGATTCTGTGTACATACTTCATTATAAAAGATCAGCTAATGAATAGTAATGGTGTTAATATTTCTCAAATGAATATTCAACAGGGAAAGGTTTAAACACTATCATTGAGTGTCTGAGAAGGCAGCCCTTTCCTTAATATAAACGCATTTTCACACATTTGCAAACAGAGTAGACCCAGATCAGACGGCTCCTATAGGAGCCGTCTTATCAGGGTCTGCTCTGGCTGCCAATGGAATTTTGAAAGATGTGTTTCTTTACTTTCTTAAATGGCTACAATTATCCGCCTTTCGTATTTCATTATACCTATTTTGTCCACGAATATTCAGTAGGTATTTAGGACCGACAGAAACCTAGTGTACTTGTGGTCATTCCTTGTTTGGTACGAACTATGTCATTTTACCACATAGTCTACTGTAAAACCTCCCCAATACGACCATCAAATATATGCCTACTTAAGGGTCCAAAGTCAGGTGGTAGCTTAATGCAGAACGAAAGTAATACAGAAAGCTCCCATAGCAGTTATCTGCGTTACTTTCGTCCTGCATTAAGCAACAACCTGCCTTTAAAGACAATCATACTTACTCATTAAGTGACTGCTTCAGAAAGTTTCCACTGCATTATCAAAGAACCCTTGATACCTATCTGCACTAGTGCCTCATAAATTCACTTCAAACTATCATTTACTGCAATATGCTTAATTTCATTAACTCTTTGCATGTTCGCGGCGGAATCTCCTGTCAGTTATGACCCATGCTAACAGTTTGGGTCCAGATCAGGATCCGCTGATCTGAGACCAAAATTGTTTGTCACTCGGGCTCAATTTATGCAAACAAAAAATGAGATTTTTTTAAAAGGTTTGAAAATGCTGCAGACGATAATTGAACAACAGACGACAATTGACAAAATTACGTAACACGTAAATAGTTGAATCTTTATACGATGGGTATCGTTGATAACATCTTGTTTGTAGTTTGTAATAATAAAATCAGACTAATATACGACTGACAAAAACAATTCTGGCATACACAAACCTTTTCCTTAACCCTTGCGCTGCCAAATTTTGTCGTCTGCAACATTTGTCGTTTCCATTTTTATTTTACTTCATGCGTGTTTCAAGAAACAGTTACAGTAACACACAGTTTGGATCCTGATGAGACGCCGAGTTACTTGGCGTCTCATGTGGATCCAAACTGTTTGCATAGGCCGTCACAGATGCGACATTGGCAGCGAAAGAGTTAATCTTACGTCGATCATTGAAATAAAACATATGTTCATTGCAAACGAGTTCTCATTTTTAATCATGAACGTTTTTATTGTTTTGGTCCGATAGACGTCATGGCAAACATCACTGACATGTTCAGATAAATATACAGTCATGAAATGTAGACTGTTATGCTTGTTCTCAAAACAAATTTATCGTTTCGTCCAAAAAACTGCTTCATTCCCCCGAACTACACTTTATTTATATTTCCTTCTATAAATAGAGTACGACCTGGTCAATCAGTCCCTAACTAGTATATAGATCGACGCCAAGTGAACCAACGTTTGATCTCAATCCAAATTGTTCCACTCTGAAAATGAAGCGAGCGTTGAAATGGTTAACTCTTTCCTTCATATAAACGCATTTTCACCCTTTCCTTCATATAAACGCATTTTCACCCTTTCCTTCATATAAACGCATTTTCACCCTTTCCTTCATATAAACGCATTTTCACCCTTTCCTTCAAATAAACGCATTTTCACGCATCTGCAAAAAGAGTAGACCCAGATCAGACGGCTCCTATAGGAGCCGTCTGATCAGGGTCTGCTCTATTTGCTAATGGAATTTGAAATATCGTTTTCTTTACTTTCTAAAATGTCTACAATGTTCCACCTTTCATATTTTGTTATAACTATTTTGTCCAGGTATTGAAATTTGAAATAAACACAGAACAGGGAAATGGTTAAACGTTACAGCTAAGAGGAGAGTTCTATAAAAAGGCTTTGTTGGTTCTCAATGTTTCACTTAACCCTTCTACAGCTGAGTTTTCAGAGTGGAATATTCCATCACTGTTAATTGGTTGAGTCAATGTATTATGAAAGGGTATAATTTGTAAGAGGATTTTGAATGACAAACAGGACAGACACTCATTAGAGGGCTCATCTTTGAGCCGTCTGATCTTGGTCTACACTGTTTGCATGTGACAGTGGACTCGTTTCCCGCATTCAAAAGTTAAGTCATACAGTTGAACTTCGATATCTCGAACTCTGTTAACTCGAACTTTGGGATAACGCGAACTAAATGTTCAGTCCTTCCAATACATATTAGTTTGTATCAAAAAAGTAATATTTACTATTAAAGCAATGCCACATATCTATGTTTGTAACAATTGATTTCATGATTCATCAAAACTAACTGAGATCTAGCGGAGTATTACGGGTAGATGTCAAATTTCCAAAATTTGTGAAAGGATCGGTTACCATGGAAACCGTTACAATGTTACTTACAGTTCATTGTTTGGGTATCAATTTAGATACTTTGCTTTCTGAGTATTTTGTCATCAATTTGAACTACATTTGAAGTTGTTTTTTGATATCGGTAGGATAAAAATTGAGATTTTTACGTTATTTCTGTATTGTTTTGCTATTTTTTAATTATTCTCATTAATATTCATGTGTATGCAAATACGGTAATTCCTAAGTATAGCCTTTAAACAAAAGCACAAGGTCTTAGCTTTAATTCGGTACCAGTTTTATACAGCTGGCACAAAAACTTTCTGTGAAATGGAATATTTTTTGCAGGTAGGTGTCGACTAACACAACATGTGTGAACAGAGTGAAATGAATGGTTACTATGGAAACAGTTAAAAAGTTACGTAGAGTCAAAATTTTGGTCCTTAAATTGGATATTTTGTTTTCTGAGGATTTTGTCATCATGTTAAACTGTATTTGAAGTTGTTTTCTGATTTCGGAAAGTCCTTCCTGTAAGGAAATGGTTGCATTTGCAGAAATGTGATGTATGTATACATGTACAGAGGTAGAGAGTGATCTATGTGTTTCGTGTACATTATATATTATTTTCAGTCATGTGTGTATAGGTCTATGTGTATACATATGCGTTATCATATATGTGTAAATGTACGAGTCCGTACACATAGGTTTATATGTACACAATGTATACTTTGTAGGTTATTTGTCTCGTATTCGCTCTTGTCGAAAGCGGGTGCAAAGCTTTCGGGGTGGGGATACATGTTTCTGTAAAACATAGTCGTTTATACTAAAAATTTATTTTGGTGAAAGTAATCATGCTCGTCTAGCAGCTTTCGTTTCGTAGGGTTAGACCAGCATTATGATGATGATCCACCCCTACCCCCATCGAGAGCGCACGGTACTCTGTTTTCTAGTTCGGAGTGGGAAACAGAAAGCCAGCTGACAGATGTAAAATAAATTTGTAGCTAGAATCATTTTTGTCTTCAGAAACAGTGGTTATTATAGAAAGAATGGATACTTACTATGAAAAGTTAATCCCAGCTAGTTGCTCCTTTATCTTATTCAGATCGACTCGGACAAGGCAATGCGGTCCACTGATCACCATCTTGGCCGATCATGGACTGGCTGCCACCCCCTTGCCATATATAACTGTAGGTATATCTGTTTCCCGGCATTACTGTTTTGTGCACTTTTTATTATGTACGTGACATTTATTGTATTTGAAAATGTATAAATGTTATGCTGATGTCTCCCACATTGTTTTGGGACTTGTGCATTTATACAAATAAACTTGATATTTGTAGGATAAAAAGTGAATAGTTTACATTATTTACGTTATTTCTATATTGTTTTTACTATTTTTAATGTTCTCATTAATATTCATGAGTATGCAAATAAGGTAATTTTAAAAAAAACAAGCTGGAAATAAAAGCACAATGTCGTATCTCCAATTTGGTACCAGTTTAATAGGTTTAGGACAAAAAACTGGCTGTGATATGGACGATTTTGCAGGCACGGACCATCATTACGAAAACTGGGTGTTACGAAAACTGGGGTGTTGAAAACAGTGCTTAAACTTAATGATTTGGTCCTCAAATTGGATATTTTGTTTCCTGGGGGTTATGTCATCATGTTAAACTGTATTTAAAGTTATTTTCTGATATTTGTAGGATAAAAAAATGAAAGGTTTACGTTATTTCTATACTGTTTTTTTCTTTTTTTAATGTTCGCATTCATGAGTATGCAAATAAGGTTCTTTAAAAAAACAAATTGGACATAAAAGCACAATGTCTTATCTTTCATTTGGTACCAGTTTCATAGTTTTAGGACAAAAACTGGCTGTGATATGGGCGAATTTGTAGGTATGGGCCATCATTACAAAAACTGGGGAGGGGGGGGGGGTTGCCATGGAAACGGTTAAAAACACATAGCCTAAAATAATTTAAACTTGAGTACATTCGCGATTCTGATTCTGATTCAGGACAGTTTTCTGAACATTTTGGTACTAAAGGGGGGGGGGGGGGGGGGGGGGGTTAGGCACTATTGGCTCCCTGAGTATATCATTCTACAGTTGAGACATAGTTTCTGAATGATTTTTATGAAAGGTATCTCTTTCCAATCTATGATTCAATTCGTGATAATATTTGCTATAAGTTTGGACGCACGGCTGTTTAGTGCAATTCTTGAACAAGCCTTTACCTTGCACAGCACATCTTCACGACATACGCATGTTTGTTACAGTTTTTGAACACGCATTTACCTTGCACAGCACATCTTCACGACATACGCATGTTTGTTACAGTTTTTGAACACGCATTTACCTTGCACAGCACATCTTCACGACATACGCATGTTTGTTACAGTTTTTGAACACGCATTTACCTTGCACAGCACATCTTCACGACATACGCATGTTTGTTACAGTTTTTGAACACGCATTTACCTTGCACAGCACATCTTCATGACATACGCATGTTTGGTACAGTTTTTATGTCACCTGCCGAGAGGCAGTGTGTCACTTAGGGATCACTTTTCCGTCGTCTGTTTGTCTGTCTGTCTGTCCGTCTGTCCGTCACACTTTCTTATTTTTGGCTGTCATTTCTAAACTAATCATTATAGAGCTTTCAAATTTCACATGTGTCTTCCTCTCATTGAGGACCATTGATGTAACCAAGGTCCACCACTCTGCATGTACTTCTGTTTGAGTTATTCCCCTTTGTTCTGATTTTCGTCACACTTTCTTTTTTGGCTGTCATTTCTAAACTAATCATTATAGAGCTTCACATTTCACATGTGTCTTCCTCTCATTAAGGACCATTGTTGTAACCACGGTCCATCACTATGCATGCACATTTTTTGAGTTATTCCCCTTTGTTCTGATTTTAGTCACACTTTCTTTTTTGCTGTCATTTCTAAACTAATCATTATAGAGCTTTCACATTTCTCACGTGTCTTCCTCTCATTAAGGACCATTGTTGTAACCAAGGTCCATCACTCTGCATGCAATACTTTTTGAGTTATTCCCCTTTGTTATGATTTTCGTCACACTTTCTTTTTTGGCTGTCATTTCTAAACTAATTATTATAGGGCTTTGAAATTTCACATATGTCTTCCTCTCATTGAGGACCATTGATGTAACTAAGGTCCATCACTCTGCATGCAATACTTTTTTTTAATTATTCCCCTTTGTTCTGATTTTCGCCACACTTTCTGTTTTTGGCTGTCATTTCTGAACTAATCATTATAGAGCTTTCACATTTCTCACACGTCTTCCTCTCATTAAGGAATATTGTTGTAACCAAGGTCCATCACTCTGCAATCAATACATTTTGAGTTATCCCCCTTTGTTATGATTTTCGTCACACTTTCTTTTTTGGCTGTCATTTCTAAACTAATCATTATAGAGCTTTGAAATTTCACATATGTCTTCCTCTCATTGAGGACCATTGATGTAACTAAGGTCCATCACTCTGCATGCAATACTTTTTGAATTATTCCCCTTTGTTCTGATTTTCGCCACACTTTCTGTTTTTGACTTTCATTTCTAAACTAATCATTATAGAGCTTTCACATTCCACATGTGTCTTCCTCTCATTGAGGACCATTGATGTTACTGAGGTCCATCACTCTGTATGTAATACTTGTTGAGTTATTCCCCTTTGTTCTGATTTTCGCACTCCAACATATTAACAGTTTTTGTGTCAGATGCGAGCAGGTGACACATGTGTTCCTCCCAACACTCTGAACAAGCTTTTACCTTGCACGGCGGCTCATTAGGACGCACGACAGTTTTAGATACAGTTTTTGAACAATTATTTTCCCTCGACAGAGTCTCATCAGAACACATAACTCTTTGGTGCAAGCCTTTACCTAGCACAATACTTCAACTGACTCCGAGGTTATAAAGCTTTTTGCTTGAGTCTGATATCATTCTCAAGCATCTGATTGGTCAGATTCTGAGCAAGCTCAGAATCTGATCAATCCGATACTTGAGAATGATCTTAGACTCAGGCTCAAAAGTTTTATAACATTCGGCCCAGGACGCACGACTGTTTGGTACAATTCTTTCTTTAACAAGCTATTACCTTGCATAGCGTGTTATCAGCACATACAACCCTTCGAACACGTGTTTTCCTTGCACAATGTCTCATTAGGACATACGCATGTTCGGTAACCTCTTGAACAAGCCTTTACCTTGCAAAGCGTCTCATTAGGAAGCACGGCCCTTTGGCACAATTCTTGAACACACACTCTCCTTTGTACAGTGTCTAATTAGGGCGTGCGTATGTTTGGTACAGTTATTGAACAAACCTATATCTTGCACAGTGTCACAGTAGGACGTACGTATGTTTGGTACAGTTATTGAACAAGCCTTTATCTTGCATAATGTCGCAGCAGGAACTACTTATGTTTGGTACAGTTATTGAACAAGCCTTTATTTTGCACAATGACACAGTAGGATGTATTTATGTTTGGTACAGTTATTGAACAAGTCTTTATTTTGCACAGTGTCACAGTAGGACGTACTTATATTTGGTACAAAGCTTGAATAAGCCTTTATCTTGCACTCATCAGGACAATGTATATTTGGTGCAATGCTTGAACGAGTCTTTTACTTGCACAGTGTCTCACCAGGATGCACGACTGTTTGGTAAGTATTTCACCAAACTTTAATATTGTACAGAGTGCAAGGACCTACGCCTGTTTGGTAAGTATTTCACCATGCTTTTATTGTGTATGCAGAATGCCACACCAAGCTTTTATCAAGCTTCTATACGTATTGTACAGAGTGCCACCAAGATGTACGGTTGCTTGGTAAGTATTTCACCAAGCTTTTATATTGTACAGAGTGCCACAAGGACGCACACCTGTTTGGTAAGTAGTTCGCCAGTATTTTACATTGTACATAGTGCCACAAGGACGTACGGCTGTTTGGTAAGTATTTCACCAAGCTTTCATATTATACAGAGTGCCACAAGGACGCACAACTGTTTGGTAAGTATTTCGCCAGTATTTTATATTGTACAGAGTGCCACAAGGACGTACGGCTGTTTGGTGAGTATTTCACCAAGCTTTTATATTGTACAGAGTGCCACAAGGACGCACAACTGTTTGGTAAGTATTTCGCCAGTCTTTTATATTGTACAGAGTGCCACAAGGACGTACGGCTGTTTGGTAAGTATTTCACCAAGCTTTTATATTGTACAGAGTGCCACAAGGACGCACAACTGTTTGGTAAGTATTTCGCCAGTCTTTTATATTGTACAGAGTGCCACAATGACGTACGGCTGTTTGGTAAGTATTTCACCAAGCTTTTATATTGTACAGAGTGCCACAAGGACGCATGGCTGTTTGGTAAGTATTTTGCCAGTCTTTTATATTGTACAGAGTGCCACATGGACGTACGGCTGTTTGGTAAGAATTTCGCCAGTCTTTTATATTGTACAGAGTGCCACATGGACGTACGGCTGTTTGGTAAGTATTTCGCCAATCTTTTATACATGTATTGTACAGAGTGGCACAATGACATACGGCTGTTTGGTAAGTAATTCACCAATATCTTATATTGTACAGAGTGTCACAAGGACGTACGGCTGTTTAGTAAGTATTTCACCACGCATTTATATTGTGCAGAGTGCCACATGGACGTACGGCTGTTTGGTAAGTATTTCGCTAATCTTTTATACATGTATTGTGCAGAGTGCCATAATGGCATACGGTTGTTTGGTAAGTAATTCACCAAGCTTTTATATTGTACAGAGTGCCATAATGACGTACGGCTGTTTGGTAAGTATTTCGCCAATCTTTTATATTGCACAGAGTGCCACTATGACATACAACTGTTTGGTATATACTTTGAACAAGTCGTTACCTTACACTGGCTCAACAAGACGCTGGACCGAAATGTGCAATCTTTGAACAAGCCTTTATCTTGCACATGGTCTCATCATGGGATAAACTGTTTTACACTCGGACTATATCATAACCTTGTCGTGTTTACAAGCTCTGACTGAACCGGAAGTAATTACAGTAGAACCCCTCTAATGCGACCATTTAATTAATAAACATGGCTGTCTTTATAAGCAGGTAGTTGCTTAATGCAGGACGAAATTTATGCAGAAAGCTCCTATAGGAGCTTTCTGCATAACTTTCGTCATGCATTAAGCTACCACCTGCCTTTGCCACTGTGAATTATGCCCCTTTTTGCTGGTCGCATTAGAGGGGTTTTACTGTATAAATTACATTTTTCTGAAAGATGAAGGTCAATACAAATTGATCAACTGTATATTTATATTCCCAAAGGCGTGAAAAACGTTTGTATGAAGGAAGTGGTTAATATGACACATAATATTATATAGGTTATCATAAAATAGGTAAACAAACATACACGCGTTTTATTCATAGATAATATCATTCAAATGTTAACCCATTTGCTCCCAGTGGATTCTTCTATGTTTATATTGGATTAGTCCATTTTTTTATCTAAGGGGTGCCTGGCCTAAAGTTATTTCGTTTTAAATTGAAATTCATATCAGCAAACAGTGTAGACTCTGAACAGACGCCGCATTATGCGGCGTCTGATCAGAGTCTACAGTGTTTGCCTACGTCCCATATATGGGATCGTGGGCGCAAATGGGTTAATGAACTTCGTCATTTCGTCAAGTGTAATGACCTGATATGCATTATCAAACAACCTGGGCCAGATGAGACGGCCTGTATTTTGACGTTCCACCTGGTTTATGTCTTTATCGGGTTTTACGTCGTTGTCCACATGGATCCCAGCTATTTGACCCCCAGTCAATATTTTCTCAAAAGCTTGAATTGAATGAAACAAAACCGTTTGAAATGGTTTTACACCAATACCATTATTCAGCCTTTCGACTAGTTCATATAGTCCATAGTGCATGTCCTACTGTAGACCTCTTTAGGCCACTCAATTCGTAATGTCAGATATGTTTTTTTTACTCTACCCGTTTCTTTTTATATGTACCCATTCCTCCATACGCTATTTTTAGACCCAACCTCTTTGAACGAATCTACCGAAAAGGAGCATTTACTAGAGAAAAGGAAAATGTTAGAATTGTGTGGTATTGAAACCATTGTGATAAATAGAGCATTTGCTCCATAGGAGCAATGGTTTCTAGAAGTGAATATTACAGAGACGTAGAAAGGCGTATTTATGGAGTAAAGGGTATTAAAGAACTCGAATCGCTATCCAAACACAACACACAGTCACACTAACGTAGATAACATGCATAGCTTCAATGTCATTTACAGTGCCCCCACCCCTCTAAACTGGACGTTCGAATTACTAATAATGCCTGTCTATAAGGCAGGTTGCAGCTTAAATATAGGATGAAAGTCATGCCGAAAGCTCCCAAACGAGCTTTATGCTTGTGTTTCATCCAGCTTTAACTCTTTTGGCGTCAAATTTAAAAGTGTCGTCTGCAATAATAATTTCATATTAAATAAAGGTATAAAGGTATATTAGTAAAGCATTTGTTTTTAAAAACCTGTATGCTTGGGCTAAAATAATACAGAAAACAGTGAAGTCCCAGGTCAGATGCCGCCTTGAAAAGGCGGCACCTGACCTGGGACTGCACTGTTTTCAATGGTGCCAACAGGCGACATTGGCGCCGAAAGAGTTAAACACCCACCTACCTAAAGAGATCTAAATCATTCTTATCCAAAGTTCCGGTTTAGAGGGGTGTTACTCTCTACTCAGTGTCGAATTGCACATTTTCTGTTTTTGACCTTTCGCTTTAACCCTTTCCCTAATATAAACGCATTTTCGAGCATTTGCAAACAGAGTATACCTAGATCAGACGGCTCCTATAGGAGCCGTCTGATCAGGGTCTTCTCTGTTTGCTAAGAATTTGAAAGATCTGTTTCTTTACTTTCTTAACCCTTTCCCTCATATAAACGTGTTTTCACGCATTTGCAAACAGAGTAGACCCAGATAGTAGGAGCCGTCTGATCAGGGTCTACTCTGTTTGCTAGTGGAATTTGAAAGATCTGCTTCTTTACTTTCTAAAATTAGTACAATGATCCAGCTTATATACTTCATTATAACTATTTTATCAATACATATGGAGTAGGTATTGGAATTTGAAATAAACACAGAACAGGGAAAGGGTTAAATGGCTACAAAGTTCCACCTTCCATGTTTCATTATAACTATTTTGTCCATGAATATTCAGTAGGTATTGCAATTTGGAATAAGCACAGGGAAAGGGTTTACTAGTTTGTACTGGGAACATTTGTTAAAAGCGTGTATGGACGCTGATATAATATTCTTGGCCTGAAATACGTAAAATGTAGTCCATCCGCGTCATTCGGTGCACTAACTGATATATTCATCACGTGGTCTACTGACCTTATCAGGCACCCTGTTATTACATCACTAAACAAGATGGCGACAAGGTAAATACATTTACCTGACGATATTTGCCATCCAGTTACTGATCGGAGGCAGCGTTTGAACCGATCCTGGTCTATACTGTTATCAAGAATTGATATTTTAGACTTCCCTTTTCTTGTCGTGACTTGGACCATTCCTTTCCGTTTAACCAGTTCCCTGTTGAGCATTCATAATAATGACATCATGAATATTTATTAGCTGCATTTTTATAGTCGGAAAAAGTACACTGGATTGATTGGTATTGGTAGAAACTGTAGAGTCAGAATTTTGTTTATAATTTTAGAAGCAAATAAGGCAGGTCCTGATCAGACGGCTCCTATATAAGCCGTCTGATCTGGGTCTACTCTGTAAAGGTGTGAAAATGCGTTCAAATGAAGTAAAGGGTTACTCCTTTATAGCCGCATAATAAAGTTGTCTGCTAAGACTATCGACTGTAGTGTCAGTTTCAAAATGGAGTCTTTTATCTTAGTCTGAATTAAAAATGTTCAAATTCTTTGACCTTTAGCCTGCTATGGGCGGATAAGTGAATACCTCTGCAAACAGTTTGGATCCAGATGAGACACTGAGTAACTCGGCGTCTCATCAGGATCCAAACTGTTTGACACCCTGATTGCATATTGGTAGACAAATTGATTATAGCTTGAATTTTGAAAATGTAGTAGGTGAAAAATTCTGCAAAAATAATTTGCTCAGCAGGCTAAAGGTTAAAATTCATCAAACTTTCAAAACAGTTTGGATGCTGATCAGACGCCCATTTACACAACGGCTCTTCTTGATCCAAACTGTCTGCAGCTGCAAAGGACATCACGGAAATGCGGCGAAAAACACAACACCAATTTCCTATTAATTTGGTTTTGTACCGAAGGCACAATTCACATGGTAGCGCTATAAAGTATTGTGACATTTCTAAAATGACAGAACCAATATTTCACGTTGAAGTCTCTATTTTTACCACGTGTTTAGTCAGTTTTGGAATTTGCTTCGAGTCAAATTATGTATCTGGCATTTATCAAGACCGTCTATTATCGTGTCTTCCGTAATCCTGAAGGAGCTTCTGCGGCTAATCTGTGAATGTAACGAGACCGAATCACACACACGGGTCCGAGGTTATAAAACTTCTGAGTCGGAGTTCATTCTAAAGTATCTGATTGGTCAAAACATAAGCAAAAAGTTTTATTACCTCGGGACCAGGCCCGATGTTATATTTTGCTTGAGTCTGCGGTCATTCTCAAGCATCTGATTAGTCAGATTCTGAGCAAGCTCAGAATCTGACCAATCAGATGCTTGAGAATGATCTCAGACACAGACTCAAAGTGTTATAACCTTGGACCAGGTTACCATAAGCGGGGACGTCTATGATGCTGGCTATTTCATGAATGCGACTTTTAACATAAGTTAACCCTCTCCCTATTAAACAGTCATGCACAGACTGATCACTTCATGAATATTCAATGACTTAATTTGTATAAGAACTTTTTTTAGGGAAGTTTTGTCATCGACAAAAACTGTAGGACCATACCTATATAACTTTATGAGCAAACAGAGCAGACTCTGATCTTGTAGGAGCCGTCTGATCTTGGTCTACTCTATTTGCAAATGCGTCAAACACGTTCATATGAGATACATTTAAATGGTAAATAGCTACTAGGTAAATATTATATGCGATATGCTTGTTTTCATAGATCATAGATAAACATTACCAAAGAAACAGAAACCAAAGACCTATGATAAAAATGTTTTATCATAGGTCTTTGCAGAAACTTACAGTAATACCACGCGACAACATCAATATTTTGATCAGTCTAACTGTTCCGTGTACTAAACACTGAAAGACTTAGCGGTTATGAATAACTACTCAGCTTTCGTCGTGGTATTATATGGTATGTGCTTTAGAAGAAACACAATCGACTGAATTAAAAGTGACACGTATTGATGATACAATATATTACTTGAGAAAATGGTCTGAACCTCCCCTTTCTGAAAGAAAACATACCATTTCAATGCGGGGGAAAAGTGCATTGTCATTTGCAAACAGTGTAGACTCAGATCAGAGGGCTCCTCTAGGAGCCCTCTGATCAGGGTCTGCACTGTTTGTCGTACAAAATCCCATCGAAAATTTTACCCTTTCATACCGTATAGACTCTTCCAGTAAACAATGATGGACTATTCCACTCTGAAAATTAAGCGTTGAAAAGGGTTAATAAAACGTAAATATCTAGCTCTTGATCTAATAATTCGAACCTTCCGGGCCCTTTTCAAAGCACACAATTCTTATTCTACTTTATTCTTTGAACAAGTATAACAGTTAGACATTTAACATTTACCCGAAATTCATATAAGAAATGATGACACCGCATATACTTTTTGTAATAGCATTTGAACACAGGTTTTTATAGGCATGGTAGACATTGTAGAATCAGATCTATTTAATTCATTAACCCATTCCCTCATAGGCTATTTTTAGATACAACCTCCTTGAATAAATCTACCGAAAAGGAGCATAAACTAGAGAAAAGGAAAACTTTAGAATTTTGTAGTTTAAACCACTGGAAGTGCTCTATTTATCACAATGGTTTCACAAAATGACTTTTCGTCGTCAATATGAACCCTTTCCCTGTTCTATGCTTATTACAAATTTCAAATACCTACTGAATATTCATGGCCAAAATAGTTATAATGAAATATGGAATGTGGAACATTGTATCCATTTCAAAAAGTATAGAAACAGATCTATCAAATTCCATTAGCAAACAGAGCATACCCCAGATCAGACGGCTCCTATAGGAGCCGTCTGATCTGGATCTACTCTGTTGTGAAAAGGCGCTTATATGAAGGGAAGTTTTAACTTAAAAGAGATATTATTGCAGTGTTTACCCAGTCCAGTCATTGCGTCTCCCATCACGTATCAGAATATGTAATAATTTGGTCTCTATTTTCCAGACAACGTTAATATAGATTTGATACCTCATCATTGACGTGATGTATGATCTGGATCTACACTGTTTGCAAATGTGGAAATATCCCATTTCTTAGACAGCATCCCAATTATATCAGAGCAACAGATAAACGTGCGTACTCAAGTACTAAACTCGTCATTTCTCCACCAAACCCTATGTTGTGACCACTCTTTAGAATCGTCTCTCCGAGACGATTCTAAAGAGTGGTCACAACATAGAGTTAATAGGATATATAAAGGAGTCCTTCTTGAAAATGTTTTAATTTACGCATCCTATCTGAACCTCTGATTATATGTAGCTTATAGCGGCACATTCTTTGAATATGCCAAAATTATATAAACTGGAAACTAATTAAACAAGCTTGGGAATGTTCTGGTATCTAAAGCCTGAGATTCATGCCAAATCCAGAGCATGAGATAAAGGTGCGTATTCAAATCGTATTTTTTCGATTTTCTTTTCACAATATAGGAAATGGTTGAGAAATAAAGAAGATATTCTTCAAAATGTTTTAATTGACGCACCTTATGCTGGCCTACGTGAAGCCTTTACTTGGTTACAAGCTGTTCGGACTGTTTTTGTACTGATAACAATGTTTTGCTCCATTGTAACAGCAGATAGCGGATTGAAAACAGAAAGATCACACAGGACTTCGATAGTAAAAACTATTAACGTTTCCCTAAATTCCGCGTCTAATCGACTCTGTTGTTCCATTTCTGTTTACAGACATCCGAGGCACAATCTGTTCTTCAAAGTATTATCTATTTGATGGTTCTGCAAATTGATTATCTACAATAGTTTTATGTTTGTTACACGTCAATGACAGTGCTTTAATATGTTACGTAAATTGTCCCCTGTAAAAATAATTATTGTCTGCAACAGTACTCAAGATTAAATCTTTCTCTTTTTTTTTTTTTTATCTTTAACCCATTTTCTCCAAGTTTCGAGTTTTAAGTTCAAAGTTCCATGTTCTGACGTCCATGTTCCGGCTTCCAAGTTCCATGTTCCGACTTCCAAGTTCCAAGTTCTATGTTCCGACTTCCAAGTTCCATGTTCCGACTTCCAAGTTCCGAAGTCCAACTTTCACATTCCGACTTCAAAGTTCTAAGTTTTCTCGTGACGTCATATTTTCGCGTCCTTTACTTCACGCATGTCAATGTAGCTGGCATGCTAGGCGTTCCAGTTGGTCTAAAGTTTTTCAATGTTGCTTCGCCTCCCAGATATGAAAAATCAATGAGAAATTTATTGGTTGGTTACTGCATTATAAAACTTTGCTTTGTATCCAACTTTTGCCTGTTGAAAAATGATTTCAACGAAAAGGAACCATAAGTTGACCTCAAAACAATAGAGTTAAATAGATAAATATCTAAAAATGCTTCCAAAAAGTTGCCTCTCTTTTATTGTTTACACCATTTACAAAGTTTCTACAGACATGAAAAGAGACCTCATGAAGTTGGAAGTCGGAAGTTGGAACTTGGAACATGGAAGTCGGAACTTGGAACTTGGAAGTCGGAACTTGAAACTTGGAAGTCGGAACTTGGAACATGAAAGTCGGAACTTGGAACTTGGAAGTCGGAACTTGGGATATGGAAGTTGGAACATGGAAGTCGGAACTTGGAAGTCGGAACTTGGAACTTGGAAGTCGGACAAAGAAGTAGCAACTTTGAACTCGGGCGTAAACAATATACAATAACCACATAGCAAATTATCTGGGAAGGAAGAAGTAAGAACTTGGAAGACGGAAGTTTGAAGTAGGAATTTAGAATGTCACCACGGGGCTTTCGTACTATCATGACGTAATGAGATGTACTTAATTACCATCAGCATTAACCCATTTGAATGCTGCATGTTTAAAGTAGAATTACCCCCAATGTTTAACTTTAGAGTTCAGTTAATATGAAATGCTTATATTTGCTAGATGAGTTGGAATGACAAACAGTGCAGACAAAGATCAGAGTAGGGTCAGGATCCCTCTGATCTGGATCTACACTGTTTACAATTGATAAGACACTCACTCCCCGTATTCAAAGTGTAAACATCATTGCCGTATGTTTATAGCAGCTTTATTCCAAGATTATTTGGCAATAAAGAAAGACAAACAAACTGGATTACTTGAAATAATCAACCAATCCCGAAATATTTTTAAACAGTATTAGATTGCAATAATAACAAGCTTACAAGAACATCATCTGACTGATAAATACCACGCCCTCTGGTATTTATTTTATTTCTTTATGATAGTGGCATATATTATATAAAATTTGATAAAATCTTTGAAATGCAGCATGCCCTTGGATATGTTGATACTCTGTGGCATTCCGAACTCACTGTCTATGTACAGACGAGCCTAGCAACCATATACTGGATACACTGACAGGTAGTTGCTTAACCTATTCAGTCCTAGACTATTTTTAAACCCAGCTTCTTTGAATAAATCTACCGAAAAGGAGCATTTACTCGAGAAAAGGATTTTTTTTAGAATTCTATAGTTTTGAAACCACTGTGATAAATAAAGCATTTGCTCCCATGGAGCAAATACTCTTTTTATCACAATGGTTTCAAAAATGACTTTTACATAGGCGCCAAAATGCGTCAGAATGGGTTAAGGCAGGATAAAAGTAATGCAGAAAGCTCCAGAAAGCTCCAACATGAGCTTTCTGCATAACGTTCGTCCTGCATTTAACTATCCACTCGTCTTAAAAACACAGAATTAAATATATTTTGGATGGTCGTTGTAGACGGGTTTACTTTCGTTATGTTTCCCGTGCATTAAACACCGACAACTGAGCAAAGTGTGTCATTCCAGTTCATCACTAAGACCCACTTGTTATTGAGAATAGGTAACTAATGCAGATCAGTGGATTTCTGTTATAATGTCGGTCTGCATTAAACAGTCGTCTGCGTTTTAAAAACCGCCATTTTGACCGCTTAACCTGTTGCCTAATGAATATTCATGTAAGAAATAATGGCCTTATCACTATTTATATATGAATATTGTAAATTATACATGAGCATAGAATATTACATCATGCCAGATACCGTAGAATCAGTTCTGCCCTACACAATAAACATGTAGAGTAGACTCTGATCATACAGCACCTAGATGTGTTGTCTGATCTTTGTCTGTTCTGTTTGCAAATGCGTAAACACGAGTCTCTAAAAAGTGAACGGTTGAAAGATGTTCAAATATATATATACAGTAAACCCACTCTCTAAACCGGAATTTTAATAAAGAAGAATTAAGATACTGATGGTTGCTTAATGCAGGATGAAAGTCATGCAGAAAGCTCCTAGAGGAGCTTTCTGCATGACTTTCACCCTGCATTCAGCTGTCACCTGTTCCCAAGTTGTAGCGCGGTTTTACTGTACACAAACTATTTGTAGCATTATCAAAACTAGTCCGGTATTCCTGGCAACTCCTATTATATTGGCTTGCGGTGGTTCTACCGGGGTGTTCTTCTGTGCTTGGAACAGTACAGTTTGTTCCATACACGAAAGACTCATCTAAGATTGGTCCTCCAGATGTAAATAACTGGATGTCGCGATATGACTGAATACTGTTAAGCGACGTAGAATTCAATACAAACAAACAAGCATAATTGGCAATGGGAAATTAAACACACCTAACCTGTGTTTAAACGTGCAGCCGCATCATACCTGCGTGCATTCCAATTGGCAATGAACATAATCAATGAACATAATCATTAAAACTGTAATATCTTTACGGTGTAAAGTGATAGAATGCAAAATTAATAATTCAAAGCTATGAGAGAAAAAAATTCGTTTTGAATTCTTGAACTGCACATGCCCCTCTTTTCCTCAAGTTTGTCATCTTTTAACATACTGGTAGAATCCGCTAATGTAATAGTGTTTTAGGACAATTGTATAGCATATAACATCTGGACCCATTCTGCTAGTTCTGTTTACCCTTTACTTCATGAATATTTATATTTAACTTCATGAGTTCAAAACGTTCAATTTAATTAATGTCATTATTTCTTACATGAATATTCATGAAAGTAAAGGGTTAAAGAACAACACTGACACTTACTTGAGTTCTCGGTTAAAGACGTTTTACTGTATTGGTTTTGGAAATCATGTAACAGTCTTTAAAGTGAAGACGTATACCAGTCTGCTTTTGTGTCGTATTTTATGTTCCTAATTTAAACCACTAAATACTGTGATAAACCAGGCATAATAGAACTGTATGCAGTTGATTTAGTTCCTTTAATTTCTTGCCAAAACAAACGGATCATATGACTGTCTACGTCATGCACATTTTTCTGCACATCTGCGTAGGATTTGAACTGTTTATTGACAGGTGTAAACGTTTTATGTAATCCAACGTTATTTATGAATACTAAGAAGTTGTACGATAAACAGTTTCAGCGAATAAATTACCCTTTGCACAGACGTAGCAGATTAGTAAAGACAAACTTTGATTTCTTTCACTGTCCCAGAGTGCAAAATATCCTGCAATGACGATTATAGTGCAACGCTTTTAGATATTGTTTCGTTTTTTTCCGGACGCAATGACGCACAGTCATACGCATCACATCTTTATCATGCATTCGTATCTATATTGACAATGTGAATGATGTTATGTTTATAATAAAACAAGGTTTTTGTCTATTTGTTGATTGAACTGTTCAAAGTGTTTTAAATTGATAAAAAAACCAAATACTGAAACATTTGTACCATATATAAATTGGAGTCTTCAATCATCTGGTTTCGGTTAATCAAACCATAAAATAAACCACCGTGTTTGTTTAAGCATACTGACATTGGTACGATATGCATGCCCGCTGTTTTACTTTCGGTTTACAGGTTTAATTTGCACAACGTCCCCGGTGAAAATGGTTAACCCTTTGCCCGATAGAGGCACAGTTGTATACATACGTAACCAGCAGAGCTACAGATAAAGGTGTGTACCCATATATTAAAATCCTCTCCACCAAGCCCTATACTGCGACCACTCTTTAGAATCGTCTCGAAGGGACGATTCTAATGAGTGGTCACAGTATAGGGTTTAGTGGAGAAATACAGTAGCTATTCTTCAAGTGCAACAGCGTAGACACAGAACAGACAACCCGTAGTGCTCTGTTTCCTTATCAAATAAGTAATAGATACAGTACTCGTCTTACTACCAAAGTGTCTTCTTACAACCTTTATCAGTACAGTTTGTTCGCATGACCGAAGACGTGTCCGAGGCGTAGCCGAGGACACTTGTCTGAGGTCATGCGAACAAACTGTCCTGATAACGGTTGTAAGAAGACACTTTGGTAGTAAGACGAGTACATGTATCTTACTTGTACGACAGTACGTTGTAGACTTTTAATTTTGATTAAAAATGAATATTTCACAAATGAGTACAAAATGTTTTCCCCTTGGTTCACCCAATTCAAATCCTAGGTAGATAGGTTTTAACCACAAGAATCACGTGCGTACAAAAGTGTCCACTTACAACCGTTATCAGGACACTTTTTCAATAGCTTTGCTGGGGGTCTGTCGTACAATATAGATATGATTCTACAGTTAGTGCCATGGCAAAAAACTACCAATGTTCATAATGCTATTACAAATTTTCAGCTTATTAAGAATCATATAGTGATTAATTTCTTATAGAAATATCCTTGAGATAAAGCGTTAAATCTGGTAAAGTGTTAAACCACTCATGTGATGACAATGACGTCAGACCGCACACGAATATATACACAGTACAGAAATACGTCTTGAAGCATTAACAATCTTTTCAACAAAAGCATTTTGTTTCGGAAGACTATAACAAGAGGGCCATGATGGTTCCGTATCGCCCACCTGAGAAATATATCTTGGGATCTATAGTATAATAAAAGCATTTGTCCAATTATTATTAACCCATTACATGATAATCCAGATTTTTACACTTTCACAAACAGAGTAGCCCCAGATCAGAGCATACTGATCAGGAGTTGTTCTATTTGTTTATATATATAACAGACATGACCATCGACAGCAATGGCAATACAATTCTTGCACGAATGTTCATCATGTAAAGGGTTAAATATATTATTATTATTATTGTTGTACCACAGGATATGTGCGTTCAAAAGCGCTTCATATACAAAACTGAGTATGTTCAATGCATATACAATAATTAAAACAAAATATATTTAATAAATAGATATCAATAAGAATAATATAAGTGTAATTATATATAATTATCCTTTTTCATAAGTTTATATGCCTGTGTCATTTTATGCTTTATTATATTCTGTCAGCGCACTCAGATCACTAAAACTCAAATGTAACATTCTATGCACATTGTCAGTATGTCACACAGATATGACCCAGAACCAACTGACTTGGGTGTATGTTTGGCATACAACACTACAAAAAATTGCCTGACGTATATAGGACAATGGGGTAACAGAATAGATCAATTTACAGTTCATGCATATAAACTACACAATGCTATATATAAAAATACAAATAAACAACCGTTATGAAAATAAAACTTTTCTTTGTAGCAGTCATGTTGTTTTAGGAACCGACGGACAATTGTTTGATCATGAGCAGCGACATAAACAGTTTTGTTAATGGGTCACCAAAACAGTCTTGCCAACTGTTATTAAAATCCGACCCTACACAATTATATTGAGACTCGGAGTAGAAGAAAAGGCACATAAAAAGTTAGATCCGTGTCTGGAGGTTATATTTTTATGAATAAAATTTTTGATAGAGTTATTTTGATAGTTATCCAAGCAACATTCTTGTAAAATGATATTGAATTTATTAAATGTTCACTATAACTAAAGGAAATTTAACCCGCCAGGGTTTTGAAATGAACCATATTTGCTTGAACAATTGTTGTAAAAGTCAACCCACGTAACGTTCCTGCAAAGTTAAATTGAATCTGCCTCGAACTTTCGGAAAAGAAATATAGGCATATTAGGCAATTTGTAAGAGAAGATACTGTTATACAAATACACTCCTCATTGAAGTCAAGTCCAGAATAACTATAGTCTGTTATGTGTGTTCTTCCCAATTCATTTTAGCCCTTAAAAAGCGGGACGGGGTGTAGTAGTATTATGTAGGGGCATAGCTAGCGATGCGCACGTGCGTAACATCAATCTAAGGGGTGAAAACAATATTATGGCCAAAATTGAACAAAATCAAGGCTTAAGTGCTGGGGGTAGACTTTGATAATCGTTCTGTCTTGTCGTGAAAGCTTTAACATAAGTATTCCCTCATATGGATGCCTTTTGACACCTCTTGAAACCGTTGTTATAAATAAAGCATTTGATCCTATAGGAGCAAATACTCAATTTACCACAATGGTTTCAAAACAACACAATTCTAACATGCCCCGGACCCATATAGCCACGGTGCGTACATTACATTTGGATTCAGCACCGCTCCTGATAAAGCCATTTGCAAACATTGTAGACTCAAAACAAAAGGTTCACGATGGAGCTCTTTGATTAGGGTTTGCATTTTTTGTCATAACACTCAGTTTCTTCGATAATAAAATCTGATACACTTTTTGTCAATATTCAGAAAGGGATAAGCTAATTTTAATTAGTTCGCATTAAGAGTTAACTTACAATAATACCGTGCCCTTGACTCTATATCAAATATATGAATAATATGACGTGTAAATATGTTTTATAGAGGTTCAGATAAGATGCGTAAATTAAAACATGTTCAAGTATAACTTCTTTATTTCTCCACCAAACCCTATGCTGCGATCACTCTTTAGAATCATCTCTTCGAGACGATTCTAAAGAGTTGTCACAACATAGGGTTAAGTTGAGAAAGGACTATTTTAGTATTTGAGTACGCATCGTTTATCTGTTGCCTTGGTTTTATTCTACCATCGCGTGTACACGGACAGTAAAGCATCTAATATAGAAAGACATATGTATTATTGAATATTTATGTAAAATGCCTTTTTGGTGGCATCATGAATTCTAATTAGATGGATTTTCATATTGGCAAATGAACACAGTTGATATTTTGGTCTGGGTAGACACTGTAGAATTAGATCTTTATTATTCCATAAGGAACCAGAGCTGATCTGATCGGACTGCACGTATACGGGAGCCGTCTGGGCTGGGTCCACACTGTTTGTAAATGGACTGCACGTATACGGGAGCCGTCTGGGCTGGGTCCACACTGTTTGTAAATGGACTGCACGTATACGGGAGCCGTCTGGGCTGGGTCCACACTGTTTGTAAATGGGTTAAAAGGGTAGCTATGGAGTAAACGGAAATCAATATATGCTTATATAAGGAAATGTAGGTAAATATTATTTAAGTGAAGTTTCAGATCTGTAGTCTAAACCGAAATATTTCTTAAGCCAATATACCCGGTACTCTGTTGTGCGGTTCTCCCAATGCATTACCAAAGCTCTACTAATATCGTACTTTTAACCAATTTCCTCATATTGACGCCCTTTGATGCCTTTTGACGCATCTGCAAAAGTCACCTGTTGAAACCATTGTAATTAATAGAGCATTTGCTCCTATAGGAGCAAATGCTCTATTTTTCACAATGGTTTCAAGCCACAAAATTCTACAAAATGCTCTTTTTCGGTAGATTTATTCAACGTGGTTGGATCTAAAATAGCCTATGACGTAATGGGTTAACCACATATGTATATACAGAGAAACATATTTATCTTTCCACATGGCTTCTTTTGTCTTCTAATAATCTCCTACTTTCAGAATTTTTGTAGCTTAATGCAGGGCGAAAGTTTTGAGGAAAGCTCCCATATTTTGCTCTACATTAAACAGTTACCTGCTGTTAAAGATGTTCTGTAAATGACTGCTTTTTGTAGGTTTTACTGTTTATTGGTAGAATATCAACGTACGCAGACACATTAATTATGTTTTGCACATAAATCAATCGAAATGGATGAAAGCTCGACAGATATAAGGGTAAGTGTGTTTGGAAAATCTCCTTTCCTTTTCTTTATATACATGTCTTTTTAATCTTGAAAGCGTAAAATATCCAAGTCAATTCACAACTGCAACTAATTTTGAACTCGCATGTCTCAGATCTGTCGGTAAATTCAATATCAAATACCGTAGACCTCTCTAATGAATTAGAAAGTGTTGTCTTCAAAAACAAGGTGGCTGCTTAACGCATTACCTTATAAGCTATTTTAGATCCTACCCCTTTGAATAAATCTACCCAAAAGAAGCATTTACTGGAGAAAGAGAAAATTTTAGAAGTGTATAGTTTTGAAACTATTGTGATAAATAGAGCATTTGCTCCTATGGAGCAAATGCTCTATTTGTTACAATGGTTTCAAATGCTGATTTTTACAGAGGCGTAGAAAGGCGTATTTATGGAGGCTAGGGTTATAGAAAATAAATTGTTGTCTTTAAAAGAAAGGGACTGTAAAATTCAGTAGAAAACTCTATAGTGACCACTTAAAGAAAACAATGCCAGATTGGTGTGTTTAACAAGAGCTGTCCGCAGACAGCGCGCTCCACTTTCTTTAGTGCTGGATAGTGTAGTGGAGTCTAAGTCAGAAAGGGGAGATAACAACAGCAAAAATAATTTTAGGGTTACCTACCCTTGTGAAATGGGTCCCCCTTGTAATAGTTAATATGAATACCAAAGATGAACCAAATATCTTGGACAGTTTCTGAGACATGGACCTGAACATAAAACTTAACCAACAATGAAAAGTGTAAGTCGAAAAAGGGGCATAACTATGGTAAAATTAATTTTAGGGTTACCTACCCTTGTGAAATGGGTTCCCCTTGTGATAGTTAATATGTATACCAAAGATGAACCAAATATCTTTGACAGTTTCTGAGACATGGACCTGAACATAAAACTTAACCAACAATGAAAATTCTAAGTCGAAAAAGGGGCATAACTATGACAAAATTAATTTTAGAGTTACCTACCCTTGTGAAATGGGTTTCCCTTGTGATAGTAAACATACATAACAAATATGAACCAAATATCTTTGATGGTTTCTGAGAAAAGGACCTTAACAAAAAGGTTAACCAACGCCGACGCCGACGCCGACGAGAGGGTCATGACAATACCTCCACTTTTTGAAAAAGTGGAGCTAAAAACAGACTGTTTCCCTGTTTTGTGTTTATTTCAATTTTCAATACCTACTGAATATTCATGGAAAACATTGTTATAATGAAACATGGTACGTGGAACAATGCAGCCATTTTGCACAGTAAAGAAACAACTATCAAATATCATTAGCAAACAGAGCAGACCCTGGTCAGACAGCTCCTATAGGCGCAGTCTGATCTTGGTCTACTCTGTTTGCAAATGCGTGAAAAGGCGTTTTTATGAGAAAAAAGAGTAATTGCAGGATGAAAATAATGTAAAAAGTTCTTGTTGGATATTTCTGCATAATATTCCTCCTGTATCGAGCTAACGTCTTTATGGCCCAGAATCGAGCCTCTTTAGGGTGATTGCTTTATAGAGGTTTATTTACTATTGCTCTTTATTCAAAGATTGTTTGTAAAGGAACACTCTTCTTTCTAGTACAATAAAACCCCGCTAATGCGACCACTTAATAAAGAGCCACTGGCGTCGTTTAAAGCAGGTGGTTGCTTAATGCAGGACGAAAATTATGCAGAAAGCTCCTATAGGAGCTTTCTGCATAACTTTCGCCCTGCATTAAGCCACCACATGCCTCTGCCACCCAGAATTATTCCCATTTTTGTTGGTCGCATTAGAGGGGTTTTACTGTATCCACCTGTACACTACAGATACAGTAACATCCCTCTGAACCGGACGCCCAAAACAGTATCAATACTGGTCTTCATTCAAGACAGATGGCAGCTTAATTCAGGATGAAAGACATACAGAAAACTCCCAAAAGGAGCTCTTTCTGCATGATTTTCACACTACATAAGTTTATTTATATTACGCTTCAGACTATCTGCACATTCTTTAACCCTTTCCTAGTTCTATGTTTATTACAAATTTCAATACTTACTGAATATTCATGGACAAAATATTTATAATGAAATATGGGAGGTGGTACATTGTAGCCATTTTAGAAATTATAGAAATAGATCTATCAAACTCCATTAGCAAACAGAGCAGACCCTGATCAGACGGTTCCTATAGGAGCCATCTGATCTGGGTTTACTCTTTTTTGCAGATGCGTGAAAACACGTTTATATGAGGGAAAGGGTTAAGAATTCATACCGGTAGATTCGGAAGAGTACAAGTACCAAGACATGAAAGATATTGTTTATGTTGTAATATGCGTGATCTGGAAGACACGTATCATGTTATTTGTATTTGTCCTCTCTATAAAAAATTAAGAGAACAATACCTTCAAATATGTTATTATGAAAGACCACCTGTATTTAAATTTAACGTGTTAATGAAAACTGCAAACAAAGATGTATTGTGTAAATTAGCATTATATTTAAAGTGTGCAACAGACAAAAGAAATAAACATCTTAATACTATTTCGAATTAATTCTGAACAGGTTCAAGTCAGTTTCTTTCTATGCACATATTAAACAAAAATGTAATTTATCTTTACTCTTTACTCTCCTATCAATACAAAAAGGGAAAACAAGTTCGAAGATTGCGTATTTTTTATTGTAATCAAAATATTTTGACATACTTATCTTTTCAAAATGTTTTGATATTCTGTACATGTATATTATGACGATGTACTATGTAAACGTCTTTAATAAATTATCTGTTTTGATCTTTTCATAAGTAACCATCCGTCTGAAAGATCTAAATTCTCCTTTTCTAAAATTCTGGATTGGCGGAGTTTTACTGTATCAATTGACAAGTAACATGATGCAGGTAGCAAGAATGTGACGTTGATGCGACAAAGATTAAGCATTGTTACCCTCTTATAAACACTGCACATCGCCCAACTTTCAAGCACTTGATTCTATTCGCTAATCTCGGTGTACTTCACATCAATTTCCATTTAACTCTGTGTAGAAAGAGGGAATACACTAAAACTTGAACTTAAGGTGCCTGTATCAGTAGCTTTGACAATTAGCTGCAGGCGCGGATTTAGAGGGGTGGGTGGGTGGGGGTGGGGGTGGGGGTGGGGGCGGCGTACGCCTCCCCTAAAATTGCCACAACATTATTTTAGTAATATTTTAGATCTATATACAGTAAAACCTCTCTATAACGACCACTAAATTGTGTTAATTAGTTGGTATTTAGAGCAGATGACTGCTTAAAGCAAGGTGAAAGTAAAACAGAACGCTCCCTTAGGAGCGTTACAGAACGCTCCCTTAGGAGCGTTCTGTTTTACTTTCACCTTGCTTTAAGCAGCCACCTGCCTTTAACATAATATAATTGATGTAATTTAGTGGTCGTTGTATCTACTAAAAATCAATAAAACAATGATTTAGTAGGAGTGTTCTATTTCCCTCACCCAATTAAGCTCTTTTTCAACATGTATTACAAACACACTATTTATTTATGCCCCCCCCCCTCCAAAAAAATTTCTACGCCCCCCCCCCCCCCCCAATCTGAAATCCTGGATCCGCACATGAGCTGCGCATCGGAGAGTATGAAACTGTTAACATGTTGTCATATTGTTATACGTTTTAAAAGGAAAACCTCGGCGTGTGTAACGTTTACGAATCAGAGAAACTTGCTGACTGTCTGGTACACCGAACAGGTACCTATGCTACAATTCATGCAACCGTAATCACATACTAAATCAAAGTACAAAAAACACTTTGTATTGCAAGGAAAGTGCAGTACACGCATTTAGGCAGGTGTAGGACTATATTAACATTCCATCATTAGCAAACCACATCCTGCTGCAGGCACAGAATGCATGCTTTGTGGGACGTTTATATGCATTATATTACAGTAAAAGTCCTCTAAACCGGATTTCTAGTTGAGAAAAATTTAGATACATTTATGCAGATGACTGCTTAATGCAGGGTGAAAGTCGTGCAGAAATATCTGCATGACTTTCACTCTGCATTAAGCTGCCACATGTCTTCGAGACCGACATTTCTACTAAATTTAACATCTGGTTTAGAGGGGTTGTACTGTATAGATATACTCGTCTTTTCTGATACATAGAGCTCTAATGTCAATGATCAATAAAGGAAGTAAGTCGAGTCAATTAACCCTTTCCCTATTCTATGTTTATTCCAGATTTCAATACCTACTGCATGTTCATGGACAAAATAGTTATAATTAAATCTGGAAGGTGCAACATTGTAGCCTTTTTAGAAAGTAAAGGAACAGATCTATCAATTCCGTGGGCAAACAGAGCAGACCCTGATCAGACGGCTCCTACAGGAGCCGTCTGATCTGGGTCTCCTCTGTTTGCAAATGCGTGAAAACATGTTTATATGAGGGGAGGGTTAAACGCAAATCAAATGTCGTGCTAAATTTTATTTACATGTGACATACTTCACTACACTAGAGGCAATAGAGGAAGTTGACATAAAAAATTTAATCAATACCTACTAACGTATCTTTAACCCTTCCGGCGCCAAATTTCTAATTGTCGTCTGCAATGCAAATTTCGTTAAATCATTCGGTACAATAAGAACATGAGATAAATAAATGCAAATTTCAAAAGAATAAAGCACATATATAGAAATAGAGAATGAGACAAAACGTGAAGTCACTGATCAGACGCCACCTTGATCTGGGACTGCACTATTTGTCGTGGTGCATTTATGCGACTTCGGTGGTGAAAGGGTTAATCGTATTGGAAGCACTTGCAATATCGGTGCAATAAGTTCAAATTTAATACAGTTGAACTTCGATATCTCGAACTCGGATAATTCGAAATTCGGGAAAACTCGAAGTAAATATTTGGTCCTTCCAAAATATACAATATCTATTTTTACTAAAATGTATCACTACGCATATCTAGACATACATGTGACATCTTAATGCAGGTCTACGTTAATGCTGGAGCTCCTCCGCATTAACGTGGACCGGCATTAAGCTGTGAACTTGAGAAATTGTCCAGATTAGAAATAGGATGACTCGAATTTCTGTTATCTCGAAGTAATTTGTATTGGCCCTTGAAATTCGAGATATCGAAGCTCAACTTTAGTTCGCTAAAAGAAGTTGTAAGACAGGCGGACTGCTTTTGTTATATTATATTTTGCTTATTATTTACGACCAACAATATCATCTTAATGTTCATATCGCCGCAAATGTAATAAATCTTGCCGGTGTTTAATTATACTAACCCGTATAACTTGTAAGTTCGATCGCAGCAAACATTCTAATGTCGGACTGGATTCGTGTCAGCAGCTAAAAATTAAGCTTTCTATTTGTGCTCTGTTATTTGTTTGAAACATGATTTATGTTCGTGTGATTATGCATTATATTTGGATAGCTCTTCGAGTTAGTAAAGGAACTGATTCGAAATTAGAACTATTGGTGAAGGAGAAATATATGACGTTTACAGAGCTATGTACATAATTATAATGGTGTGTACTCAAATATCAAAAATCGTTGTTTCTTCACCAAATCCTATGCTGTGACCACTCTTTAGAATCGTCTCCTCGAGACGATTCTAAAAAGTGGTAACAACATAGGGTTTAGTGGAGAAATAAAGAAGTTATTCTTGAAAATGTTTTAATTTACGCATCTTATCTTGACCTCTTGTAAGTTTGGAAACGTCGCGACTTAAAACATATAGGTGCTATTATGAAGGGACAAGCCTCTCTGCAACGACTTGTAACTTGCAACTGTCTAGACGATACGAGTTTTAGTCCCAAATGAAAACGACTGTTATTCTTATTTTCCAGCCAATTATTGTATCTAAATTTGAACCAGACGAGTGCAATAAAATCAAGTGTCGTCTGTTATTGCAACAGTGTACCGCATGTAGGCACATAACTGGTACAGATACTGAGAGATATCGGTACTGAACAGTGCTGAGAATATTGTTTTAACTCTTTCCTTCGTATAAACGCATTTTGGCGCATTTGCAACCAGAGTAGGTCCAGATAGGAGCCGTCTGATCAGGCTCTGCTCTGTTTGCTTATGGTATAATAATAGATCTGATTGTATAGTTTCTGTCTGAGCCAAACATCCAGAGTACATATGCCATCATATATACAAATCAGCTAATAAATATGGATGCTGTCATTATCCCTTGCATCAACATTAAACAGGGTAAGGGTTAAATATAATGAATACATATTGATTCGAGCTTTGTAGTTCAAACCGTTGCACAAAATAGAATAATGATTTGTTTTCACGCTTTGACAGTAGTCATAACGCGACGTCCAGCTAATTCCAGCAGATGGTTTAAGACCCCAGAGGTTTCTCTGTGCATGGAACAAATTGCATTGTCTCGTGCACAGAACACACGGGTAGAACCACCGAACTACCACAAGCCAGCTGAAAGGCATCCTAACATGAACAACTCAAACCTTTACAAACATTAAAAAACGACAATAAAATAATCAACAAACGAAACAAAAAACAACCGTGGTTTGGACAAAATGCATATACATCAGAGGGTGGGGTAAGCCACGTTTGGTATTAATTGTAGATTGTTCAGTTGCAGTTTTGACTGACTGATATCGAGCTGTCCAAAGTAGGACATGTACTGTTTAGTCAAGGTATCTGGAATGAATTAGCCGAAATGCTAAATAACGAGGCAAAACTATTTCCTGCAATTTCGTTTTATTAACGGTAATTCGTCGATCCGGGTTTTAAACATTGCAAGTAATCACATAATGAAAGGATCTAAGGATATTTTGATGAAAGAAACTTACGGCACTGTTTTCCTACACCTTGCCAGATACAATTCTGACTCGGTGTTCTCTCTCTTTTTGTCTCTCTATCCTGTCTCTCTTTCGCTATCTCTGTCTGTCTGTCTCTGTCTGTTTGTCTGCCCCCCCCCCTCTGTCTCTGTCTGTCCCTGTCTGTCTGGCTGCCCCTCTCTCTATGTCTCTGTATGTCTCTCTGTCTGTCTCTGTCTCTCTGTATGTCTGTCTCTGTCTGTCTGTCTGTCTCTTCCCCTCTCTCTGTCTCTGTCTCAGTCTCTGTCTCTGTATGTCTCTTTCTGTCTGTCTCTGTCTCTGTCTGTCCGTCTGTCTCTCTCTGTCTCTATATATATATCTCTCTATTTCACAAATATCTTATTACTATTCAATTTTTATCTTAATTTCTTTACCACTAACTTTAGTTTTATTTTATTTTTACTCAATTGATAAATCGGTCAACTTCTGATTGCACTGTCATCAGATGCATGATTACCGTTACAAACTATATGGCTCCAGATGAGACACTGAGTAACTCGGTGTTTCATCAGGATCCAAACTGTGTGACACCCCTATTGGAGTTAGGTGAATGTAGTGGGTGAAAATTGTTTAAAAATGATTTGCAGCAGGCTAAATGTGTACATTGCAATACTACGTTCAGAGCAATATATAAACGTCTGTACTCAAATATTAAAATTATCATTTGTTCACCAAACCCTATGATGTGACCACTCTTTAGAATCGTCTCGAATATATTATTCTAAAGAGTGGTCACAACATAGGGTTGTTGAAGAAATAAGAAATTATTCTTGAAAATGTTTTAATTTACGCATCTTATCTGTACTTCTGTGTAACTTTGGAGTGACGCATACTCACGAGATTAACCCTTTCGGTGCCAAATTTCTAATTGTCGTCTGCAAACCAAGTTTGTTAAATCTTCCGGTAAAATAAGGAAATGAGATAAATAAATGCAAATTTCAAAAGAATAAAGCACATATATAGAAATAGAGTTTGAGACAAAAAGTGAAGTCCCTGATCAGACGCTGTCTTGAAAAGGCGGCGTCTGATCTGAGACTGCACTTTTTGTCGTGGTGCATTTATGCGACATAAGCGGTGAAAGGGTTAATGTAAACCATGAAGTGCACATGCATTTGTATTTTTCCTAGTTTCTGAAGGCAATGTTAAATCATTCGGTAACATACGGAAATGAGATAAATAAATGCAAATTTCAAAGGAATAAAGCACATATATAGGAATAGAGTTGGAGACAAAAAGTGAAGTCCCTGATCAGACGCCGCCTTGAAAAGGCGGTGTCTGATCTGGGACTGCACTATTTGTCGTGGTGCATTTATGCGCCATTAGCGGTGAAAGGGTTAATGTAAACCATGAAGTGCACATGCATTTGTATTTTTCCTAGTTTCTGAAGGTAATGACAGCAATATACACACTTGAAAACAGCATGGATTGGGATGTTGTTCTACATCATGCCAAAATTGTGGTATAAATATTTGTGTTTCTTTTGCAGCGCACTTCATTCGTTACGCAAGCAAGATATAAACATCAAAAATGGAAAGAATTATCTCAACCAATACAAATGAGAAAACCGCAGACCACCCGGAACAGCCACATTGTTTATTAGTATATATATATGTATATACAGTTACAGCTATCATTTATGAAAATTTCATAGAAAAATATTAACAAATATTTTTTTTACAGCACTTGTCCCGAAACTTTTCGAACAACCCTCGTATCGTCCACAATGTTTTTAATATATACGTATATATCAATACATGTGAAATATATAACGTGCCTCTAAACTTCTATGTAAAGACTATATCAAATCCAAAATAAATTCGTACTATATAGTTCGAATCACACCAAACAATGAACAATATGGGCACAAACGGAACGTCATGGAAACACCCTTAGAGATGCATTAAGATATTTTAGACAGATGGCCGTTTAATGCAGAATGAAATTCATACCCAAAGATACTTGGGAGCTTTCTGCATTACTCTCACCCTGCATTAAGCAGTCACCTGCCTTACAGACCGACAATTTTACTATTTTGAACGTCCAGTTCATGTAATTAATAGTCATGATACCAGCTATTTTAAATCATTTTTCAAAAGTAATGTGTGAAATGTTATTGGGAAATGCATCGTATATTAACCCTTTACTCCATAGATACGCCTTTTAGCGCATTTGTAACTAGAGGAGACCCAGATCTTGTAGGAACAATCTGACCAGGGTCTGCTCTTACTTATGGAATAGTATAGATCAGATTGCACAGACACAGATTCTGCCATGAGCAAAAATGCCTATGTCCATATGCCATTATAAAAATCATGTAATTAATAGTCATGATGTAATTTTTCTAACATGAACATCCATAGAGTAAGGAGCTAACCCTTTCCCTGTTCTATAGTTATTTAAAATTCCAATACATACTGAATATTCAAGGACAAAATAGTTATAATGAAGTGTGGAAGGTGGATCTTACAAATTCCACTAGCAAACAGAGCAGACCCAGATCAGATGGCTCCTATCGGAGCCGTCTGATCTGGGTCTACTCTGTTTGCAATTGTGTGAAAACACGTTTTTATGGGGGAAATGGTTAAAACAGGTTTTACCGTTTTTTTTGTCAACGTTGGTTTTACTTGTTTTTGTCAATGTTGTGATCAGTGTTACACACTGCTTACATCCATGTCCAATAAGAAAACAGACATCATGAATATTACTCAGATTAATTGTTTTGGCCATGGCAGAAACTGTATAATCAGATCTATATCCCATCATAAGCAACTAAAGCAGGACCTGATCAGACGGCCCCCGTCGTAGAAAGTCGTATTTATGGAGGAAACGGTTAAGTAATTTATCCCCAGCAGAAAATGTTTTTGAAAAGACACAAAATTAACGTACGTAAAATATGAGTTTTTGTCGAGCCCGCTTGCGGTGAGCTTGACAAAGTCGCCACAATGTCTGCACATGGTGGGTGTATGTTAGTGCGTCCTTGTGTGCGTGCGTGCGCCGTCCGTCCGTCCGTGCGTGGGTCCGCGCGTGTGTACGTCCGTCCGGTCTTATCCGGACTCTAACTCAGAACTCCATGAATGGATTGTGACATGACTAGGCATAGATGGTATGGCGTGTCGCGAAAAAAAGAGGGTGAGTAGCTGAAAGGTCAAGGTCATACTTAGAGAACAAAAGTCAAACACGTGTATTGTTTTGCTTGCCCGGGCTCTAACTCAAAACTCCATGGATGGATTGTCAAATGACTAGCTATAAATGTTCCTCTACAAGGTACGGCGTGTCGTGCAAAAAAAACCCCAGGTCAGTAACTGAAAGGTCAAGCTCATACTTAGAGGTCAACGGTCAATACCATGTATTGTTTTGCTTGTCCTGGCTCTTACTCAGAACTCAATGGATGGATTGTGAAAAGTTATGGCGTGTCGCGCACAAAAACCAGGCCAGTAGCTGAAAGGTCAAGGTTACACTTGGAGGTCCAAAGTCAAGATTTCACAAACACAATGTATGCCTATAATTACCCTTTACTTGATATGCATGCCTTTCCATGCTTTTGCAAAGTAGACCCAGATCAGCCATTCCTATAGGAGCTACCTGATAAGGATCCTCTCTGTCTAACTGTTGTGCATGTACTATTGGTGAATGGCCGACGGGCTCGACATGTTGCCCGCGGGCATCTAGTTTATACATGGCGACTTCCAGTTACAATTTTACCCATACACGACGGTGATATTAACGAGTGTTACCAAAATAATATAACATTAAAATCAATCATTAATTAAAGTCATTATCCACAGAAAATGTTCGTCATTAGGTCTAAAGTGTATCTCTTAACTGGTCATTAAGTAGAAGACCATGATTAGCTTTAAAAGCAAATGGATGCAAAACGAGACAGGCGCGTAATAGAGCCAAAGAAAGCATTGCATCATGTTATTTCTTGTCATTAAGACCGATAAATAGACTTCCTTGTATCGATCGTTAAATCATTTCCCTGTTGGATATTCATGTAATACATAACAAGCAAGGTTTTACGCAAGCGTAAAATGGCTGCGTAACATGTCTTTAAGCAGGATAGAAGAAAAAGAGGGAGCAATATTGTTTAGTAGTTTTAATTAACAGATACATTGGGAAAACACGACTGTAATGTATAAATTAACAGCAGAAACGGGGGAATGTTTTAATGAGCCATGATGCATAATACCTGTGTATGACACCAATAATACACATTACGTCACAGATCAATGGTATTCATGCACAATGGTGAAATATTCAAAATGGTCAACAAAACCACGAGTAAAAGGTCTCAGCTAAATAACTTTTACCAAAGACAAAATTCAAACAAAGGACTTATACTTTTACAATATTTTTGTACAAAATTGTTTTTAAACCAAAAGCACGTAAACTAAGGGTGCTAACAAAAAAATGAGAGAAAAAAAATTAAGCTTCCATCGAGGATCGAACCCAGGACCTCACACAAAACTCCGACAAAACATGTGCAACCGCTGAAAAATATATTACAATGCAGTAAATAGCAGCCAAACAAATATAAACTCTACTTGGAATTTTCTATTAAACATTTACTCTGTTTGCAAATGCGCGAAAAGGCGTTTATATGAGGGAAGGGGTTAAGAAAGTGATCACTTTGTGTGATTAAACTGTCTTTTATTCTATAAATTTAATATATTACCTGATAAATATTCGTGAAAGAAATGATGTATGTATGTTAAATAGGTGAATTGTAAATAAAGGCATTGTGAACAAGGGAAGCAGATAAAGATTATTCCATAAGCAAACAGAGCAGACCATGATCAGACATCTCTCTGATCTGGGTCTACTCTGACTGCAAATATATTGAATTGTGTGGGAAGAGAAGAGTATTAAACCTTTCGGTGCCAAATTTCTAATTGTCGTTAAATCATTCGGTACAATAATGAAATGAGATAAATAATGCAATTTTCAAAAGAATAAAGCACATAATTATGTAGAAATAGAGAATGAGACAAAGAGTGAAGTCCCTGGCCAGACGCCGCCTTAAAAAATGGGGCGTCTGATCTGGGACTGCAATATTTGTCGTGGTGCATTTTTGCGACTTCGGCGGTGAAAGGGTTAAATATAAAGCTGATCTTTGGCATAGTGTATTTATACATTTTAATAGTTTTTTTCAGAGGGGATAGCCCATCAGTGTTTAACTATAGAGTTCACGCAGTATGAAAGGCTTAAACCTGACCCCGTCAGAGCATGCGTGTTAGTCACAGGATTAATGTAAAGCTCCAGGAACATTTTAAAATAAAGAATCAATACTAGGAAATTTGAACAAATTATTAAAATTAAATATTATATTCATATAGAAAGCTACCATCGATGCAATGCTATCACATATTTTCTAACTCTATAGATGTATATGATGTAAAAAATCACAATGGGAATTATTCCCCTGAGATGGTACCGACCAACCCTACTGGCTCATGGACTATCAGTAGTACCAGTCCTACGCGGTCATTCATTTATTGAACATTGGGGTCTTAAAATCAGGTGGTTGCTTAATGCAGGACAAAGGTAATACAGAAAGCCCTACTACCTGCCTTACCGACCCATACTTTTGATGACCGCTTAAGACAGGTTCTACTGTAATTCAGTTAATTCTTTGAGCAAATGCTCTACTTATCCAAATGGTTTCAAAAATTGACTTTTATTAAAGGCGTCAACATGAGGGAATGGGTTAAATTAAATCCTTGATCATATTTAAAGTGTAATTAGTAGTGTGTTACCATGGTTATGTATTTCGTGAATATAATTTACTAAGTACAGTTGAACTTTGATATCTCGAACTCGGATAACTCGAAATTTATTTTAACTCGAACAAAAGGTTCAGTCCTTCCAAAGCTTACAATGCAGAATTGCTCGCTACAGATATCTAGGAACTTTCTATCTAGAAATTTCTGGAGAGGACTTATATAGGACATGCCTGTTGTCCAATCCTTTTCTTTAATGAATAAAATATTGTTGAAATCATATCTAGAAACACGTGTGACAGCTTAATACAGGTCTAAAGTAATGCTGAAAGCTCCTACAGCATTTCAGCATTAACTAATTTGTATAGCCCCTTGAAGTTCGAGATATCGAAGTTCAACTGTACGCTTTCAAAAACAAACTCTGATGTCTTCCCTTAAGTAAAAAGAAAACATTGAAAAACGTTGAGTTGATTCATTCTCCACTAAAGCATGCATCCCAGTTATATTTATTCTCAGCAAACATTGATTCACACGGTTCTACAAACACCGTACTCACGATAAAAGGAGACATCTGTAATAAACATGCAAAATACGGAAGGGCGGGAAACATTTGTGACTGGAACGAAATTGTTAATGTGCAATTAACAAAAGGAAAAAGCACATATTTACCCTTATCCAGCTATCTGAGATTTGACTAGAATTTACAAACGGTTTAGATCCAGATAAGACGCCGAGCAACCTGGCGTTTCATCAATATCTTGATATTAGCTATTTGCCTCACGGTCAGTAGTTTCTCAAAATTTTGTTCGAATCGGAAGTAGTCAAAATCGCACCAGATCAAAATGTGACCAGATATTATTATATTTCTTTTTCAAAGCGGGGTAAGGGTTGACCCTTTCCCTGTTCTATATTTATTCCAAATTTCAATACCTACTGAATATTCATGAACAAAAAAAGGTACATTTGTATAATGAAATATGGAAGGTTGAACATTGTGGCCATTTTAGAAAGTAAAGAAACATACCTATCAAATTCTATCAGCAAACAGAGCAGACCCTGATCAGACGGCCCCTACAGGAGCCGTCTGATCTGGGTCTACTCTGTTTGCAAATGCGTGAAAATGCGTTTGTATGAAGAAAAGTGTTAAACTTGCAATAGGATTTTAAATGCCATACAATAGAGACCCTGACATTGCCAGAAATGCAAAGCAACAGATAATGGTGCATACTCAAATACTAAAATCGCCATATCTCCACCAAACCCTATGTTGTGACCACTCTTTAGAATCGTCTCTTCGAGACGATTCTAAAGAGTGGTCACAACATAGGATTTGGCGGAGAAATAAAGGAGTTATGCTTGAAAATATTTTAAAGTACGCATCTTATATCTGGAGCTCTCGCTTAATGTAAAGTCTCAGGAGCATTTTAAAAATAAAATAAAGAATAGATACTAGAAGGTTTGCACAAAGTAATCTAAATAAAACATTATATTATTAAGTTTATTTTGCAAATCATCCACAATATAAATTAAAACTTGGCTTAACTCCTTTTTAATCACGTGGCTCTCGAAATTAAAATGATGTTGCTTAACTAAATTTGATATTGGATTATATTTGAAATTGTCGACAGAAGCTACCGAAACTAATTACATAATAAAATGATCAGATATATTACAGGCAGACAACGGGATTTGATGTGGCACATTTGCGCAACAAAATATATTCGTGGAACGCATTCAATTAGCATGCTAAAACATTACGACTAAAAAACTTTCAATTTGATTATAAATGTACGCCTTTATAACGATCTGCATTCGAGTATTCAAATCTTTAAGTTTTGCCTCGGCCTAAGATTCAACACCGGGAAGACCTGAAAGGGAACATTAGCTCATGGCCTATAATATTATAGAAACTGCGATTTTCATACTATATTTAGTTACTTCATTCTTCCCTTAAGCACCGAAGTCAATTCCACCATGCATCCAATTATGTTTGCCATTTTGTTTGTTCTTGGCAAACATTGATTCACAATGTTCTAAAAACACCGCATTCATAATAAAAAGAGAAATCTGTAATGAACATGCACATGCAAAACATGCATGGTAGAAAAACATTTGTGAAAATTTGGAACGGATGTGTTAATGTGCAATTAACAAAAGAAATAGAAAAATATTCACCTTTAGCCCCGATTTAACCCATTTCCTCCATAGGCTATTTTCAGACCCAACCTCTTTGAATAAGTCAACTGAAAAGAAAGCATTTACTAGAGAAAAGGAAAATGTTAGAATTGTGCAATATTGAAACCATTGTGATAAATAGAGCATTTGCTCCTATGGAGCAAATGCTCTATTTATCACACTGGTTTCAAGAAGTGACTATTACAGAGGCATAGAAAGGCGTATTTATGGAGCAAAGGGTTAACCAGGTCATTTGCTAACGGTTTAGATCCAAGTGACTCGGAGTCTCATTATAATTTAAACTATTTGCCTCAGATCTCAGATTTGCATCAGATCAAAATTTGAGCAGACCTTCTTTTTCACAAAGGATTAAAGCTTAACCTAGTCTTGTGGAGAAACGATTGTGAAATTATCTCGCTATAAATTAAAAGCCTATCAGCTGAAGTGCGCAATGCCTATCCAAGCTTTTGCAAACAAAACAGACCCAGATCAGACAGCTCCTTTTTTGAATTATATAGATCTGATTCTACATTTTTGTTTAAGTTCTGAGAGTAGGAGAGTCTTCGAAAGCAAAAGTACCAATGCAAAAAGAGAAAATTGCAGACTCGGTTTTATTGAGTCTGTTCATGAGCAGTTTTTAAAAGTGCAACACTACTTGCGCCCCCAAAGCACCGGCGAGCGGTATTCAATTTTCAAAACTAATAACACCGAAACTCGAAATTAATGATCCTGAAGGACCAGAAAAGCCCAAATTCCATTTTAAATATTACATTATATTACCTCTGAGTAATATGTTCTGGTTATGTTGTTACATTAATACAGATACAAAACATTTTTCCCTCTTTTACATGAAACTGCAATTCAATTAGAAATCATTACCAACAGACTGTTGATTCTTATTAACCGTTATAATGCTAAATGCTACCTTACTGTTAATTGAAAACAGCTTGGTTCAATATAAGACGGGAATAACTCGGGTGTCTCATCCGGATCCAAACTGCTTGACACACGATAGTAGTATCTAAACATTTGAACAAATCGAAAGTTAGTAAATATTGCAGCAGTTCAGTTTTAACCCTTTCCCTGTTCAATGTTTATTACAAATTTCAATACCTGCAGAATATTTATGGACAACATATTTATAATGACATTTGGAAGGAGGAACATTGCAGCAATTTTAGAAAGCATAGAAACAGAGTTATCAATTTCCGTTAGCAAACAGAGCAGACCCTGAGCAGACGTCTGATCTGGGTCTACTCTATTTCCAGATGCGTGAAAACACTTCTATATGAGGGAAATGGTTAATGGCCGTATTTTTTCAGCACGATAATGACGAACACAGTAAGAAAATGCATTCATACACACATCAGGGTCTGCTCTGTTTGCTTATGGCATTATATAGATCTGATTTAACAGTTTCTGCCAGGGTAAAAACATTGTGAGTTCATGTACCATTGTACAAGTGCAGCTAATAAATATTCATGATGATTTTACATGAATATTGAACAAGTTTAGGTTTAAAAGTATTTGTAGTATCTGTAGCTTAAACTCTTTCAATTTTTGATCAATCTCTGAATTGCTGAAATTACCCTTGACTTCTGATTCCTTTAGTCCGAGTGTCAAACAGCTTGAACGAGTCGCTGAGTTACTCGGCGTCTCATCTGGACCCAGAAATGAGATGGTTTGCAAATACCAGTCAAGAAGGCTTATATCATTTGGTTTGTGTAACAAACTATAACATAAACCATGGATACACTACATCAAACGAACATGTCTATGCTAGAGACACCTGTAATGTCCATTATTTCATTTTTACATGCCAAAACTGATAGCCTGGATAATAGATAATCATTCGTCCTTGTGTTTTTGACAACATGCGGGTATGTGCTTCCCGTTTACTTTCGCCGAATTGGAAACATCACGAAATGTAACAGTTGTTTGTTTCCTGACAAACATCTTTTTATCATACTTATTCTGAAAATATAAAAAAGAAATTGGTTTTCACGTAATCATGGAAATCAATTTAGAAATACGCTGGATTATATTAAAGTATAACCTCTCTTAACCGGAATTCTAGTAGATAAGAATTTAGATACTTTTAGCCAGGTGGCTGCTTAATGCAGAGTGAAAGTCATACAGAAAGCTCCTAGAGGAGCTTTCTGCATGACTTTCACCCTGCATTAAGCTGCCACCTGTCTCCAAGACCGATATTCATACTAAATTTAACGGCCGGTTAAGAGAGGTTTTACTGTATTGGCTTATTACCATTTATCTCATAGTTACGCCTTCTAATGCTTTGGCAAACAGAATAAGCCCATTTCAGATGACTCCCATCGGAACCATTTCATCAGAATCTGCTATGTTTGCTTATGAAAAAAATAAATCTGATTATACGATGTATGGCAAGGTAAAATATTGCTTTCTACATGCCTTTATAAAAAATCAGTTAATTTATGTTAATACAGTCATTGTTTCTTACATGAATATCCATTATATAAAGGGATAATTACTAATTTAAACATTTCGAGTTGAATAATGAGTTTGCTATTACTCGTGTGAATTATATAATTGGAAAATTACACATTAGACAACTTACACCTGTAACAATTGTCTGTACTTTTGTTTGTGAGACTAACATTTAGTTCAATAGTTTGTGCCCCTTCCACGATGAAAAATGGTTGATAAACACGATGATTTTGACTTAGGGTTTAAGCAATTCCCTCATATTGACACCTTTTGACGCCTCTGGGTGGGCCTAAAATAGCATATGAAAGAATCACGGTTTTTTTTTCAGCAAGCTAAGGGTAATTTTGTAGAATCTATTCTTTGTAATACTTTGATAAAAAGTGCGGCGTATGCATAGTTTGCTATGCAATGTTTCATTTTAACCGTGCTCTTGTCAATAAGGGTTAATCCTTAACCTGGTGTATAATTAAAACTGACCCCTCCCTTTCCGAATATTAATTAAACAAACAAATGTATCAAAGTCTACAAATGAAGAAAATGCTTTTATGACAAACTGTGCAGACCCTGATCAAAGGGCTCCCTCGGGAGCCCTTTGATCAGGGTCTACACTGTTTGCAAATGTCTTATTTTCTCGGTTCTCACACATTTATGGTTGAGTTCCGGAAATTTTGCTCAAATGTTGAACTCAACCGCTGATGTAAAAATAAACAATGATTATGTAGGTATTACCTTTAAGCAGATGCTTACACATATCTAACATTCCAGTGCTTTGAAATAATTCCGCAGTGATAAAACTATATTAACTGATTATGAAATTTCAAAATTGTTTCACGTTTTGTCTGTATGGTTTGTCCTATATTTGAAATAGTTGTAAAGTATAAATAGCGTATACAGAAAAAAACTAATCCTGAAATATTTTGGCAACTCGGACCGCCAAGTTTCAAGATTACAGAGAAACGTTCTTGCTTCTGTGAATGTACATGCTGTGATGTCCGTGTTCTATTGACCTATTTCTGACCAATGTCCCATAATTGGGGCGTGGGAACATTATGTAGACCTAGATCAGATCAGATTTCTGAACTGTAGAACAATTGTACTCTTGTTCGAAACAATTATCAATAAACAATACGTTTCTGCCCCTGTAAAGGCGAACGCAAACTCGCACACACATGGTTTCAATTTTATTGTGGTCTGTAGAAAAGAGTGATATTTATAATTTAAGGGGACATTTGTTCATATTTGTTATATCATTCGGGAGTTGGGTTTATTGAAATACAACACTAAATTGAACATACATCACCAATGAGTGGTGAGTTGATAGTTAATCAGGATGATGGTGATATGTATCAGTCATTGTTTTCAACTAATTTCACATACTGTTAATCTGTACATGGAATTAAAACGACTGTTCTCTCTTCTCTTTACTCTGGAAAATGAGGAAAGCTTTTTTTTAAATCCTTTAAATCCATAGATACGATCTACATTCAGCAGTCCCCTGCTTTTAAAGACACTCAAATTCTGAAAGTGGGCGATCCTTCGAAAGCAAAAGTAGCAATGTGAAAAGAGAAATTTGCAGACTCGTTTTTATTGAGTCTGTTCATGAGTAGTTATTAAAAGTGCAACACTACTCACGCCCCTAGCACCGGTTTAAGCAGTATTCAATTTTCAAAACTAATAACATCGAAACTAATGATCCCGAAGGATTCCAGTTAATTCATGAAATAACTTGAGTGTCTTTAAAAGCTGAATGTAGATCGAAAGCGGTGCAAAATACTTTAACCCTTCTCTTGCTGAATTTTAAAATACATTTCATCTTCTTTACCCATGTCCTGTTGTATAATTACATATATCTTCATTGTATACAAGTATTTCGCTGTGCAATCACTGCTGTGGATTGCACTGGTTGCACAATCAACTTGTAAATAGTACAGACCCTGATGAGACAGCTCCTGCAGGAGCTGTCTCATCTGGGTCTTCACTATTTACAGGTAGGTATATTGACGTGAATAGCAATCGAAGGGTTAAAATTACAGTGCAGCCTCTATAAATAAAGAATAAAGGTAACATTAAGTAATATAGTTGAACTTCGATATCTCGAACTCGGATAACTCGAATTCCGGTATAAATCAACTTAAAAGATCGGTCCTTCCAGAGTGTACAATATAGGATTGTTATAAAATGTATCACTACGCATATCTAGAAACACATGTGACAGCTTAATGCATTAAGCTGTGAACTTGAGAAATTGTTCAGATTAGAAAGAAATCGGATAATTCGAACTTTTGTTATCTAGAAGTAACTTGTATGGCCCCTTGAAGTTCGAGATATTGAAGTTCAACTGTATTTCGATTCGCATAAACCATATGCCAATGTTTTCAAATTAGAGTATAATATAGATATGATTCTACAGTTTCTGTCATGGCCAAACTTTCATGTGTTCTCGTACCATTATTGTAATTAATCTAATTAATATTTGTGATGTCATTATTTCTAACATAAATATTCATTGAGGAAAGGGTTAAACGGTCGATTTAAAAGATGTTTAACTATGGATCTTTAAGACAGGTGATAGCTTAATGCAGGTCAAAAGTAATGCATACATCTCCTGTAAGAGCTTTCTGCATTACTTTTTCCCTGTATTAAGCAACCACCTGTCTTTTAAGACTCATATGTTTAATAAATGAATGACCGCTTAAGACAGGTTCTATTGTATTTAGATTCTACGTCTCTAATATTTGGCTTCCGTAGCAAAATATTCATTTGAAGCTTATCATTCCCCTCGAATAGTTCATCCATACTATCCACGTTGTTTGCGAACTTGCAGTCTCTGCAGAATACATGTTTATGTATGTGATATATGACACAATTTATACAACAATAATTGCGTTATAAATCAAAGCACCGAAAAACTATCACTGTTTCGCAAAGAAAAGTGCACTTATCGTCGTTAAGCAGGTGTAGCAATGCATAAAAAGCCATTGCAATATGTAGAGAATCTGCCGTGTACAGGAGCAAGGACAACAGAATCTGCCGTGTACAGGAGCAAGGACAACACGCATCGTTGTCTTGTGGAAGCACGGTTTGAACATACACATAATGACCTTTAAATAACTGTTTTGGGTTTTATAAAAACTCTACTGTATTAGCTCTTTGCTCCATAAATACACCTTTCTACGCCTTTGCAAACAGAGTAGACTCAGATAAGATGGCTCATGTAGGAGCCGTCTAACCAGGGCCTGCTCTGTGTTTGCTTAACTCTTTGCACGCTAAGTAAATTTTTGTCTGCAACACTTGTCGTCTGCTTCAATTCTTGAAATAAACTTTCTCTCATTATGCGGCGTCTCATCTGGATACAAACTGTTTGCATAGGTAACTGTTCGCCGCTAGCGTGCCTCTTTCACCACCGGAAGTCACCGCAAAGCGACCCACATGGCTTGCTGCAATGCAACCTCCAACGCAGTTATCTCCCCATAACGCTACGCTAAAGAGATGACCGCACGTAGTGACAAGGGAGATCACTGTGAGGAGTTTGGCTGCAATGGGCAAAGCTGTGAATTCCTTTGCAGTATGGATCTGGATGAGACGACGAACAACACCAAACTGTCTGACATACAACTTACGAAACGTATTGAACGTAATGAAGGAATGTCGTATCTGAAACTTAATGCATTGTTTGCATATGAAAACCATTTGGCACCAAAAGAGTTAACATGTCAAAGTGGAAAAACAAAAGAAAACAGGAACAAATTTTCACACATACTCAAACAGATAATAATCTGTCAACTTCATGTACGCCAATCTTCCTGCGTCATTGGCATAAAGTGATGGGCAAAACATCGTTCTTGACAGACCAGCAACACGTTAAAACGCTCAAATGTGGATAACAGCATCCAATTCGCTCAAGCTTTTGAGAAACTATGGACCGAATGACAAACAGCTCGGATCCTAATGAAACGCCGAGTTACGCGGCGTCTGATCTTGATCCAAGCTGCTCTTCCAAATGCAAGTCAGGTCGCGGATAGCTGGATAAAGGTTACTGTTAAAATAAACCTAATATTATGAGGTTTTCTCAGTGTTTTACACCATCACTGTCAACAGACTTTGTGACATACAGTAGAACCTGTCCTAAGCGGTCATTCATTTGTTGAACATATGAATCCTTAAAAACAGGTGGTTGCTTAATGCAGGGCAAAAGTAATGCAGAAAGCTCCAATAGGAGCTTTCTGCATTACTTTTGACCTGCATTAAGCTACCATCTGCCTTACAGAACCATAATTAGACCTATTTTTGATGGCCGCTTAAGGCAGTTTCTACTGTATTGTGAATCATTTTTCTCTACAGGCACATATGGAAGAGCAGTCATGGCCCTGGGGATTATGTATTTTTGTTTTTGTTTTTAGATTCAAAATGGCTGGTGCATGCAATCAGAGTCAACCATCGAACTGCTTTTGCAATAATTATTCCACAAAAGCATATGGTTTCAGTGTAGAAGTTATTTAATATGCGAGAAGTGCCGCCATAATTGGACATTTTTTTAAAAAACGATGATTGACTTGAAAAATGCTGGTAGAGGATATTACCTGTGAAACATTTCTGCTAAATTAAATTGAAACAGTGGTCAATAGTTTTAAGGGTATAAAGGTTTTGGAAGTTTCATCAGATAGCCATATATGGACACCAATCTCTCTGTCTGTGGCGTTCATATTTGTTTTCATCGTATGAATACAATTTTGAGACATTTGGTAGATAACCAGTTACAGTTGAACTGCGATATCTCGAACTTCAAGGGACCCTACAAATTAATTAGAGATAACAGAGGTTTGAGTAATCCGATTTCTAATCTGAACAATTTCTCAAGTTCATACCTTAATGCATGCCTAAAATAATGCTGAAAGCTCCTGTAGGAGCTTTCAGCATTATTTTAGACCTGCATTAAAATGTCACATGTGTTTCTAGATACATGTATTATCCTCCCAATTTGACCTGAGACGCATGCATATTCCGTTTATTATCGTCGCTAATCTTCGGATAAATTTCCGAAGGTATAAGAATGCGCTATAAGAATACAATCCTCGTGGAACATGATTATTACCGGTTTTTGGTTTGCTATTTTTTGTCACAGAGTATTACGAACAATCCCGATAAACACGCCGAAACTTAACTGAGTCTCAGGTCAAATTGGGAGGATAATATACGTAGCGAACAATTGTGTATCGTAAATGTCGGAAGGACGAAACTTTTACGTCGCGTTACCCAGAAGATCGAGTTATCCAAGTTCGAGATATCGAAGTTCAGCTGTATATTGAAAGCAGACCAATAGTTACCGAGAAGAAGCCATGTAGCCATGTATGGGAATTAGTCCCATTCCTGACAACCATATTTGTTATTGTATGAAAATTCATTTTTAACATTTGACAAAAACATCCATATTGTTATTGAAACGAGTCAAAAAGTTTTGAAAGTGTCAGTATAGAGCCATACATGGAAATCTAGCACATCCTACTGTTGTCTCACCATATGATTTTATAAATAATTTTACTAAGTATCAAGAAAAGAACACGCTTGTAAACACTGTACACGGATGACCTAAGTTAGACCACATTCGTAACGGATCACATTTGTAACGGATCACATTTGTAACAGATATTTTACGAATGTGATCACATTCGTAACAGGTGAATTGTGTTACAAATGTGAGTGTCCGACATGGGGGTTGACATTAGAATCACCTATGTAACAGGTTGAATTCCTGAATGACAATGTTCAATTAGTTAATAGTAATAGGATTATCATTGTTTATGTTACTATATTTTCTTGAGGGTCATGTCTCAACTTTTCACAACCTTAACAGCACATTTTAAAGATATAATGTACATGCTTATAATATGTTCTAGGATACCTGCCTGAAATATATTGAAGAGTTTCCATTTTTCACAGAACTTGTCATATACGTGTAGACGTACCTAGGCAATGATGTTAATGTGTGCCTATGATTAAATAAATATTACTTCTTAGTTCCGTTATTTGCTTTTAATTGAGTAATTAATACACTATGCCAAGTATTTTAGCAACTATAAATCTAATGATATACCTTAAGGAAAGAAACCCTTAGTCATTTCTTTTGTTAATATTTAGTTTGTTGTTAAAAGTTGAACAATGTTTCATTTTTGCGATGAGAGATGATGCATATGCACTTTTTAGCTGCCTTTTCTGTATGAAATGTGACGTGTTACAAATGTGATTGTATGTCACATCAAAAATCGGCATCGATCACATTCGTCACAAAATGTGTTACATATGTGCTCGATTTCGGGATCACATATGTAACACGTGTTACGAATGTGATCACATTAATAACACGTGTTACGAATGTGATTTGTTACGAATGTGGTCTAACATGACCTATATTTAAAAAGAGAACCAAATGACCTCCACATGAGGTTTGCAATTGACACGTTTGTAGCAAGTTTATGTTGTCTCCGCACAACGAACGACGGACACAGCACTAATACAAAACCTCACATTGACATCTCGTTCCATGTGAGCTTAACCCATTCCCTGATATTGACGACTTTTGACGACACTGTAAAAGTCACTTTGTGAAACCATTGTGATAAATAGAGCATTTGCTCCTATAGGAGCAAATGCTCTATTTATCACAATGGTTTCAAACTACAAAATTCTAAAAAAAAATCCTTTTCTCTAGTTAATGCTCCTTTTCGGTAAATTTATTCAAAGAGGCTGTATCTAAAAATAGGCTATGAGGTAATGGGTTAAATGGGAAATTTAACACCGATAACAGTAACATTTAATGATTATGCAATCAACCTAGGGCTATACACATTAAACCCTCTCTAAAGAGACCACAAAAAGAGACCCAACACTGGATCTAAAGTACAGATGGTAGCTTAATGCTGGAGTAGGAGTTCATATTGGAACGCAACCACTTGCTTTTAAAGACATCTATGGTTATTCATAAAATGGTCGCTGTAGAAGGGGTTACTGTACCATCGCACACACGCCAGTCAATGGACAGAGAATACACTGAAGACACTATGATTATACAGTAGAACCTGTTTTAAGCGACCATTAAAAAGAGGTCTTATCAAGGGTCTGTAAGGCAGATGGTAGCTTAATGCATGTCAAAAATAATGCATAAAGCTCCTATAGGTTCTACTGTACAATGAACTCCGCAACAAAAACAGATAAGCGCTGATATATGCAATGTGTGTCAATTGTATTCACTTAACCAGAAAATTTATCCCTTCGAAAACTTATCCATGTACACATTTACTATCAGATAAAAAAACAACACGATAAACAACACGACAAGTGAAGGGATTTGTCGGTACGCATCTGTATCTTGTGTACTCATCGGTTGCTTTTGTGCGCATCTGTATCTTGTGTACGCAGCTATATCTATCTTATGTATGCATCTGTAGCTTTTGTAAGCATCTTGTGTACGTATCTATATCTGTCTTATGTACACATCTATAACTTTTGTACGCGTCTGTATCGTGTGTACGCATCTATACCTATCTAATGTACGCATCTGTAGCTTTTGTTTGCATCTGTATCTAGTGTGCGCATTTATACCTATCTTATGTACGCACATGTCTCTTTTGTGCGCATAATTATGCATCTTTTGTACGCCCCTGTATCTATCTTTTGTACGCATATGTATGTTTTGAAAGCATGTGTATCTTTTGTACGCATTCTCGTATGTATCTTTTGTCCGGATCTGTATCCTTTGTACGCATCTATATCTTTTCGCGAAACTTCTCTATTTTAAATGAAAACTTTGCAGATTTTCGAGATAATTATCTTGGTAAGTGTCTGCATAAATATACCACCAAAGCAATGAAATGGAAATAAAAGTCTAAATGCTCTGCTGAGCACAATATTTACAACACATAGCCCCGTGCAATGCTGCGGAATCGTTTGCACAGTGTTACCTAGACCGTCTCTTAACTGGGCCCAAATTCCAAGCACATTCCAAGACTAAACACCCAAGATCCTTGCCAACCGTGTATACTTGGTTCTCTTCTTCCTCCAGAATATCCTTGAGTATAAAGCGGAATCAAGCCATTAGAAAGTGTTGGGGGATAAATCACTCGACTTCAATTCCAAATATCTCTAAACACCCAAAGAATTCTGATACTGAGTCTTAATCCATTCCCTCCTAGTGACGCATTTTGACGCCTCTGTAAAAGTCACATTTAGAAACCATTGTGATAAATAGAGCATTTGCTCCATAGGAGAAAATGCTCTATTTATCACAATGGTTTAAAAACTACACACTTCTAAAAAGTTTCTTTTTCTCTATTTAATGTTCCTTTTCGGTAGATTAATTCAAAGAGGTTGGGTCTAAAATAGTCTTGGATGGAATGAGTTAATCCTTTACTCTATTAATACGCAATGTAACGCCATTGCAAACAGAACTGACAAGATAGAACTACTTGTGTAGGGCCTTCTGACCAGGGTCTGTCCTGTATGCTTATGGAATAAAACAGACCCGAGTCTATAGTTTCTGTCACGACCAAATTTTCCTACATGTATATGCCATTATAAAAATATTTTAATTAATATTCATTATGTCATGATTGCTTCATGAATATTCATGGTTAAGGGTGGTAATTAGTTTAATTCAAGACGGTCGTTATAATGAAGGCTCCCCAAAAAGAGGCATTGGTGTTTCAGGTACTTTTGTTTTGTTTAGGCAGTTAAGTGCTTTTACCCTTTCCCTTATAAACGTTTTTGCATAAATTGATCACCTCGTGAATAATCATTAAATATTTTTCATAAGGTAAACAATGATAGGGAATTATTGGCTAAGACACTTAATATCAAAAGCAAACAGAGCAGATCCTGATTAGACGGCTCCAATAGGAGCCGCCTGATCTGGGTCTACTTTGTTTGCAAATGCTTAGAATGGCGTATTTATGGAGTAAAGCGGTAATGTCATCAAGGTTTGTTCAGTCGATGACTGCTTCTAATGTAGGTTATTTGCACATTGCCAGAGGACATCTCTTACAAAATAACTTTGCTGAGTAGTAACAAATCAGAAGAAGTGGTGCATGATACGGCACATAGTTGTAACAGATTACACCTGTTTTCTTCGCGCACATGATTCATAAAACTAATAAAAAATATTGACTGGGTGTCAAACAGCTTGGATCCTGATAAGACGTCGAATTACTTGACGTCTCATCTGATTGCTCGTTATTGCCAATCAGCCTAGCATGGTAAAGGTTACGATAAACGGTAATGCAATGTACGTACGTGCCCATTGTCTAAACTGTGATTATGATAAAGATGAGGATAAACGGTAATGCAATGTACGTACGTACCCATTGTCTAAACTGTGATTATGATAAAGATGAGGATAAACGGTAATGCAATGTACGTACGTACCCATTGTCTAAACTGTGATTATGATAAAGGTGAGGATAAACGGTAATGCAATGTACGTACGTACACATTGTCTAAACTGTGATTATGATAAAGGTGAGGATAAACGGTAATGCAAGGTGCGTACGTACCCATTGTCTAAACTGTTATCATGATAAAGGTGAGGATAAACGGTAATGCAATGTACGTACGTACTCATTGTCTAAACTGTTATCATGATAAAGGTGAGGATAAACGGTAATGCAATGTACGTACGTACCCATTGTCTAAACTGTTATCATGATAAAGGTGAGGATAAACGGTAATGCAAGGTGCGTACGTACCCATTGTCTAAACTGTTATCATGATAAAGGATATGATAAATGGCAATGCAAGGTGCGTACGTACCCATTGTCTAAACTGTTATCATGATAAAGGTTATGATAAACAGTAATACAAAGTGCGCACGTACCCATTGTCTCAATTGTTATCATGTTACGAGTGAGTTTACGATAACCTTTTGAATCAAAACAAGACACCGACTAACGATCAGTGTCAAACTGGTTGAGATTGTGAATGTTAATGGAAGGCACACTATAACTTAGGGGTTTAATTAATACGAAAATGGCCAAACTTTGGCTTGGCCACGAAGCTGTCCATGAATGGTGTATTACCTGAATGGGTGAACGAATTTTAAGTTACTTTGGGGGTAACCTTGACAAAGTAGGAAACAAATGCATGTCCGAATTGACACTGTTGCAGATGCCAAATTAATGCTGGGTATAATCACAGAAAGCTCGAAATGTGAGTTTTCTGCATGACTCTCACCCTGCATTAAGCAGTTAGCTAAATAAACAGAAAGTAAGTTTGATCAGAGGCATTTTGGCATAAGTATAGGAGCTTCTCTACTTACCGTTAGGCATAGTTTGGGTCAGGTAACCCGAAGGCAATCGGCATCAAGGTCGTCACAGAAAGAGCTGGTACGACAATTTGAAGGAAACGACAAATCTACTCAGAGATGCTGCAGAGAGAACTGGCTGTAGTAAGATAAAATCTCCCACTCGGAACACCTCAGCTATTTCTATCGAAATATATATTCCGAACCCTGACAGAATACGGCGAGTAGTTACGATTGATCCTGTTTCGACCCAAACACTACCCACAACCCCATCAATCGTTGAATCGACTTGGCGAAAATTACTCAAACATGATTTGAGTGCGATACATCGAGTATACTGGCATTTACAAACAGGGTAGACTCAGATAAAGGGTTTCCTAGATTAGTCCCCTGATCAGGGTCTGCACTGTTTGTCATTCAAATATCTCTAGCAAATTAAAGCATTTCGAATATTCAGCACGTTAACGGTGAAAGTGTCTGCCTGTAATTCTCACATGGTTAGAATTTGTATTGTACGAAATGTTGGCTTAATTCTCAGCAAATACAGTAAAAACCTTCTAAAGAAACATCTTTACGAATAAACTTAGATGTCTTTAAAAGCAGGTGGTTGCTTAATGCAGGATGAAAGTTATACAGAAAGCTCCTGCAGAAGCTTTCTGTATAACTTTCATCCTGCATTAAGCTATCTCTTTCTTTTACGACCCAGAATTAGACCTCCTTTCTTTGGTCGCATTAGATGTGATCTACCGTATATCTCAAATATTGTCTCATCTTATTGGAATTGCCTGGTATTGTAGCCAAAGAGGAATACAAGGACTTGCTGTAGATTAAATGCTGTAATACATTGTTACGGGAAAGGGTTGTTTTCCTAGAAAAATGACATTCGTAAAACTAACATTGTACATCAATTTCAAGTTAATATTTACCTTTACCTGATAGAGAGTCAGTGTTTTGCATGTGTACACTAAGTAGACTAGACCTAGATCAGACAACTACCGTATGAGCTTTCTGATCAGAATCTGATATGTTTGGTAAAGCTAATACAGTTCAGATACTACAGTTTCTGCATTCATATAACATCTCTTGATCGAAATGCCATCTCTAAAACGGTCACCATTTCAATACATATTCATGTGCATGTCTTTATAAGCATAAACTGGGCACTGCTAACTAATGCAAAGCTTATATGAGAACACCCAATGTACAATGTATACTTTAAATGAAGACATATCGCAGTTTGAAATTGAAATAATGAATTTCATCCATGAAACATCTAAGCATGGCTTCATATTACTGTCTGACTCTTAAGTTTTGTGTCGGCTAAAGATTTAAGAGCGGGGAAATCTGGCAGGACTCTCGCAGCTCAATATATAAGACATGGGTCAGTTTTGCGCAATGTTTTATCGCCCTTGAATTGTGGAGGAGACACCACTTAAACTGTTAAATATTGATATGTAGATACTTATAAAGTCTTACATTTTATAATCAAATTTAAAGTGATTATAGTAATGCTTTACCATGCTCATGCGTTTCGTGAAGATAATTAACCTTTTCCTTCATGTAAACGCATTTTCACGCATTTGCAAACAGAGTAGACCCATATCAGACGGCTACAATAGGAGCAGTCTGATCAGGGTCTGCTCTGTTTGCTAAATAAATTTGAAATATTTGTTTCTTTAGAGTCTAAAATGGCTGCAATGATCCACCTTCCATAATTATTTCATTATAACTGTTTTGTCCATGAATACTCAGTAGGTTTTAAAACTTGGAATAGATACAGAACAGTTAAAGGGTTAAGCACAAAGTAATTTTTTATCAAATTCCAGTGTCTGCCTTTAAATATTAAGAATATGTCATTTTAGTAGTCGTACACTGAGATTTATTGTATGGTTTTAAGTCATCAAACATGTTAAAGCAATGCTTCTGAATGTCCTAGACTATATTATTGGTCAATAGTCATCTAGTTCAGTAAAATTTAAATCAACACATTGCTAGAATGCACGGGACCTGTGCACGCAACTACTTAACATTTTCCATAAAAAGTAGCCGATGCGTTTCGATTGCCATGTCAGCTATCGAGTTTTTCACATGTCTCCTTCTCTTGACAGGCCATAATGGACGGTATTGTGTGCTTTATCTCTTAACTCAGAAACATTCCGTGCAGACATTGCTTTTACCTTCTCAAGATAAGTGTGCGCTTTCTAAAATGGCTGAAGCTGTCATTCATTGATAGAATTGAAAGAGCGTTAAGCGATACAATTGTATTTTCTCGTGATTGTCGACACAACCGGCCAACAATATGACGATAGCTTGGGTTATTCGATTGTAAGTATTCAGAAAGATTACCTTCCTCCACCAAAACATGTACACTTTATATCTCCTTAGCGACGTGCTCGCCTACTGTGTTTTGAACACAACCGTTTTCTGTTTTAACCCTTAACTCCACGAAAATGCATTTCTACGCAAGATCAGATAGCTCATGCAGGGGTCGTCTGATCAGGGTCTCCCTGTTTGCTTATGAGATAATATAGATATGAGTCCATAGTTTCTACCATGGCAAACAATTCCCGTGTCCATTTGTCATTATCAATATCAATCTAACTAATATTCCTGATGCCATTATTTCTTTCATGAATAGTTATGGAGTAAAGGGTTACACATTTATTGACAAATAGCTCTATCTCCAACACTTGGTGCACATGTATTTATCGACATTATTCGCGGTTGTTGTAAGCTTTAGATCTGGAAAAAGAAATTTTTATTCCGATTCTAAGAATACTTTTATTACACAGAGGATGTACCCTGTCTATAACATAACAGTTCATATATATATATATCATATGTAGTCACCAGTGAAGTACAATACATGGAGTCTTTAATTTTATCCCTCGTTAGCATTTATGTATGAAATAATGACATCATGAATATCTATTAGATGATGTTTATAATGCTGTATCAATACAGGATTGTTTGGCCATGGCAGAAATTGTAGAATCAGATATATATTATTTCTAAAGCAAACAGAGCAGACCCTGATCAGGCGGTTCCTACAGGAGCCATATGATCTGGATCTGGTTTGCAAAGATGTGAAGAATGTTTCTATCACGTATAATGTTGAAAGACATCAATAAAGGAAACTACATTTATATTTTGATATATATGTAGAAATCACTTCGAAAATGCAACTAAACATTAAGCATCTATATTAAACATAACCGTTTTGGGCCAGTGCACAGCAACACCAGACGCACAATGAAATGCGCACTGTCATACAAACACACTAACAACCTTCGAACTGTTTCTTAATTGTTCCACACCGACATCATATTAGCAGTGCCGTGAAAGCAAACCTCAACCAAACTCATTGAAAACAAAAGACAAGATGTGACGCCACAACTTAAGCAAGCGTATGTTAAGACATAACATCACTAAACGCCGTACTAAAAAGTAAATCTACTGCGTCACTACAAAAGTGACGGCTAACACAGCAGCGCATATGCATGTAAAACAAAAAACATATATAGAAACAAGGATTCGTTAAATGCACGAACCGGAACTATGCCATTACATCATGTGACTTTAACGAACCAATAAGCAAGTCTCATATGTACTCGATGACTGTACCGAAGTCAGAGCATATGTAGAGAAACCATTGGGGATACGACAGAAAGAACAACGTACTGACATTCGACATTCTCCTTCCGTCTCCGTATTTGGGATGTCGTCATCATAAAGTACGGTGTCCTTCCTGTCACCGCACAGGCAAAGAGGGAAGGATGATAATCGATTGTAGAGGGATTGGCCACCAAACATGCAATGCGTTGCAATATCGTTGGATTATAGTGTTTTTTCAAAAGTTGTTTTATGCATTTACTACTGTATCTTAGGAAGTTTGTAAATCACATCATCATAAAAATTACTTGTACGAAATGCCTTGTCACAGGAGCAATTTTAAATTACACTTGTACTTGCTTATGAGAGTGAGATTTCTATAATAGAATTAAGAGGATGTTTTACGAAGTCTGTCAAATCTGTACCCCAGTTTAAGAAGTTTTTCAGAAATATCACGATTACGAACATTGAAATCCTCAACAGAGGAACAGGCCCTAGCAAAACGGATAAGTTGTGAAATGTAAAAACCATATGACGTAGCACGAGGAATATCTCCATCTAGTTGAGAGTATTTAAGTATTCTAAAGTAAAAGTCATCCCTCTTGTCATAGATTTTTGAAGAGACAAATCCATTATTAATATACTGATCGAAGTCTAAAAATAAGGTGCTAAAATGTCTGACTGAATCGTGTAAACTGAATTTCTTTTGAGTATACTGCAGAAAACATGACATAAAAATGGATTATTAATATCAAATATTGAGATGGTTTATTAAAGACATAAATGAAACTAAATGTATGAGTCATGCAGGAAACACCACGAACAGCCCGAACAGCATCATGACAAAAAAGAACACGAATGCACATGCCTATCAAAAGACTAGAAGAGTCGCATAACGAACACTTAGGGGGATGAGGGAAGTGCCGCTTTGAAACGGTCAGTGACAAGGGTCACTGGGGTTTAAACCGGTTATGGGGCGCCCAACCTCACACTTATTCCATTCTCACCCCAAAGACAACAAACAGTGTAAATAAATACATCACCTCTCTGGCTTATCTACAACAACTGCGATGGCAAATACAGTGGAAAATTGCAAGCAACCCAAAAACATATTTAAGTGAAACAAACTGGATCGACCTAACGCTAGTATACTCGATGACTGAGATGCAATCAGAGTAATTGTAGAAAAGTAATAAAGGGTACGACAAAAACGAGATAATACAAGTATCTGACGTCCTCCTTCCGTTGACCCCTGTCTGTTTATCAGGTTTCAGACTGAACATGAAATCCCTCTCATAACAATACAAGTGGTGCACAATTTGTACCAGTGGAAATACCAATAACTTCACGATTTATGGCATCCCAATAACGCACAAAATATTGTCCCCAAGAAAGGCGAGCGATTCACAAACCTCGGAGAGAAAGTCTACATAGTGTAATGCCTAAACGTGTCATCCGTAAAATACAAGGTCAGCATTGAATGCAAGAAATAATCTATTTTCTCTCTCAAATTGTTTTTCAATAAAAGTAGCGGGTTTAGTTTGTTTTATAAGATCTTGTGGTAGAGTTGTGTATAAAAAAGAAAACTCATGTGGATGATTGATACTTATTGTTTCGTAATTTATTTAAAATTTGATTCGAGTTCTTAATTGACCAAAAACAGATGTTTTCCAGAACAATCGTAAGTTTTATCGCAATATAGTTTTACATGTCCTTTAACTTTAATTAAGCAAGAAGTTAAAAGCTTTTAAAGATTAGTAGTATTGCATCAGCTCGAATTGGCAATGAACCACGCTTTATATGGGTTTTCATGTAGTTTAAGTATCAGGTACATTGTAGGAAGCTTTTGTAGCTTAATGTCCACATCAGCTCCCAACTCGTTGCACTTTTCAACATGTTCCGGAGCTATGTCGCATTCTTGTGACGAGACTGTTCTGTATGCATTAGTATTTACAAGTTCTATGTTTAACATCAACATAATGCAATCGTCATATAATGATAATGTTTATAGATTCTGTATCAGCTCGTATAAAAACGTATTTAGAAGGAAAATATTCTATGCTTTTCTTCAAATTGCGAGACGTAAATCTAGATTTTGGTGGAAGCGGTTGCTCGATTTATAAATTCGGGTATCAGTTATATAAAAATACGTGTCTTCCAACCAGAGAAAGCGTTTAATTCAACATGTTCTCTTCGACACAATTTTGTACTGAAGTTCTGCACTTATTCGCCATTGTGGCCACTTCATGTGTCAAAATCAATAAAAGAATGTAACCTGTACTTCGGGTCTTTAGTTAATACGCCCCGAATGCGCGTGTCTTTAATGATATAAAAGTTAACTTTTATAACGAGACCGACTGGAAAGTAAAAGAACTTAGAAGAAACAGAATCTCAACTACCAGGTGTAGTTTCATCCAAAACGTCTAGAATCCAAAACGAAATCGCGTAACATATAGAGCAAAACAGAGCAAAACATATGCAGCACAGATGTAATGTTTTACACGATCAATGTTGAATTACATCAGGCTGTATATTTAAAGATTATAAACATTATGCATCCTTCCGCTATCACGAAATGTCTTCTGCAAAATGTGTACTCTGCTGTAACTTTCCTATATTTTAATAGCCTTCCATTTTCTTTGAAGAAACATAATCACAACATCAATTGTTATTATCCTAATAGAACACCGAGTTACAGGGCGTCTCATCCGGATCCAAACTGTTTGAATAGGTAATCATAGTTACTCCATCGGCAGTGAAGGAGTTTTTATTTTAATTTTGAAAGCCTGTTTCAGTAACATGAGCTTTGGGCAACTGAACATTTCAAGAATGTTTCGAAATTTGGTATGGGAATATAGATAAAAATTATAAAAATATAACATTTATTCAAATACTACATTGCATCAGGTTTGCTCATGAAAACCATATCCACATTAAAACATTGTTCAGGTGGAAACAACTTCTTCACTCTATTTTAGCCATGCCTCTTGTTTACACTCACGTGACCAAAATAAAGCGTCTTTCAAAACAAGGTTACCACAAAAAACCAGGATAAAATGATCCTAAAGCTGAAAAATGTTCGCAAAATTCCTATAAATGTAGTCAATGGTGTGATAATAATATAATACGTATGGTCTCTGCTAGTAATTCGAAATAAAAAATATATAATTGAAATAAAATACTGTATCAATATGCATATAAAATCGTATGTAAAGCTAACATATTTTTTCTATACAGACTAAAATCCACGTAACCAGTTTTACTTGCTTTTTCACTTTTTGATCATTTTCAAACACAATAAATACACGCTCCTGTGGGATATGTGTTAATAATAGGACTTCAAAGAAACTTTTACATGTACATTTATAAATCTGGCTGTATTACCGTACTTGATGCTTCCGACAAAGATCTAAATTCAATGAATCAGTGGTCCAGATCAGATGCGTAAATGAAAACATTTTAAAGAATAACTATTCTGAAAATAGGTGATCCTTTGAAAGCAAAAGTAGAAATGCAAAAAGAGAAAATTGCAGACTCGGTTTTATTGAGTCTGTTCAAATAACTCCTTTATTTCTCCAAATCCCCTATCGACTAAATTCTAAAGAGCAGTAGGGTTTAGTAAAGAAATGACGATTTTAGTATCTGAGTAAGCACTTTTATCTGTTGCTCTAGCGAAAGTATTGTACAATTGGTATGATACGGGAACTACTATTGTGGTAGAAGCAGGGCGCCAATCCAAACATCTGAGTCGGAAAAAGTATGCACAATCTAGCCATAATGATAACTCTTAACTTTTATGCGAGGGCATCACTTTTTTGGGACATATTTTCAATGTTTTGCTCTTTTTTTCTTTGATGTTGACACATCGTTAAACAAAGTATAAAACTATTCAATATGTTCTGTTTGTGCTTTCCTCATACCGTTGAGCACTATTTCGCCTATCATTTGCTTGGAATATACAGTAAAACCTCTCTATAACGGCCACTAAATAATTGTGTTAAATTAGTTGGTATTTAGGGTAGGTGGCTGCTTAAAGCAATGTGAAAGTAATACAGAACGCTCCTACAGGAGCGTTCTGTATTACTTTCACCTTGCTTTAAGCAGCCACGTCTTTAACACACAATATTTGATGTAATTTAGTGGCCGTTAGAGACAGGTTTTACTATACACATAAACATATACCATTCAGCATCAATTAATCTTACAGCGGGATATAACTATCCTGCGTGGCGTGTTTCCTGCACATGCCTCCATTAATTCAGCTGTCACAGATGTGATGCATTAACCAATGGTGTGCTATAAAAGTGGTTGTCTATTCACATTTCGAATGCATCATTCTTGAAAGTTCCCCCAATTTTCTGACAAATTTTGCAAGTGTCAAACAGTTTGAGTTTTTTTTACCGAACATTAACTGGCTTATGTTCTGGACTGGTTATCTAAGCTATTGGAATATATTTCTGGCCGCACTTAGCAAGATGCCTTGTTGCATTTCTTTTCATACACATGTGTCGTCCATACGCTTTACCTTTTTTTTCCACAGTAAGCGACATCAGCTGATGAAGCAATTTATGGGAAACTGTAAAATAATCTCATAACGTAAACACACTACAACCCAGAGAGCCACAGATAACGGATGTACAGTTGAACTCCGATATCTCGAACTACAACGGGCCGTACAAATCAATTCGAGATAACAGAGATTCCGAGTCATCCGATTTCTAATCTGGACAATTTTTCAAGTTCACAGCTTAATTAATGTAGGTCTAAAGTAATGCTGAAAGCTCCTGCAGGAGCTTTCAGCATTACATTACTTTCAACCTGCATTAAGCTGTCACATGTGTTTCTTGATATGCGTAATGATACAGTTTAGAACAATTATGTATTGTGATATTTGGATGTACCGAAATTTTAGTTCGAGTTATCCGAGTTCGAGATATCGAGGTTCCGCTATATACTAAGACCGTCGTTTCTCCCCCAAACCCTATATTGAGAGCACTGCTCAGAATTGTCCGGTGGATAAATAAAGGAACTGTTATTAGAAAAGGCTACGGGCTTTATCTATGACTCTGTTGTTGTTATTTATTTTACCATTTATATCATTTTCTTGATTATAATAGAACCCCTGAAAGCTGATGGCAGAACGAAAGTATTGCAGAAGACTCATTTTGGTACATTTCTGCTAGACTAGCTATAACCTGACTATATGACCAAAATAAAACATACATGTACTGTTGGTAGGGATTGCGGAGATATATTACTGATTATTTTTATTGATTCTTTTTAAAAAAATGCTACAGATATAACATCTTAATAATAGTCCAAACAAAAACGTTTTTAATAGCTCCTCTTAATGTTTACTCTGGTTCAATGACGCTATGACAACGTTTCATCCAGATAAATATCATTGTAAACAACATGCATGCTTAACCCTTTATTCCATGAATATTAATGTATGAAATAATGACGTCATAAATATTAATCACTTTGATTTTTTTTATAAAGACACATAAACACAGGAATCTCTGGCCATGGCAGAAACTGTAGAATCATATCTATATTATTTCATAGGTAAACAGGGCAGACTCTGGGTGAACTCTGTTTGCAATGGCATAGAAAGACGTATCTATGGACTAAAAGGTTAAATTCCGTTCTGTTACAATGGTTAATTTGTTTAACCACGTAAACACGTGAATCACGGAACAAGTGGCATACAGTTTTGATCCCGATGAGACGCCGATTTACTAGGTGTCTCTCCTAGATCCATTCAAGCAGGATAAAGGTTAATCTGTTAATCCTTTAACCATTTGATATTCATGTATGAAACAATGCCATCATGGACATTAATTAGATTAACTGTTATTATATTAAAGGGACAATGGGAGTTTTGGCCATAGTAAAAAACTGTAGAATCTTATCTATATTATGTCTTAAGCAAAAAGTGCAGACTCTGATCAGACGGCCGGTCAATTTTTCTGTGTATGCGTATTCATGGAGTAAAGGGTTAAATAACTATTGTTGACACTTTATCTATCAGTTTTATCACAAAGGATCAGTGGCACATCATTCAACGTCTGAAATATTTGACCTCAGAACATTGATACACTTTCTACCCATTCTATTAACTTCAGTCATTGACATAGTGATATCTCCACGACCTTACTTATTCTTCTAAAGAGCCGAAACTATTTTATGGATATGGTGAAAAATGTCTTTATTTGCACCACCCAACACGAGATCTTATTTTGTTTCATAATGTTGAATCATTGCCAGTAGTTTCGGTTTCAAAGCCCAAGTCTTTTGTGCAAATTACTTACAAATATACCATATCGAGGTCAGATGGACAAAGATAACAAAATACAGTATGTGAATGCGTAGAGAAAAGTAGTTCTTCAATTAATGAGAGCGCCTGTTTAGTATGTTAAGCACGTGTTAAACTTTAACCCTTTCCCTGTTCTACGTTTATTCAAAGCTTCAATACCTACTGAATATATGTGGAAGGTTGAACATTATAGTCATTTTAGAAACTAGGGAAACAGATCTATCAAATCCCATTAGCAAACAAAGCAGACCCTGATCAGACGGCTTGGGGCTGCAATTTTCCACCTTCCACTATTTTGTTCATGTATATTTAATAGGTATTGAAATTTGAAATAAACATAGCACAGGGAAAGGGTTAACACCTTTTATCTGTTTATCATTTTATGTCCCAAACAATGCTTTAGTAGAGGGACCTACTACCAAATGTATGTATTCAGAGCAAGACGAAAGATTTAAACGCATTAACACTGCTGAAACCTTTGCTAGATCTGGTTGGTATGAAATTTCCAAATGCTTTTCATTGACGTCAACATATTATCTGGTCTGAAATAAGTTTTTCCCAGCTATTTTCAAAAACAAGAACAGAATGTCAAACAACATAAAAGATCGTTTAGATCTTGAAAGTAAACATAAATCAATGAAAGATAAACAACTTTCAACATACTCTTCATCCTTACCCCGCAGTGACAAAAATAACGTCTTCTTAAATCTGAATTTGATGCAATTTTGATTATTTTTTGTTCGATCAAGCTTTTCACAAGCTACTTTGCGAGTGTCAAACAGTTTCGTTTCTGGTGAAACGCTGAGTAACTCGGCGTCTCATCTTGATCCAAGCTGTTTGCAGGTGATAGTCAGGACGCGGACAACGGAATAAATGTTAATAGACTAAATAAGACATTAGGAATATTTCAACTGTTCTTTGGATACCATTATCAAATTCTTGATAAACATTCAGTAAGTAGCAAGGATGCTATTTTATTTTTAAAACAAATTATTTGTGCATGAAATGTTATGCCATATGACATTCTTCTGCTAGGCTAAACGCATAGAATGAAAATAATCTATAATATATTTCTTTAACCCTTTCCCTCCTGTAGGAGCCATCTGATCATGGCCTACTCTGTTTGCTTATTAAGTAATATACATCTGATTCTATACTTTATGCCAAAATGTCATGTGTTCATATGTCGTTATGAAAATTCAGCTCATAAATATTCATGATTTCATTATTTCTTAAATAATAATCTCGGGGGAAGGTCTATTATGCCAAAGTGTCCAAAATCTCGTATTTGCTTTTATAAGAGAGCCATTGAACAAAAACATACACAATAAAAATATATTTTCCTAAACTAAACTTCTGTTCATATTTTTCCAGAAGTGTCATATAGTATTCATTCATAGGATCAAATATAAATTAACATATTCGGGTCCTAAGTTCTACCAGTACTCCATGGGTTATACCTAAAAGAAAAAAGAGTGCATTGAACAATAACACAAGATCACATGTTCTGGATAACGGAAGAGGTGACAACCTGCTTATCATATTTCAACTCCGGCAAAAATTTGGAAACAAAACAAAATAGACATTTAAGTAATCTATTTGAAGATTGCTCTATTAATTGATGAAATGTTAAAAAACCCAACTACGTAATTGCGTATATATGCTTAAACTGGTGTTTTTATCAACTGAGAAATTATGCGAACAATTAAAGTGCTAAACACAATTTGAAATATAGATACAAATACACGCGTGCAAGAGGTAATCGTATGTTGTCTTATTAAGTATGACAGCAACGCACTGATAATCCTTGTACATACCTAGAATGTTTATCATTGGTACAAAACCTTATCCGAATAGACCAGTGTCTGAGAATAATTGAATTACAAATTACATGACATTCTTGTCAGTGTTTTAATTTGCCTCATGCTAGTAGAGTACATATTTGAATTTGCAAACAGTGTAGACCCATATGAGACAGCTCCTAAAGGAGCTGTCTCATATGGGTCTACACTATTTGCCATGGTAATTCACCGACTACATTTGATCTACATGTAGAATGAATCCCTTAATTAATATTTATAGTGGATGTATTCACATTTGAATATTCGATCTGAGAAAAGTTAAAAGGTGTAGATAATCTCCTGGTAATCCTAACGCAATAGCATGCACCAAAGTGTACCAATTATACTTTAGATATAGAGATTTACCAGAGTATGAACTGTTCTTTATCCAGTGGATTTTGTTTGTTCCAGGCTTTACCGCCTTTCGTGTGTACTTGATAATGTAATGAAATCCCACTATATGTCATTTGCTTAATATTGTTAAGCCTTATTGCGATATTATTACAAATTGATTCCTGTTATATGATGTAATAAAGAGGATAATTTGCCTTAGTTCATTTGCCCTTTACATGAAATTTACATAGATTTCCGACGGCAAGCTTATATTATTAGACGGGCATGTGCACAAGAGCGACTGGAAAACGTCGCCTATTCAATTTCAGTATAATTTTTGAAAGTCGAAAATGTTGACAGTGTACGCCGTGTTAATATAATCATTGCATATACATGTATAGTATATGCATAACCATACAGTAAAACCCGTCTAAACCGGAAGTTAAATTAAGTACAAGTATCGGTCTTGGAGACAGGTGGCAGCTAAATGTAGGATGAAAGTCATGCAGAAAGCTCCTCTAGGAGCTTTCTGCATGACTTTCACCTTGCATTACTGCATGGCTTTCACCTTGCATTAAGCAGCCACCTGCCTAAAAGTATATAAATTCGTTTCTTCTAGAAGTCCGGTTTAGATGGGTTTACTGTACATGAATTGAGGTTGGTTTTTGAGATACTTGTTTAGAGGTATCAAGGTCACAGTACTTAAACTAATAATGGAATACAGAAAAAACAAGATTACCCAATAATTCGTTTGTACCAGGAGCTATTTTACTACGACTTTGTAAATTAAAGCTTAGCATCGAGCAACGGTTCTAAAATTTCGATTTATCATTAATTAACCCTTTAGCTGATGAATAGTCATATATTGTATAATGGCATGATGCATTCTAATAAGATAAAGTTTTATAAAAAACGCTTTACTATGTTATGTTAAAAAAGAATTTTTCATTCGTGTTCATGATTTATTTAGATCTATTAAATTCGTTTTTCAAAAACTAATAAAAACAATAACGTGCTAGTCTCATATTCATCGCTTTTGAAATATTAGTTAACTATTTCGCTGCCAATTAATTTGTTATATGCTATAATTGTATGTAGTTTGTTTCAATTTCTCCCGTTTTTTTCTCACGACTTCAGTAACAACCATCGATGATACACCGTGTTACTTAGTCTCATATGGACCCGAACTGTTTGTATTGGTAATCACAGTTGCGACATTGACAGCAAATGAGTGAAATAAGTCCAACTAAATAAAATCCACCCGTGTAAGGTCCTCAATAGTTGTCTGGTACCAAATTAATATGTCTTAGAATGACTTAATCACAAACCAAAAACATATGTGTATGTCAAGCCAGTATTCATGAAAAATATACACAAGTCTTAACCCTTCGCTTGCTATTCACGTCAATATACCTACCTGTAAATAGTGAAGACCCAGATGAGACAGCTCCTGCGGGAGCTGTCTCATCAGAGTCTGCACTATTTACAAGTCGATTGTGCAACCAGTGCACTCCACAACACTGATTGCACAGCGAAATACTTGTACACAGTGAATATATATGTAAATATACAACAGGGCATGGGTAAAGAAGGAGACATGTATTTTAAAATTCAGCAAGAGAAGGGTTAATCGAACATTCCGATTTGTAAAACACAAAATGGCCTACACAACACCTTGAGTTTGCTTTACTCCTGGGTTCAGTAATGTACGATTGAGTTATTACAAAACATATTAGATAACGCTTTCATGTTCTTTTCTCCGCTCAAAGACTTAATGCAGAAACAAATCAAATGTCATTTCCTTTTCCCCCTAATAAGCCTTATTGTCGTATTATCGTAAGATCCCAGTTTATGCGGCAATTCAAGAGGAAAAATGAGCTGCAGCAATTACATACTGCATAAACTCTAGAATGAAGCAATTTTATGATTATGCGTTAGCTTGTGTTAACCCCCCTACTCCATAAATCTGCATTTTAAAAACACCTTTACAAACAGAGCAGATGCAGATCAGACTTATCCTATAGGAGCCCCTAATCAAGATCTGCTCTGTTTGCTTATGGACTTATTACAGAGCAACAGATAAAGGAGCTAACCCAAATAATAGAATCGTCATTTCTCCACTAAACCCTATACTGTGACAACTCTTTAGAATAATCTCGAAGAGACGATTTTAAAAAGTGGTCACACTATAGGGTTTGGTGGAGAAATAAAGGAGTTACTCTTGAAAATGTTTAAATGTACGCATCTTATCTGGACCTCTGTGTGTATCTTATTCAACGCCTGTGTTCATATTCCATGATAAAAAAGCACCTCGTATATATTCCCAATGTAATTATTGCTTACATGAACACCCAGTGAGTATAGAGTTAATCCATTCTCTACTATAGCTAACGCATTTTGAAGCCTCTATAAAAATCAATTTTTGAAATCATTGTGATAAATAGAGCATTTGCTCCATAGGAGCAAATGCTCTATTTATCACAATGGTTTCAAAACTACACAATTCTAAAAGTTTCCTTTTCTCTAGTAAATGCGCCTTTTCGGTAAATTTATTCAAAGAGATTGGGTCTAAAATAGTCAGGAGGTAATGGGTTAATCCGATAGGTCATATAACTAGTGTGCGCTTATTATCACTAGTGTGTTCTGATTTTATTGTTATCATTATAAACAAGTTCAACTAGAATTTACTACATGTTTTGGGAACGTTTCAGCACATAACAGCTGTAGATAAGCTGCTTTGTTTGTGTTTATTAACGCCCGTTTCTGCTCACTATGGGCTAATTGGAAAGACAAGATAAGATGCGTACATGTACTTAGGGAATCTCAGTAAAACATTATTTTATGTTTCTCCACCAAACCCTATCTTGCTGGTTGTTACTCATTAGAATCGCCTTGGCAAGATAGCAGCAAGACATGGTTTGGCTGAGAAATAAGAGATTGCGAAAGAGCAGTACGTATCATATCTACATATACGTACATTTGTTTTGTACACCTTTTGTACACGTCATTCCCTCCTAGACAATTTTTAAACCCAAACTCTTTGAATTAATCTACCCAAAAGGAGCAATAACTATAGAAAAGGAGAGTTTTAGAGTTGTGTAGTTTTGAAACCATTGTGATGAATTTAGCATTTGCTCCTATGGAGCAAATGCTCTATTTATCACAATGGTTTCAAAATGTGTCATGGCACAAACTGAAGAATCAGATATATATTATTCAATAAGCAAACAGAGCAGACCCTGACCACATAGCTCCTTCATGAGCTCTCATTCAGTTAACTCGTTGCCTCCTTGACAATTTTTAGACTAATTAATCTACTGAAAAGGTGCATTAGCTACAGAAAAGGAGAATCTTAGAATTGCTTAGTTTTGAAATCATTGTGATAAATAGAGCATTTGCTCCTATGGAGCAAATGCTCTATTTATCACAATGGTTTCAAAATGTGACTTTTACAGAGGAGGCGCCAAAATGCGTCGCTATGAGGGAATGGGTTAATCAAAGGGGTAATGGTTGATTCATTCTTTTTTAAATAAAATATTTCGTCAATTTGAAATTCATCTTTTTTAAGAAGTTCCAATATAGGTTGAGTAACAAACAACTTTGATCATGATCAAACGATCTGGATCCAGGCTATTTGTAAATATTAACGGCATTAAGCGTTCTCATATATTCACCCCAGGTAAGTTTATTATTCGTGTATGTTCCGTTCCTGAACCATAAATTGCTGTTCGAATATCTAGCCTTAAACTTATTTCATGCTAGTGGTGGGTATTCCTGCTATTTATGACATATGCAAACAGTTTGGATCCAGACCAGGCCCTAAATAAACATGGGACCTGATCATCGATTCAAACTGTTTGTGTCACAGCTCAACGTCTACAAAAATCAGACAGAAAATTAATAGTCTTATAAATGTTGCTCAACAAAATTACTTAGCATGCAAAGAGTTAAACATCGCACACACGTAAACTCCATGGTTCTATGAAAATAGAAATACCTTTGGTTATCTGGATTGTTTATAGAATTAACAGTCTTACCAAAGCAATTAATGAGCAATAGGGGGCTTCTTTCATAACAGTACTGGTATGGCTAATTATTAGTGGGATGTTTAACCATAACATATGTGTGCAACAAAGAAACCACAAACGTTATGTTTTTAAAAGTATTATTATAAGTACTGGTTTACTGGGCAACTGTCTCAAGCAAAACTTGGCATAAACTTCACTTCTCAAAATAATTCTTTATTTTCAAACAAACATTTCAAAAACGACGATGATTGAACCCAGCGCTACGGATAACGGCGCGTACCCAAATAGTAAAGTCTTCATTTCTCCACTAAACCCTATACTGTGACCATTGTTTAGAATCGTCTGTTCGAGACGATTCTAAAGAGTGGTCACAACGTAGGGTTTGGTGGAGAAATAAAGGAGTTATTCCTGAAAATGTTTAAATTTACGCATCTTATTTGGACCTCTGTTGGATTCGTGCGAGGTGGGGGTTGAGTTGGTATCTCGATTTTCGCAAGCGTAGTGGGTGAGGATGGTTTTCACTTCGTTATATGGCCTGGTACTCCCTCTCTATTTTTTTTATTTTTAAGAATAAAATCAAATTATCAAACAGTTGGGATCCTGATGAGACGTCGAGTTACTCGGCATCTCATCTGAATCCAAACTGTTTCAAAGGTGATCATAGATTCGCCATTGGCGGCAATAAGCGATACGAAAAGGTTTTCCTATGTTATTAGCCCGAACAAGAATAGAGGCAGCAATTTTAATTTCCCACAGATAACCTTTTTTTACAATTACAATAGAACCTGTCTTAAGTGGCCATCAAAGAATGTCTTATTATGGGTCTTGTACGACACGTGGTAGCTTAATGCATGTCAAAAGTAATGCAGAAATAGGAGCTTTCTGCATTACTTTTGACCAGCATTAAGCATCCACCTGCGTTTTAAGACTCATATGTTCACTAAATTAATTGACAGGTTATTCTGTATGCATACATACCTAATTGTTCCATTTTTGTGCAAATTAACTTTACCTCGTCGATGTAATTCATGCTCTTCTCTCGTCATGTTTTGTATTGAGCGGTTTTTATTATCCGTCCATAAATCCGTTACTCTATGAAACATGTATAAAATAATAATGCATACTAATTAAATGATTTTTATAATGGCATATGAGTATACACATTTTAAGTCGTAGCAGAAACTTCAGAATCAGATCTACATTATTTCATTATCAAGCAGAGCAGACCCTGATTAGACCGCATCGACAGGGTCTTCTCAGTTTGCAAAGGCGCCAAAATGCGTCTCTATGAGGGAAAGGGTTAAAAAAAATCAGTAACATATGTTTTATTTCTCTGCCAATCTGTTTGTATTTTGAATCGTCTCAAGGAGCAGTTACACTCTAGGGTTTTGTGTTTTTGATATTGAGATACGCCCTTTGTCCATGGTTTCGCCTACCCATATGTGTTATGTTTCTATAACGCAGCATAACAAGGTGTCCACGTTGTTTGTTAACCTTTTCCTTGTTCAATATTCGTGTAAGAAAGTATGACATCATTAATATTTATTAGTTGTATTTTTATTTATACTGTAAATCGTTCATGAAAACATTTTGCTTTGACAAAAACTATAGAATCAGATCTATATCATGTAAAAAACAAACAGAGCAGATCCTGATCAGACGGCTCCTATAGGAGCCGTCTGATATGGGTCTTCTCTGTTTGCAAATGCGTGAAAATGCGTTTATATGTAGGAAAGTGTTAAAAGTCGACACCAGCTGTGTACCTTTTCATGTAAAACGGAACAGATTGCATGAACTCATACTAACATATGACCTATATGGTCTGGCGGCCGTTTCAAGCGTAGGTCCCTCTGTTTTTTCCTCCCAGATATGTGAAAGCATAACTGTATATATACAGAGACATTTTGATTCTGTTTTAAATCTCTGTTAAATAAATGCACAATTATACATACAAAAATGAGCTGTGTTCATTTATGCTTGCCAGAGTACATCTGTTTTCAGAGTGTTTTCATCAGAAAGCAATTAACCCTTACCCCCGCTATTAACCCGTTCCCTCATATTGACGACTTTTGACGACTGTGTAATAGTCGCTTTGTGAAACCATTGTGATAAATAGAGCATTTGCTCCTATAGGAGCAAATGCTCTATTTATCGCAATGGTTTCAAACTACAAAATTCTAAAATTTTCCTTTTCTCTAGTTAATGCTCCTTTTCGGTAGATTTATTCAAAGAGGTTGTATCTAAAATAGCCTATGAGGGAATGGATTAAAAATAGTGACTGCTCAAATTTTGAGCTGATGCAATTCTAACTACTACCGATTCGACCAAAGTTTTGAGAAACTGTTCACAGAGTGTCAAAGAGGTTGGGTTCTGAAAAGATGCCAAATTGCTCTTCGTCTCATCTAGATTCTGGCTGTTTGCAAACTGTTCACAGAGTGTCAAAGAGGTTGGGTTCTGAAAAGATGCCAAATTGCTCTTCGTCTTATCTAGATTCAGGCTGTTTGCAAACTGTTCACAGAGTGTCAAAGAGGTTGGGTTCTGAAAAGATGCCAAATTGCTCTTCGTCTTATCTAGATTCAGGCTGTTTGCAAACTGTTCACAGAGTGTCAAAGAGATTGGGTTCTGAAAAGATGCCAAATTGCTCTTCGTCTCATCTAGATTCTGGCTGTTTGCAAACTGTTCACAGAGTGTCAGACAGGTTGGGTTTTGAAGAGACGCCAAATTGCTCTTCGTCTCATCTAGATCATGGCTGTTTGCAAATGCGAATCGGATCATGGATAGTGGGAGAAGGTTAAGCTTACAACGCTGAATTTTCAAATGGACTATTCCAATATTCAAACAGGTCAAGTTCATTGTGAATATTTAGTGATTTTTCTATAAAAAAAAAGGGTAACATGACAAACAGTGCAGACCCTGATGAGAGGACTCCTCCAGGAGCCCTCTCATCAGGGTCAACACTGTTTATAAAGGACATTAAATTCGTGTGCCTAGACTGGACTGGTGCTTCCTCAGGTTAGAGTTCTCAGCAAACAAATCGATAACACGACTGCATCCAAAAGCAATGATACAAGAACGTAATACATTTACATAGTTATGGGTATTTTCCATACACCAAATGGCTATTGTTTAGACTGTACCGTTATGTGTAATTTATGTCCGCACTAATGTATGCTGTCTAGACGCAGATAATGTTAATAACAGTTAAAGAACTGGTAAAAATAAATCACATGTCAGTAAACTGAGAAGAATTCTGTACTGAACACTATAATTATTTTCCTATAGGCAATAACAAATACTTCTCGTTTTAGTTGAACGGTAGACCATTTCTAGCGGCAATGTAATTAATACGTGTACGTGTTGCGTCTTTAAAATAATGTGTGTGCTTGATGCAGAACGATAGCGTTCTGCAGTATTGTTCTTTTGCAATATTATGCTACAAATTGCTTTAACCCATTACCTCATAGGTTATTTTTAGACACAATCCCCTTTGAATAAATCTACCGAAAAGGAGCATTAACGAGAGAAAAGGAAACTTTTTAGAATTTTGTAGTTTGAAACCATTATGATAAATAGAGCATTTGCTCCTATAGGAGCAAATGCTCTATTTATCACAATGGTTTCACAAAGTGACTTTTACAGAGTCGTCAAAAGTCGTCAATACAGGGGAATGGGTTAAAGCATCAAACTAATTATGTGTCTGTTTTCGTAATGTTTTACTATATGTGCAGTTGGTACGAATTATTATTAATAGGGAACGAATATATTTGTATTTTCTACCTTATCTGCCATACATGACATGGGTAACGAATATATATGTGTGCTTTATACATTATCTGCCATAGACGACATGGGTAACGGATATATATGTGTGCTTTATACATTATCTGCCATACATGACATGGGTAACGGATATATATGTGTGCTTTATACATTATCTGCCATACATGACATGGGTAACGAATATATATGTGTGCTTTATACATTATCTGCCATACACGACATGGGTAACGGATATATATGTGTGCTTTATACATTATCTGCCATAGACGACATGGGTAACGGATATATATGTGTGCTTTATACATTATCTGCCATACGCGACATGGGTAACGGATATATATATGTGTGCTTTATACATTATCTGCCATAGACGACATGGGTAACTAACGCATTTATGTGAGCTTATACCTTATGCTTTGTGATTTATACTCTATCTGCCATCAAATAAATGGGTAACAATTATATCTGTGATCTATATTTTATCTGCCATACACGACATGGCTAACGAATATATGTATTCTTTATACCTCATCTACCATACACGACATGGCTAACGAATATATGTATTCTTTATACCTCATCTACCATACACGACATGGGTAACGGATATATTTGTATCTACCATACACGATATGGCTGGCATTTCCAAACAGCTTGGATCCAGATCAGATACAATGACACTCGGCGTCTAGAACGAGTCAAAGTTATTTACTACTATCTGAAAAGAAACGGTGAAAAGAAAAATACCCAGTTCAGACAATGTCTGCAGAATATATATAGTAAAGTAAAAAATCTTTTCAAACCACTCAGATAAATAACATAATTGGTATTTAAGACACATAGCAGTTTAATGCAAGGCGATATTCATACAGAAAGCTCATCTGGGAGCTAAAACAGCCACCTGCTAAAGGTCTTCTCAATTATTCTCTGGTAAATGTTAAGAATAGCGAAGATTTACTGTATAATTATTGCTAAAGTTGAGATACACGAGCCACTGGAGTAAAATGTCAGACAAGAATGGCAGGTTAACATAAGTAAGTCAGTATGCTCTTACGAAGAGGAGGCCATTAACCATCTTGTATCATAAGTAAACCATTTCCCACATTTTAAAAAGTGTTTTCACGCATATGCAAACAGAGTAGACCCAGATCAGACGGCTCCTAGAGGAGCCGTCTGATCAGGGTCTGCTCTGTTTGGCAATAGAATTTGATAGATCTGTTTCTTTGCTTTCTAAAATATCTACAATGTTCCACCTTCCATATTTCTGTATAACTACTTTGTTAATGAAGATTCAGTAGGTATTGACATTTGGCTTAAATACATAACAGGGAAATGGTTAACCCTCGTCTTGCTAATCCCGATCTCACTCGCATTTCCAAAACAGCTTGGATCCAGATCGAAAACCGAGTCAGAATTGGATACGAATGTATGGCCATTGCAGAAAATGTAATAAGGCGTTTCTATGGAGTAAGGGCTAACTGCCGATAAGAAAATGTATGTAGCGGAATAGGACTTAATGCATTATTGAATTTACTTACTGAATAGTCATGGTCAAAATAGTCATAATGCAACATGGAAGGTGGAACAACATTGTAGCCATTTCAGAAAGTAGTCATTTCATAAGAAACAGATCTTTCAAATTCCATTAGCAAATAGGGCAGACCCTGATCAGACGGCTCCTATAGGAGTCGTCTGATCTGGGTCTACTCTGTTTGCAAATGCGTGAAAACACGTTTATATGAGGAATAGGACTTAATGCATTATTGAATTTATTTTTGTTGGTGCTACAAGCACTTAACCCTTCGCTTGCTATTCACGTCAATATACCTACCTGTAAATAGTGAAGACCCAGATGAGACAGCTCCTGCAGGAGCTGTCTCATCAGGGTCTGCACTATTTACAAATTGATTGTGCAACCAGTGCACTCCACAGCAGTGATTGCACAGCGAAATACTTGTACACAGTGAAGATATATGTAATTATACAACAGGGCATGGGTAAAGAAGAAGAAATGTGTTTTAAAATTCAGCAAGCGAAGGGTTAATAATACAGTACAACCTATCATAAGCGGCCATTCCTTTATTGAACATACGAATCTTTAAAAAAAAGCAGATAGTCTCTTAATACAGGGCAAAAGTAATTCAGAAAGCTCCTAGAGGAGCTTTTTGCATTACGTTTGACCTGAATTAAGCAACCACCTGCCTTACCTTATGTGGGTTTGCACGGTTGGTAAATGACAGTGCATGCATGTGCCGCATCCAAAGATTTAAATAGCAGTCTAAATCAATATTTTGTATTCAGTTTCGTTTAATAATACCGAATTTCAGTGCCCAAGTCCACAGGAGCCCTCTGATCAGGGTCTGCACTGTATGCTTCAAACACTTCTCCCCCGAAGATCACACGCAACAAAGTTCGCAGAAACACCCTTCAAATCCAGATAAGAATAATTTAAAATACATATTTATACGAGCTCAATAAGACATGCAGGTTAATATATGAGATACATAAAACTCTCATCCATCAATGAAAATGTTTTAGTGTAACAGTTGAACCCCTCTAATGCGACCACTTAATGAATAAACATGTACGTCTTTATAAGCAGGTGGTTGCTTAATGCAGGACAAAAGTAATGCAGAAAGTTCCTCCTAGAGGAGCTTTCTGCATTACTTTTGTCCTGCATTAAGCTACCACCTGCATTTAGCTCCCATAATTATACCTCTTTTATAGGTGGTCGCATTAGCGAGGTTTTACTTACTTCAAACTTTATCCCGCTATCCGCGACCTGTCTATTCAATCCATACGAGACGCCGTACAACCCGGCGTCTCCTCAGGATTCAAACTGATTTTCACTCAGTCAATATACAGTAAAACCTCTCTATAACGGCCACTAAATTGTATTAATTAGTTGGTATTTAGGGCAGGTGGCACCTTAAAGCAAGGTGAAAGGAAAACAGAACGCTCCTATAGGAGCGTTCTGTCTTCCTTTCACCTTGCTTTAAGCAACCACCTGCCTTTAACACAACATACTTGATGTAATTTAGTGGCCGTTATAGAGAGGTTTTACTGTATTCTCAACTCGACTCGGAAGTATTCAGTATTACACAGGATCCAAATTTCAGTGGACATTTTTTTGCATGGAATAAGGGCAAACATTAATGAATTATTATCATATTATTTGCCAAGCCAGTTCCTACAGTTTTCTATGACTATCTATCACTATCTATCAAGTTTACACGTGAGTAATTATAGTTATCAGAAGCAGCTTTTGGAAGTCATTCAATCAGCCTTAGAATTGCTGAGTAAACTCTTGCTTGAATTAGTTTTCATCCACTTCATTTTCGTAATACACGTACAAGGTATTTTTTAACCAGACTGTCGAACTGTTTGAATCCCCACGAGATGACGAGTCACTCGGCGTCTCATCTGGATCCAACCTGTTTGTAAACGTGCTCACGGGTTCGCCCATAGCAGTTTAGAGGTGAGGGTGTTAACCCTTTTCCTCCTAGACTATTTTAGACCCAACCTCTTTGAATAAATCTACCGAAAAGGAGTATTTACTAGAGAAAAGGAAAACAAATACGCAGAAGTGTGTAGTTTTGAAACCATTGAGATAAATAGAGCATTTGCTCCATAGGAGCAAATGCTCTATTTATCACAATGGTTTCAAAAAGTGACCTTTACAGAGGCGTCAAAAGGTGTCATTATAAGGGAATGTGTAGGTTAAGTAAACTGTCAGTGCTCCAATAAAATCGTCTATCTCCCGCGAATGCATCTTTCTGGCAAATGAAACATAAAATAATGAAAGAATCTCCTAAATTTCAAAAGAATGTTATGGTAAATTGTGCATATCTTGACATAATCAATCATGATCAATATCATCGCTTATCCTGCAAAACACGACCCAGCTCGCATGTGGAAACAGCCTGGATTACCGTGAAATGCCGAGTAACTCGGCGTCTCATCAAGGTCCGAGCCGTTTGAAACTCGGTCAGTGGTTTCTAAACAACTTTTAACCCTTTCCCTCATATAAACGTTAAGCGCATTTTCAAACAGAGCAGACCCAGATCAGACGGCTCTTGTAGGAGCCGTCTAATCAGGGTCTGCTCTGTTTGCTAATGGGATCTGGTAGACCTGTTTCTTTAGTTTCTAAAATGGATAAAATGTTCCACTTTTCATATTTCATTATAACTACAATGTATTTTGTCCATGAATATTGAGTAGATATTGAAATTTGGAATAAACATAGAACAGGGAAAGGGTTAAGCGAAGTAAATAAAAGGCCAGAAGTTTAGTAGACATTATATGTTCAATATGACATTGTTTTTAAAGTGTTCGTTGCAAAAAAAAGGTGAATAAACATCCGGGTGTTTAGAAACAGGTGCTTGCTTAATCCTTTACGCCATGAAAATTCATGTTAGAACTTAAACTGAAACAAATAGAATGTTTGTCATGATAAGGAATGCAATGGTTTAAAAAGAGACTTTTACAGAGGAGTCAAAAGTTGTCAATATGAGGGAATGTGTGGGTTAAGTAAACTGTCAGTGCTCCAATAAAATCGTCTATCTCCCGCGAATGCATCTTTCTGGCAAATGAAGCACAGCATAATGAAAGAATCTCCTAAATTTCAAAAGAATGTTATGGTAAATTGTGCATATCTTGACAAATCAATCATGATCAATATCATCGCCAAACACGACCTGACTCGCATGTGGAAACAGCCTGGATTACCGTGAAATGCCGAGTAACTCGACGTTTCATCAAGGTCCAAGCCGTTTGAAACTCGGTAAGTAGTTTCTAAACAGCTTTTAACCTTCCCTTCATATAAACGTATTTTAGCGCATTTGCAAACAGAGCAGACCAAGATCAGATGGCTCCTAGAGGAACCATCTGATCAGGGTCTTCTCTGTTTGCTAATGGACTTTGATAAACATGTTCCTTTAGTTTCTAAAATGGGTAAAATGTTCCACCTTTCATATTTCATTATAACTACAATGTATTTTGTCTATGAATATTGAGCAGATATTGAAATTTGGAATAAACATAGAACAGGGAAAGGGTTAAGCGAAGTAAATAAAAGTCCAGACATTTAATAGACATTATATGTTCAATATAACAATGTTTAAGTTTTCGTTGAATAAACACCAGGGTGTTTAGAAACAGGTGCTTGCTCAATCCTTTACGTCATGAAAATTCATGTTAGAACTTACATGTATGACCTTTATAGCAAGTTAACACATGGAATGTTTTCCATAATGGGAAGTGCAGAATCTGATTTATAATATCATTTGCAATTAGTAAAGACCCTGTAGATGATGTCTGGTCTGGGTATGTCCTGTTTGCACATGCGTAAAAAATCGTCTTTATTAGATTAAGAAAATTATGGTTAACAAGTCTGTCTTCTGCGTCACAGGCATATTGTCTGACCAGGCACTAAACTGTTTGTTAGATTGGAGAACAAAATACAACGGAGACCCTCAAACACGCGGCGTGTTGACCTGGGTCTGCATTGTTTGTAAACCAACGAAGGTTCGAAAAATCGAACAAAACATATCGTAATGCCTAATCTCATCTTTGACAGTCGCTACAACTCGCATAACCCAAATTATCGCTTTTGTAGCCAGCGACAAATTAGAGTAACCTCGTATGACAGACACTAACACTTACGTGCTCTGTTTGGTAATGGAATTTGATATATCTGTTTATTTACTTTCTGAAATGCCTACAATGTTCCATCTTCCATACTTCATTATAACTATTTTGCCCATGGATATTCAGTAGGTATTGAACGTTGGAATAAACATAGAACAGGGAAAGGGTTGAATTGGGATCTGTTCAATTTTTACTACTTCCGTTTTGACCAAGGTTTTGAGAAATACTGACCAAGTGTCAAACAGCTGCTTGGACTGACCAAGTGTCAAACATCTGCTTGGAGACAGATATTATTGCTGAGTTACTCGGTATCTCATCCTGAGTAACTGTTAGCAATTGCGAATAAGGTTAAGGTATTTCGGATAGTGGTTAATATATGACGTCACAGCTTGAAAATGTGACAGTTGTATATGGGCCAGTCATTCGAGCTTCCATAAGACGGGCTCTAGAATGTAGAGCTACAGATAAAGCCTAAAGTTGCGTATTCAAATACTAAATCGTCATTTCTCCACCAAACCCTTTGTTGTTACCATACTTTATAATCGTCACAAAGGGCCAATTCTAAAGAGTGCTCACAACACAGGGTTTGGTGGAGAAATAAAGGAGCAATTCTTAAAAATGTTTAATTTACACAACTCTGAATAGAAGGCTACATGTTCTCTTCGGGAGGTTCACGTGGAACAAAATACTCGCGAAGTGCTATTGTAAGGATGAGATAAAGCAATTAATAAGCATTTTCTTTTAAAGTTAAACAGTTTGCTGTATGTAGTATCTATCTTGATTAGATAGGCGACACTAAATTCGATGGTTAATGGTCCAGGGGAGGTTTGCTTCATTGCAACCCGCATTTGATTTGATAAGAACCGTTCCAGCAATTTGCCAAACCAGTTTGTTGTAAATCTAGCTTGCATTTGTCAAAGGCCTTTTTATTTTTATTACAATTAATGCGTTGGCAGAACTTCCTTACTAAAAGAACCAGACAAATCAGAAAACAGCGCAAAAATTACACCCCACCAAAACCCCCACAGCATAACAACAAAACAAAACTACAACGACAAAAAACAACAACAACAACAAACAAACGAACACAGCAACACACTAACTCAAAGCAACAACAAAAATAGCAACATCATAAACGCAACACAACAACAAAACTTCCTTTGAAGAAAATCAACGCTAAACAACAATAACAAAAAATTATAATAAACAAACAACCAAAACTAAACCAGTACAAGCCTCAAACAACAATAAAACCACCAGGAGAAACATGGATGTCACCATTTCTCCACTTCACTAAGTAACTATGTCATGTGACAACAAAGTGTTATATTTCTGTGAAAATAATCATAGGTAAATTCCTTATTTTATGTACATTTTAATATCAACGTAGCTCACCTGTGAAAGTTTAAAATAATCAAACGTTTTACACAGTATTCTGTACTATTTTTTATAAAACAAACGAAACAACAACAAAGGGCCTAACACTGCCAAGCATGACCACCTCTGAAATGCCTTTTTTGGTGTATATATGCATATCTATGTTGTTCATCTGTAAAGCAAATCTGATTAATGATGCAGGAGAAGTTTGACACACAAGATTTCCTATATATATATATATATCATGTAACACATTGTTGGTACATTGTAACACATTGTGGAAGCCAAAACGTTAACACCGAAAAACAAAGAATGTCAACTAATATTGTAGTCAAAATATCTTTTTTTTTGACTCTTCACATAAAAGTTGTCCACCTGTGAAATTTTCAAACAGATCCCATCAGCGATGTTTAGAGATGGTGCATTAAAGAGGCCAAGTAGCGTCTTATACAATAACAAAGGGCCACCTATCTCGTAAAAATGACCACAGTTGTAAACATTTCCTTTACGCGCTTTTCCGATCAAAGGTTTCAGATGAGTTCCTTCAGCAAGCTTTTTGGGATGTACATACGTATGGACGGACGGACATACGGACGAACTAGTGCAATATTTTACATTGAGGAATATTAAACGACAACAGCTCAAAAGATGAAACAAGAAAGCAAACCAAGGAATGGAACGAACATACAAATAAAACAAAAGCAACGACAAATAATCATTCAAAGTTTGCCAAAAAGTAGTCTCACGTGATTCATATACTATGTCGTAAAAACAAGACTATCCTATGTAATTTAAGACTAAGCATTAACTCTTTCGCCGCCGATGTCGCATAAATGCATCACGACAAATAGTGCAGTCCCAGATCAGACGCCGCCTTTTCAAGGCGGCGTCTGATCTGGGACTTCACTTTTTGTCTCAGTCTGTAGTTCTATATCTGTGCTTTATTCCTTTGAAACTTGCAGTTATCTCATTCCCTTATTGTACCGAATGATTTAACAAAAATTGGATTGCAAACGACAATTAGAAATTTGGCACCGAAAGGGTTAATTTTAATCTCAATTAAAATGCTGAATACTGGGTGTTATGTTATGTTGGTATTTGAAAAAAAACTGTAGTGTATAATCAGATCTATATGTCTCATAAGGAAACAACAGACTCTTATCGGATGGGTCCAACAGTATAACCGTTTCTGCATAAGTGTAAAAATGAGTATTTCAGGTGTAAAGGTTTAAGTTTTTTTCTTAGCTGTTACCAATAGTATTGACGTTTCTGGTTGAAATTGTGCCGGGTGTCACTTTATCATATTTTGGAATTTAGTGCGATTTCATGTTTACCCCACCAATCCTTTCTATCCGACTTAGAATAGAACATCAACACATAACAAATTCTGTTGCATAAATGGTGATAATTTTAGACGATGCATTTTACAATGGCGCATTGTATTAATGACCAAATAAAACATGCATTATAAATGGGAAACAGATAAAGATGCGTACTCAGTACTAAAGTTGTTATTTCTCTACCAAACCGTTCGAGATGATTCTAGAGAGTGGTCACAACGGGGTTTGGTGAAGAAATAAAGGAGTTATTCTTGAAAACATTTCCATTTACGCATCTTATATGGACCTCTGAAACACAAGGCCAATGATTTATTCATTGCTCATTATACACAAAAACTGTCTTATATTTGTTTTGCATACTAATTAAACAGATAGCAATTAAATATAAAATATTATAATTATGTATGTTTACCCCATCATACTCCCTTACAGTGATTCAAGTGGGTGACATTGAAGATTTTAATTTTTTATAATGTTTTTATTATTATAACAAAATACATTAATAATAATCCAGAATGATGCCGCTGTGGCAGAAGAAAGTCAATGTGCTGTCCACAACAGTAGAGCTATGTATCATCCAGAAACAAATAGTATCGATGTGAAAATACTTATAACGATGAATTTTCAAATGGACTATTCCAAAATTCAAACAAGCCAAGCTTTACCGGGGATATTCAAGGATTTGTAAAGAAAACATGACGAACAGTGCAGACCCAGATTAGAAGGATCCTCTAGGAAACCTCCCATATTGGTCTTCATTGTTTGCAGAGGGCATTATCTACGCGTTTCCGGCACTGAAATTGTTAATAGTCATAAAAGTTGGTGTTAATCACCTTCTTATTTTCATATAACTTTCATCATCAACTTTAGATGGAAACCATTTCAACTTGCTCACTTTGCACTGGATAGAACCTTCAGAGATACACAGTGGCATCGGTGTTGATGAAGAGCATGTATACCATTGTACCTCTGCATGTGGTCTGATTTAGAATACAGTAGAACCTGTCTTAAGCGGTCATAAAAAAGAAGTCTAATTATCGGTATGTAATGCAGGTGGTTGTTTGATCAGGTCAAGCGTAATGCAGAAAGCTCTTATAGGAGCGTTCTACATTACATTTGACCTGCATTAGGCAACCACCTATATTTTAAGACCCCTATGTTCAATAAATCAATGGCTGTTTAAGACAGGTTCTACTTTTATTTTATATCATTTGAGTCATCTTTCAGATCAAATTAAAACAAATAAAAGAACACATGAACGGAAACGATAACATCATCTAACATATATGGATACCAGATAGCGTCATATTCAGTCACGCTTTGTTAGTATGAACATCATCAGCATAACGGACTCCCTATTCGTTGAACAGACGCATCCGATGAGATTTTGCAAGGTCTGCAGCTCTATGTGCGGCGTCAGTTCATTCCTTCAAACTGGCAGACCAACTAGTTCTTACATTTCCATTGCGTGTGCCCTGTAGAGTTGTGTTGCACATGTGACATGTTGTTTTACGTAATAGCGTACGGCGTGAAGGAACTTCGCCAGTCAGCCATCTTGCATCGCGCGAGAGAAGAGGTCATTGTGTCTATAAGGCTTCTGACCGTACTCCGCTTATATTAATTTGATTTGTGCAAGGTGTGTGATATGCGGAGGGGTTTGCAAACGCATGGAGTAGAACCTGTGACTCGAAAAATTACATCAAAATGCATCCCCATTCCACAAAATGGCAGCACGCAAACACATGAAGAGCCTATATTTGATGCGGTAGATTTTGTTTTGCATTCCAAATGCTTTTGAGCCGTGCTATGGCAATTTGTGAGAGTCAGTTGCATCTCAGGTATTGAACGCGTGTTATCTCTTCTTGTAAGGTGCTATTGTACTTGTTGACTATTACAGCTGACTGTTATTAGCTCAATGTCAAATCACCCGGTGTTTCGTCCGTTAGATATTGTTACTCGTTGTCAGTCTAGAACATAGGAACACATTAATAGCTCATTGCACATGTGCCTTTCTTAGCTACGGATGTATAATGGACATGAGAGTATTTCCTGCATGACTTTCTAGGAATATGATGAAATTGAACAGGTAGCAACAACCATCCTTGTCTATATGAAATGGCTGTTCAGAAGTAGTGCTGTAAGAATATTTAGAGAGCTTGATTTATGTGTTAGTCAAATCTCTAATATGATGCCTTAAAAGACCTGTCGCATACCTTAGAGGCTTTTCTTTTGAAGGTATATATATATATACAAATGTATCTGATGCTATGAAGAAAAACAGCCCGTTGATACACGGGGTCGCTGTTATGACCTTACGACTTGTTCCACCGTAAATCCTACATACATGTATTCTGAAATCGGAATAAATTGGAATAAATACGCCTTTCTATGCCTTTGCAAACAGAGTAGACCCAGATCGGACTGATTCTACAGTATCTGAATTGGCAAACAATTCATGTGAAAATAACCTAATTGACATTCACGATGTCATCATTTCTTTCATGAATATTCATGAAGTAAAGGGCTAAGCTGAAGTGTTCTTGTGACATTTTAAAATTAATAAATTACTAACTAATCTTGACTCTTGCACATGTTATTCCAATTTCCAATAGTTTTATACAATTATATTCCATTCTAACCTCAGGAATTTGATTTGCATATCTTTATTCTCTTCAAATTTAATCATACGCATTCACGATTATTGTTTTTCGTATAGTGTTTGTGCAATATATAGACACGCTGATGCTGTTTTAAGCCAATTATTTATGGTTGTGCACTATTTAGACACTCTGATGTTGTTTTATGCGTGTTATTTATATTTGTGCAATACAGTAAAACCTCGATTATTCGAATTTTCGTTATAGAAGAATTTAGACCCTTTTAGGCAGGTGGCTGCTTAATGCATGGTGAAAGTCATGCAGAAAGCTCCTAGAGGAGCTTTCTGCATGACTTTCACCATGCATTAAGTTGCCACCTGTCTTAAAGATCGATAATAATACGTATTTTAGTGTTCGGATAATCGAAGTTTTAATTACAGACACTGTGGTGTTGTTTTATCTAATTTTGTACAGAAAACTTTCAAAAGCAGGTAACGATGAACGCACAATTTTGTTACTAAGAATACATTTTTGATATTTTTCTTCGGTAACATTTGTAATTTTACATTTTTGATTTACGTTCATGAATAAATCCAGTTATTAGCCTATTGCCCATGTAAATCCTTAAATAAAATCTTCCTGTTCAATATCCATCCAAGAATTAATGATATAATGAATATTCATTAGCTGAATGTTTATGATGGCAGGTGTACACGGGATGTTTTGGGATTGGTAGACACTGCAGAGTTAGATCTATCATAATTAAAAAGCGAAGAGAGTAGACCCAGATCAGACGGCTCCTACAGGAGCTTTCAGCATTACTTTAGACCTGTATTAAGCTGTAGCCTTGAGAAATTATTCAGGTTAGATATCGGATGACTCGAACTTCTATTATCTCGAACTAATGTGTATGGTCCCTTGAAGTTCGAGTTATCGAAGTTCAACTGTACTATCACACAATTTAAATACATATTCGTGAGGTCAGGGGTTAAGGTGTCACAAATGCTACATTTATTTTAGGTTCGCTGTGTTTTTTTCACCAGGTCATAAACCTAACCGACTTGCCGACTTTAGCTATCAGAAAAACATCTTTTGGAAATAGTACAAAATATTACATTTAAACTATTTGCACGTGAACGATAATCTGTGGGTACACGGCGTCGCATCAGGATCTGAACTATTTGTTGTCGTGGTTATGATAAACTTTATTAAATATGAAAAAATGTGAGTAACGGATTCCACATTTGCTTGACACACTAATTGTATATATGAAACTAATTAGAGGATATATGAAAAAGTCGAAAAAAAGTTGCAGACGACAGTTGATAGGCGGGATTTCAGATTCAGAAGCCAACAAAATATCACCTGGAAAACATACTGCACGAGTTTTTTAACAACATAACCTATCTACAGCGACCGTATAATGAATAAACGTGCAGGATGAAACTAATGCAGAAAGCCCCCCAAGGGAGCTTTCGGCATAACATTCGTCCTGCATTCTTAACCCATTACTCAATGAATATTCATGTAAGACATATTGACATCATGAATACTAATTAGATTATTTTTGGTAATGGTAAATGAACACAGAACATATTGGCTCTGACAGATCCTGTAGAATCAGATCTATATTGTATCATAAGCAAACAGAGCAGACCCAGATCAGACGGCTCCTATAGGAGCCGTCTGATCTGGGTCTTCTCTGTTTGTAAAGGTGTAGAAAGGTGTATTTATGGAGTAAAGGGTTTAAGCCGTTAAAGGGCCATTATCCGTTATATTGAGTTTGAATTCTTTCGCTGCCAATGTCGCACCTGTGGATACCTATGCAAACAGTTTGGATCCAGATGAGATGCCACTCGGCGTCTCGTCAGGATCCAAACTGTTTGTTACTGTGGACTATTTTTTTGAGAAAAAAAAGAAAATTGTAGTAGACGACAAAGTTTGCAGACGACAAAATATGGCAGTGAAAGAGTTACCCGTACTTGTATGCCATATGTCAAGCCACGATGAAGTAACACTACAAAATGCTCATAAACTGCGTCTACTTCTAAATTCTTGCTGATTATGTAGAACAGTTTCTTGATTTATAGACAACTGTTTTCAGTTGCCTTTCAGTTTGTGACTAGTTCAACCGGAAAATTAATTTGGGACGTCAAAACAAAAAAAGCTTTTATCTTTTATCTTGTTGAGCTAAGTTTTGTTTGCACAAATTACGCTCGGTTAATTTGTTCAAAATATGTAATTTCTATGCTAAAGTTCTCTATATATAGATAAATCACAATATCAAACAGTTTTGATCCTGATGAGACGCCGAGTTACTCGGCGTCTCATCTGGATCCAAACTGTTTGCCAGGCTATCACACTTCGTCAGTAGCATGCTAATGGTACAGCGTACGTATAGATTGGTACAATGTATAATTGATGAAAAATAAAAACTGATTAATCCAAAAGGCTTTATAAACAGTTATTATGAAATTGAATTACACGTTAAATACATCTATCTATTTCGCTGTCATGTTTTGTCGTCTGTAAAATGTACGTATCGTCTGCTTTAATTCTATTGCTTGAGTTTTCTTCCTATTTTTTTTAATTTAAAACTATAAGCACACCAAATAGACTGGACCCCGATGAGACGCCGATTTACTCGGCGTCTTATCTGGATCTAAACTGTTTGCTTATTCAATCACAGATTCGCCACAAGCAACGAAAGAGTTAATACTCTTTGCACGTTATAGCGATGAAACCGTGATTACCTATGCAAACAATTTGGATCCTGATGAAACGCCGCATAATGCGGCGTCTCATCAGGATCCAAACTGTTTGACACTTTGATCATAATCTTGCAAGGAAATGAGAGAATTTTCATTTAAATAATTGAAGCAGACGACAATTTGTTGCAGATGAAAATTTACTTCGCGTGCGAGAGTTAATGATACCAATAATAGATTACTAGTGTAAAGAAAATACGCATATTAGATATGAAACACTCGCACTTTATTTTACGGGTTTTACGAGAGTAATTAAGTTCATGCAGATAAACTGGAATGGGATATTGCCAAGTTGTCTTTGATTATCTGATTGTATGATGCGCTTCTGTAATCTTATAAAGAATACATTCTGTACTTTACCCCTTTCTCTGTTCTATGTTTATTCCAAATTTTAATACCTTCTGAATATTCATGTACAAAATAGTTATAATGAAATGTGGAAGTTGGAACATTGTAGCCATTTTTGAAAGGAAATCAACAGATCTATCAAATTCCATTTGCAAGAAGAGCAGACCCTGATCGGAAGGATCCTACAGGAGCCATCTGATCAGGGTCTACATGTACTTTGTTTGCAAATGCATGAAAAACTTGTACAAAATGACTACATGAGCATCGTTCCCTGGACGAAACACTAGGCCCTATGTAAACTATTTGTATGTCTGACAATGATGTGTCTACAATGTTCTCATACTGCTGAAACTACCTGGAGTTCTGGACGCAGAGAAATGTTAGATAAAGGTGCACACTCAAGTACTAAAATCGTCATTTCTCCACCAAACCCTATATACCTTGTGACCACTCTTTAGAATCGTCTCGAAGAGACAGACAGAGATACAGATAGAGAGACAGATAGAGAGACAGACAAACAGAGATCTCGTTCTTAAAAGACCCCGTAACGTCCTGCATCGTTTCCGTATAAAAAGTTTTCTAGTGTCCGTTGTTGGAAAGTTTACCGTACCATATCTCTCTTATGGTGACCATAATGATACTACAGTTGAACTTCGATAACTCGAACTCCAAGGGACCAAACAAACTAGTTCGAGATAACAGAAGTTCGAGTCATCCGATTTCTAATCTGAACAATTTCTCAAGGCCCAGGCTTAATACAGGTGTAAAGTAATGCCGAAAGCTCCTGTAGGAGCTTTCGGCATTACTTTACACCTGTATTAAGCTTTCACATGTGTTTTAAGATATCTGTAGAGATACATTACTGGAGCAATTCTGTATTGTCAGTTTTGGAAGGACTGAATTCTGTGTTCGAGTCATCCAGAAGTTCGAGTTATCCGAGTTCGAGCTATCGAAGTTCAACTGTATTTAGTCTTTTCAAATACTGAAGATCATCATGGCGCCTGATTAGCTTCAACGCTGTTTGTAACATAAGTCATCAAAACAGAACAGACCTGAAATTTATTTAAAAAGTGGCAATACTGGTTGATATCTTGAATATTTGTGTAGCAAATAATGTTGACCTTGATATGATCATGGGTGTAGGCCGAATGCATATGTCAAACTGACTCTTTACACGCCAAGTCTCCTTTGAAAAAAAATGTCGTCTGCTCTAATATTTTATTGTGGATACAATCATTATATCAGAGTATCCCAATAGATTGAAACCTGATTAGACACCGACTTACTTGCCGTTTTATCTGGATCCAAACATTTTGCATAGGTAGTTAGAGCAACAGATAAACGTGCGTACTCAAGTACTAGAATCGTCATTTCTCCACCAAACCCTATTTGTGACCACCCTTTAGAATTGTCCATTCGAGACGATTCTAATGAGTGGTCACAACATCAGAGTTTGGGGGAGAAATAAAGAAGTTCTTCCTGAAAATGTTTTAATTTACACATCTTATCTGGACCTCTGGACCGTAATCACGAATTCGATGCTCATGTGCAAATAATTAATTGTAGAATAAACAAAGTGATTAGCACTCTTTTTAGCTAAAATCTACGCGCACCAATGACCTTAATACACTTTTTGAGAGAACCGTTCTGTAATAGACAAATTTCCCTATTGCATTGCACCGGAACATACGTAATCTGACTGATAAGCAATTACCAAATGTCTCTGTGTGACGTCAAAGAAAATGTTGGAGATGTTTAGCAGACAATCGTGTTACATTTATAGTTTCTCACCTGTAACAGACAACTGCCAGGGTTCACTGTTCGCTCCTTACCATGATTTTGCACATGGGTTAGTAAGTTTCGACGTATCCACTGTATCAATTCGCCATAAACTTTAACCCATTCCCTGTTCTATATTTATTCCAAATTTCCTACTTAATATTTATTGACTAGATAGTTATAATGAACTATGGACGGTAGAACATTGTAGCCATTTTAGAAACTACAGAAACAGATCTATCAATTTACATTTGCAAACAGAGCAGACCCTGATCAGACGGCTTCTGTATGAAGCTTCTGGTTCTACCCTGTTTGCAAATGTGCGAAATGGGGTTTATATGAAGGAAATGGTTAATTCAGATAGTTGAAACAGATGACAAAATTCTCAGACGAACGTTATTGGTGTGGTTAAGGTTCCACAGGACTGCGTGAACTGGTTATTTTGGCATGGACGAAAAAGTAGATAACGCAGAGGTTCATATAAGATGCGTAAATTTAAACATTTTCAAGGATAGCTCCTTTATTTCTCCACCAAACCCTATACATGTACTTTGACAACTCTTTAGAATCGTCTCGGCGATTTAAATCTTTGAGAACGCATCTTTATCTGTAGATCTGATACACACTGCACCTCAAGGTCCAGTCATGCACTATATCAGCATCTCCGCTGTACCCTTCTCCTTCATAGTCTATTGTGTACATTGACAAAGATGACCAGGTTGGCATCTAGCAGTTAATCCTTTAATGTATGTAAACACTTGTTCACGAATTTGCAAACAGAGTAGACCCAGATCAGACGGCTCCTATAGGAACCGTCTAATCAGGGTCTATTCAGTTTGCTTATGGTGTAATATAGACTTGATTTTTCATTTTTTTCTGAGATAAAATATACTGTGTTCATAATTATGCCATTATCAAAAATAACTAATGCGGTTGATGTCCTTGTTTCTTACATAAATACGGAACATGGAAAGGGTTAAGACAGAATCTGGATCATTACCAGTTGATAGTGTATGCGAAGTCTCTCACTGGACATTGTGATACTGAAGGTCTCCAAAGTCTCAAAGGGTCATCTTCCACGACACACAAGTGGGAGAATGAGATGGGAATACACGTTTATATACCACGGACTATGCACATCGCTTTCCGTTTCGGATCCAGTGAATGCAGTAGAACCTGTCTTAACCAATTACCTCATAGGCTATTTTTAGATCCAACCTCTTTGAATAAATCTACCGAAAAGGAGCATTAACTACAGAAGAGGATTTTTTTAGAATTTGTAGTTTGAAACCATTGTGATAAATAGAGCATTTGCTCCTATAGGAGCAAATGCTCTATTTATCACAATGGTTTCAAAAGGTGGCTCTTACAGAGTCGTCAAAAGTCGTCAATATGAGGGAATGGATTAAGCGGTCATCAAAAAGTGGTATAATTATGGCATTATATGGATATGGTTTTACATCCTCTGTAATGGCCAATGATTTATATGTTCATGTGCTATTATGGCAGTTAATCTAACAAGAGAATCGGTAGAACCGATGGATGCTCCCCAACTGCATACAAATTTTAAGTATGAAAAATAACAAACGGCAATAACTCCTAAATTATGCAAAAGAGAGTGGTGATGCTTGTGCACTGCACTTCTCCTCGTCAAGGTCGATCTACCTATGAAGTTTCATATTGATACTTATTACAGTTTTTGTGTATTGCTCCGGCCAAAATTTAAGTATGAAAAATAACAAAGGGCAGCAACAAAGAGAGTGATGGTTCTTGTACACTGCACTTCTCCTCATCGAGATCAATCTACCTATGAAGTTTCATGTTGATATATATTACAGCTTTTTGTGTTATGTTCCGGACAAAGTTTGGACGGACAAACGGACATTCTAACGGATTGAGTGTATGTGGCTATTCTTTTGTTCCAAATAGCCACACAAACTGAAAATAAGCCACATAACACCGATGAGAACAAAGGATCTTTTGTTCTCATGTAATTATCTAGTCACATAAACAGGAATTGTTAGCGCGGACGGACGGATGGACAAAGCGGCGACTATATGCTCACCAACACCGTTGTTGGGGAGCATAATAACTACATATAGGCTCTATACTGCCACAGTAGCCTTAATGTTAGAGAAAGTAAGAGCTTGATTCGAAAACACAATACAACACAAGGTAAATGATATACAAGGCTTTGTATTTTTGAGTTCTTTTGAGTTCTTTCCTCTTTTGAAAAACAAAGAAATACAGATGAATATATAAACAAATAATTTGTTTACCAGAGTATGAAACCTCTGAGATTTCTGAACCAGTTCAATAATGGCTTTGGTGTTGCTGATGGATTTCTGCTTACATCGTTTCCACAAGACTCCTCCGAGGCAAGTGACTTCTTGCTATGACTATATGTAGGCCTATGTTCTAGCCTCCTGACATCAGCTTCAGACGAATTCTCCACACAAAACATGTTTGCTATCTGCTGTAGGTTTTCTTTAGACAATGAAGACACTCTTCCCACGGTGTCCCATGTATCTGGACTTACTCTCGCTGATGATTTTTTCTTGAACATTTCTTTAATATGGCTCTCTTTCTTTCTCTCAACCTGTGCTTTAGGTGTCTCAGTATGAACTTCGGACAGTTCCTCCAGTGTTTCTTCTGGTACCACGTCTAGAAATGAGATAAAATTTGGCCAAGGGAAACGCTTCCTGAACAGTTTCCGTCTGTTTGTTCTTTCAATGGTTTGGGGATTTTCTCGCCTCTTGTCTGCTAGTTTCTTAGCTTCAGCACTGAATTCTGCAGCAATGATTGCTAGTTCATCATCGACACTGTAAGCTGTCTGTCTGACTTTGTCAGATGAACTGTTATGCCAATCAACATCTGCAACATCTCCAACTGTGTTGTAGATAGCCACGGAAGGCAGAGAAAAGTCGGGGATTCCAAAAGTCGTATGCCTGAGCTGTGAGAACACTGGTAGATCTATTCATTTTCAGAATATTTGAAGAGCAAAGGAATTTCGTGTGTCGTACAGTTGATAGTTGTAGATACTGAAGACGTCGTCAACGACAATGGCGTCATGACGTATCATAAGGAAGGTTACGCCATTTAAACGTCAGCGAACGCCTCAATCGTAACTATTCGGTATTTTCCGGCAAGCTTGGAAATGTACATGTGTAATGGAAACGGAAATAACTGTTGCCATTGTTTTATTATTCAAGTAAAGTGACTTATTACACATATTATAGTACAGTATAGAACTAATGCATACAAGGTCCTTTTCCGAGCTTGTCGGTAACCGCCAAGTATTTCCGATTGGGGTGTTCCGCTTGTTTCATAGTTCTTATAGCCGATGTTTCCCGAGTGTGACATACGACTTGGATATTCAACACCCTAGAATAAAGCGGGCTTAAGCGGTTGATTTTCGTAAACTCTTTTAACTCATTTTCTCCTATACTATTTTAGACCCAACCTCTTTGAATGAACCTACCGAAAAGAAGCATTAACTAACCGAAAAGAAGCATTAACTAGGGAAAAGTAACATTTTAAAATTATGCAATGAAGAAAATATTCCAGACGGAGAGAGAAATTCGGGAGAGAATGAAAGAACATTTCGGTAATGTAAGAAGTCAATACACAGACATTTTGGAGTCGGTGGTCATAGCAGTGATGATGTTAGATTTGTAGTTTTAAAAAGGGATGTTCAATGCATGTAGAATGGAAAGACAGATCCATGAAACTGATTGGATATGGAGGCTGAGAACTTACAAACCATTTAACGGTTTATGCGCCTTTCTACACCTTTGCAAACAAAGTAGACTCAGATAAGATGGCCCTTGTAGGAGAAGTATGTCCATGGGATCTGTTCTGTTTGCATGTGGTAGCTTAACCCGTATTGACGATTTTTGACGACTCTGTAAAAGTCACTTTGTGAAACCATTATGATAAATAGAGCATTTGCTCCTATAGGAGCAAATGCTCTATTTATCACAATGGTTTCAAACTACAAAATTCTAGTTTTCCTTTTCTCTAGTTCATGCTCCTTTTCGGTAGATTTATTCAAAGATGTTGGATCTAAAAATAGTCTATGAGGTAATGGGTTAATGCAGGTCAAAAGTAATGCAGAACACTCCTAATAGGAACTTTCAGCATTACTTTTGCCCTGCATTAAGCAACCACCTGCTTTTAAAGACTCCTATGTTCAATAAAGGACTGACCGCTAAGACAGGTTTTTACTATATCCTGATCTGGAAGTTGTCTAGTTTTGCCCCCTGGAGCCTCTTTACACATGCATCTGTTATTCATCATTTCTCATGCGACCTTTGCAGTAGTCGTCTACTGCTGAACAGGCGAGCACCGCGGTTGGTCCGTTGCATGTCAGGTAGTAGCCCGTCCATGAGTCAAGGCATGCTTAACTAAAGAGAGTATGACCAAAATCAGGCTAAGTCCTAATTTACGATAATCACTACTACTCGGACAGTCCAAGTTATCGCCCATTCTAGTGTACAGCAATAAAGGCTAACTAAGCGCGACAGAAATTATCGTAAGTTCTGACAAACGATGATCGCAACTTTCAGTTGTAACTTTCAGTTGTAACTTCCAGTTGTAACTTTCAGTTGTAACTTCCAGTTGTAACTTCCAGTTGTAACTGCCAGTTGTAACACTTTCAGTTGTAACTTTCAGTTGTAACTTCAAGTTGTAACTTTCAGTTGTAACTTCAAGTTGTAACTTTCAGTTGTAACTTCAAGTTGTAACTTCCAGTTGTAACTTTCAGTTGCGATCATCGTAGGTTAGAACTTATGATAATTTCTGTCGTACGAGAACTGGACATCAACGACTGCAACCTGACAAGTATAGGATGAGGAACGCACGAATTCGGAACAAAACGCATGACTACGAGAGGTACCCAGCTTATTTTTTAACAAAACTAAAATAACAGTAAAAGCTTACCTGAATACATTTCATTGTAACAAATGCTCAATATGGGACCCTTGGCGGTTGTGTATCATCCTACAACGATTTGGCCATGATTTCAAAGTCGTATTTATGGTTTCCTGGTCAAGTTTGTGTCACTCGTCCTTAAGAGCTCATTCGAGGACAACAAGAGTGTTTATTTGTCATTTCTGCAGACGATGTTTAAGTTCATCCCAGATACAAAAGTCCAACGGGGCAGCATCGGGGAACTTCTGCATCTATTCTTCAGGCGTTTCGGCTCTTTATGAAATTCAGGGTATGTTTATAGGTGTGGCTAGATTCACTGTCCTGATGGAATGCCATAGCTTTCGGTCCCTTTGGAAACAGTCTAGGAACATCTTTCTCAAAAAATGCTTCAGAACTGTGTTAATGTAATACCCAAGAGTTCATTTTGATTCCTTTATCGATAATGCAAATCTCCGTCTTGCCTCTACAGGATACACCGGTCCACGTCATGAAGCCGCGGACTAAAACATCACGTTTAACAAACTTCAATTTGACCCACCTTTTCCACCATTTTCTGAGGTAGTGTAACAGGCTTCCTGTTACCCAGGTTCTTTCCAGTAGTAAATGACAACGAAACTTAGTCTAGGGTTTCATCTTTTATTTCTAGTTACCCTAAATTCAGAGTTATTACAACGAGACCTACAAAGAAGTAAAGTAAAGAAAGAGAAAGAGAGAGAGGGGTGGCTTGCAGTGACAAACAGGTAAAAGCTACCTTCGGCTGTCCAGAGCAAAAGCAATGAATCTTGAAAATGTCAGTCCTTATATAGCTATAAGTTACACAAGGCATGAGGAATCCCATGCTGCACAATGATGTGTACAGCACGGGTTTCCACACGCTGTGTATAGCTATACAAGGACTGAAAGGCTTAGAGCCAGTGCAAAGTAACTCATTGACCCCTGGAACTTCAAATGGACTATTCCAGTTATAATAAGATCTAGTCAACAATGACAACTTAGGGATGATTTCACAACTTATAATGCAAATTGACAAACAGGGCAGAACCTGATCAGAGGGCTCACGTGCAAGCCCTCTGATCTGGGTTTACACTGTTTGCACTTAAAATAAACGTGTGTATATGTGGCTCTAGGGGTAAACATGTTAAAGGTAAATATAAACTGTCAGGTTAAAGGTTTATGTACTGCTAAAGATGATTCCTGCTACACTTCCCCCACCTTAAGACAAATTTTATTAAAAGAAAATTTTCGAAATCAACTATAAGCAGCAGGAATTATCCTCAAACAGACAAAATGTTTAATGTTGCTATGAAAATAAAGATAACCGCTTAGAAATATAACCTTATACAAAATTCTATGACACTATGCTTATTTAAATTCACTGTCCTTTTGTTGATAATTCCAAACTGATGAGTCCTAAAAATTAAGAATGTTTAAATGTTCACTTGTGCTTAAATTTCTTCCCAATAACATGGTCCCCAACAAGAACGGCCTCCTCATCTCTGCAAACGCCGTCCCCAGCAGTAACCAGACTGTTACCTTCTGTTGATTGGGCCCTCCTTTTGGCTGCCAGTCTTTCTTTGTGTCTGGGCCGGTAAGGCTGTGTGCATTTTGGGTCCACGTAATGCTTGTTGGAAATAGACATCTCATTGACTCCACCCTCCATCTTGTGCTGTTTCCTCTGGTGGTTTTTAACATTGTCTCTCCGACCAAACTGTCGGTTGCAGTTAGGGCACTTGTATATGGTTATGAAGGGCTTGTGTTTGCTTGTCCAGTGACGCATAAACGACATGTGCGACGAGTATAAGGATCCCGGACGAGCCCCCAAAATGTAACAGGCTTCCTGTTACCCAGGTTCTTTCCAGTAGTAAATGACAACGAAACTTAGTCTAGGGTTTCATCTTTTATTTCTAGTTACCCTAAATTCAGAGTTATTACAACGAGACCTACAAAGAAGTAAAGTAAAGAAAGAGAAAGAGAGAGAGGGGTGGCTTGCAGTGACAAACAGGTAAAAGCTACCTTCGGCTGTCCAGAGCAAAAGCAATGAATCTTGAAAATGTCAGTCCTTATATAGCTATAAGTTACACAAGGCATGAGGAATCCCATGCTGCACAATGATGTGTACAGCACGGGTTTCCACACGCTGTGTATAGCTATACAAGGACTGAAAGGCTTAGAGCCAGTGCAAAGTAACTCATTGACCCCTGGAACTTCAAATGGACTATTCCAGTTATAATAAGATCTAGTCAACAATGACAACTTCGGGATGATTTCACAACTTATAATGCAAATTGACAAACAGGGCAGAACCTGATCAGAGGGCTCACGTGCAAGCCCTCTGATCTGGGTTTACACTGTTTGCACTTAAAATAAACGTGTGTATATGTGGCTCTAGGGGTAAACATGTTAAAGGTAAATATAAACTGTCAGGTTAAAGGTTTATGTACTGCTAAAGATGATTCCTGCTACAGTAGCATACTTTTCTTCGCCCATAAGCAAAACATAGCTTCATCAGAAGTGGCAAAGTGTTTCCACTGATTAAATTTCAGTCTCAGATAAAAAAGGATCGGACCAAGCTTCTGGGTTTGTGCTATTTTGAGTTGATGAACTGAACTTTGCACTTTTTTTTGTAGTTTTGCTCTATAGCTCACTTAGACAACCCCAGCTTCGATGTAATCTCTCTGAGTTTGCGGGTTCACTTTGGCAATCGAAGGGCCAACCTTGCGTATAATGTCCGGCGTGGCCGCTGTAGTCCGTTTCATGGACGTTGTAACCCGATTTAATAGCGAATGTTCCTCATGAAGCACAAAGAAATGATATAATCCATTGTTTTAAGCTCCTTTTAAAGACTTCTATAAGTCTGATTAGTTCTCAATAGCCCTAACGCGACACCCCACTTTGTCACAGATTTTCTTACGCACCATTTTGAAAACGAGGTAAAATCTGTATGTAAACTTAAGTACATGTATGGATAAGCTATAACACAGCTGATAACATATACAAAACTCGACCATCTCGTGCATGTACTTGACAGCGCACGATTTTCTTTTGTTCAGAAATAATCTGGGCATCTCATCGTAGCGCACAATAACCGTACCACAGCATTTATAAGTGTCCGTTTTAAATTGTGTGCATACACAAAATTTTCCACCGGACTGAACGGATCTAACCCATCAAGAAATGAATTCCCGACCGAGAAACGGACAAAAAAACACGTGCGAACGGAGACTTTTGCTATTCTTCGGACGTCCGTTAATGCTATCCGTCAAAGTGTGAATGTTGCATTAGTCTTAAAGCACTTGAAAACTCGCAGTTGAATGAATGAATGAAAGAATGAATGAAAGAATGAAGGACTCGCAGTTGAATGAATGAATGAATGAAAGAAGGAAGGAAAATGAATGAATGAATCGTTTAAAATTGCGTTTGTCAACCATTCTCTTTGAAAAGCGCCATAGTGTCAAACAGTTTTTATCCTGATTATTTTTCCGAGTTTGTATGTGTTTAATCTTGGCTGGGTCCAAACTGCTTACAAAGGATATATATCACAAATTCGCCCATATTGCAGAAAAGAAATAGTTTGTTGCGAATTTACAGTTCTGCTCAATTGTTTTTTTTTAGATTTCAGCTTAGGGTAACTTTTCTTTAAGGTTGAGTCTTAAACTAGTCCATGTAGGAATGTTTTTATAAAGTTTAAACCAACGGACAATAGTGCTATATATATATGACATTTCATTGTTTGAACGTTGGTTTTGCATATAAATCACGTTTACTCTTACTTTTCATATAAGCCCTGCTTTCAGATAAATGTACAAATGTCCAGATAAGATGAGTAAATTTAAACATTTTCAACAATAGCTAATTTATTTCTCCACCAAACCCTATATTGTGACGATTCTACAGAGTAGTCACAGTAAAGGGTTTGGTGGAGAAATGACGATTTTAGTATTTGGGTACGCACAGGTCTACATCTGTAACTCTGAATGTGACCATTTCCTCAACCAATTTTAATACTTTATTTCAATTACTACGCGAGTTGTCGCTATGACTACACACTTCATTGAAATTCAGCGAAAGTTTACACACTATTGGACAATGAATCTAAATTTGTACATATAATTCTGACACGCAAAACACAAGTGGAAAACGAGATAAAAATGGCGTTGCAATTCTTTTCGAACACCCCTCGTAATGTTTCCGTATTGTTCGTTCATGGTCGTAGATGATATACGCTTTCAGTACAATGTAGGATAACGATCTAAGCTGCTTTCTGACGACCTAGTACCGCAATGCACGTGATGCACGGTTGCAAATTATTATATTTCTTGTTCATTGCACTAGAAACGCGAATGTTCCACTCTCTTCACCGGAATGTTTATACAGCATGAAAGTGCAGATTGCAATTAACCATTTATTAACTGCTATGGACGTTTTTGTGACGACATTTCAAAATAGTTTGGATCCAGATAAGACGTGGGATAATTCGGCGCATAAAACAAGATTCCAACTGTTTGACACTCTGATATATTTTTTGAAAAGAAATTGCAGGAAAGTGTTATTTTAGAAAGGTAGCAGACGACAAATGTTGCAGACGACAGTTACTTAGTGTTGGAAGGGTTAACCCTTACTGTGTGGGACACGATCACGAATGTCCTTTGCAAACAGTGTAGACCCAGATGAGAGGGCTCCTAGAGGAGCCCTCTGATCAGGGTCTGCACTGTTTGTCATGCTACACTTTTCTTTAGAAACATCCCTTAATATTCACCATAAGATTGACCTGTTTGAATTTTGGAATAGTCCATTTGAAAAGTGAGTGTTGTAAGGGTTGATGTAGCTGTTGCTGCTGCAGTGAAGTGTGCAGCGCTTCTGCAGCTAGACTAATTATATACAATGTTTTACCACCGTAATATAATACCATTGCTTAGAATCGAATAGACACTTATAGTAAACCATTTCTAATGCAGGCACTCAAAGGAAGAAACATCGCCAGTGCTTATGGCAGGTGTACTACATCTGTAGCTCTTAATCATTTCCCTGTAGAGTAGGCCTATTCATGTAGGGCATAATGACACCATGAATATTTATTAGCTAATATTTTATAATGGTTTATGTACATAGAAGGTTTTGGTATTGGTAGAGAAATCTATAAAAATCAACAGCAAACAAAGCTGATCCTGATCAGACGGCTCCTACAGGAGCCGTCTGATCAGGGTCTACACTATTTGCAACCGCGTGAAAGAGCGTTTATATAAGGTTTAACCATTTACTCCATAGATATATATGTAAGAAATAATGCCATTATGGATATCAGTTAGCTGAGTTTGTATTTTGGCTCAGAAACAAGAGATTATTTTGCTATCATAGAAACTATAGAATACTGAATTGTATACATGTATATATATTATTTTACAAGCAAACAGATAGTTCGATATCTATATTAGCCAAAACATTTAGTGTCTGTGTGCCATCATAAATATTCAACTAATAGCCATGATATCATTATTTCTTGCATAAATATTCATGAGAAAATGGGTTAAGAGCAATCCCTTGAATACTCCCTAAACAGATGTAGGTCCTACTAATTGGTTTCCTCTGATTTTGTCGTTGATCTCTTTGCACTGAATAGCAAATTTAACTTTAAATATCAAGAATCATCAAGTGATTGTTGCATTTGTTACATACTTTGACTTCTATTGAATTAGTTAATGTTTAGAGTTAAAAGAAAAGGATATTTCTTTATGTGACAAATCAATTAACCACATCTCGTTGAAATACAAGAGAAATAACAGAGTAATCCAACTGAAAGGACATACTTCTCATTTGGTATACCTTTTTGTTTATCCATCAAAGAGACGCACCATATATATAATTATATTTATTTCCAAATGGCGTGTCTACCGGTTACCAGTTACGCCGTACATATACAGCTAACTAATTGAATTGAAACGATAACTTAATTTATGAGAGTCAAATAACTTGGAAAACCTCACAATATTTGTTTTAACACATTACCCTCTAGTGAGGCATTTTTGCGCCTCTATAAAATTCAAATTGTGAAACCATTGTGATAAATAGAGCATTTGCTCCTATAGGAGCAAACGCTCTATTTATCACAATGGTTTCAAACTACAAAATTCTAAAATTTTCCTTTTCTCTAGTTAATGCTCCTTTTCGGTTGATTAATTCAAAAGGGTTGGGTCTAAAAATAGCCTAGGAGATAATGAGTTAACCCTTCTCATGCTTTCAAAAACAATGTCAGCTGAAAACAGTATTACAATCAATTTTTAAAAACATTATCCAGTTGCCTTAACCCTTTCCCTCATATAAACGTGTTTTCAAGCATTTGCAAACAGAGTAGACCCTGATCAGACGGCTCCTAGAGGAGCCGTCTGATCAGGGTCTGCTCTGTTTGCTACTAGAATTCGATAGATCTGGTTCTTTAGTTTCTAAAATGGCAACAATTTCCAATATCCCTTATTTCAGTATAACTATTTTGTCCATGAATACTCAGTAGGTATTGAACTTTTGAAACAAACATAGAACAGGGAAAGGGTTAATTGTTTGAGAAACTATAGACAGGGTGAATCCTAGGTTTCAGGACCTGCAGCTGAAACGATTATCTTTGAATGTTTCACTACATAGCCAAATATGAAAGTAAGTAGTTTCATAAGGTTACTATGGCAACTAGAATGCCGCAGAGATAACTTATAATCGAAGACATCTGATAGAGGAATATACTCAATGATAATTCCCAAGTTGAATTTGAGAGTTAAGGGGAGATGTTCTTTGACCCTTTATCTGGTGGAGACGATTTTTGATGCCTTTGCAACCCGAGTAGACCGAGATCAGACCGTTCCAACAGGAGCCCTCTGATCAGGGTCCGCTCTGCTTGCTTTTGGAATTATATTGAGCTGAAAGTAGTTTTTGTCATGGGCAAGACAAGCTGTCATGAATATCAGGTGAAAGGTTTAAGTAATTCTTAACCCATTCCCTCATATTGACGACTTTTGACGACTCTGTAAAAGTCACTTTGTGAAACCATTATGATAAATAGAGCATTTGCTCCTATGGGAGCAAATGCTCTATTTATCACAATGGTTTCAAACTACACAATTCTAAAATGTTCCTTTTCTCTAGTTAATGCTCCTTTTCGGTAGATTTATTCAAAGGTGTTGTATCTAAAAATAGCCTATGAGGTAATGGGTTAACGACGGACGGTGAAAGAAGCAAGTAAGTTCAGTCCTAATGAGTTGGTCTTCGTTCACTCTATTCCTTCTAAACGTAAAAGAATTTGGCATACAAAGTGGATTATTAGTATCATGGGTGATGTTTAGTGGCGTTACACTATTCCAATTCTAAACATATTGTCAGGAGTACTTAGAAAACCTAGGTAAAATAGTTTCTATTTGTCCTCATTGACCCATTCCCTCCTATACTATTTTTAGACCTAATCTATTTGAATAAATCTACCAAAAAGGAGTATTTACCACAGAAAAGGGAAACTTTTAGTATAGTTTTGAAACCTTTGTGATAAATAGAGGCGTCAAAGGGCGTCAGTAGGAGGGAGTGGGTTAAAAGGCGTCAGTAGGAGGGAATGAGTCAAAATGTGCCTGTAGGAGGGAATGGGTCAAACCGCGTCAGTAGGAGGGAGTGGGTTTAAAGGCGTCAGTAGGAGGGAATGAGTCAAACCGCGTCAGTAGGAGGGAATGGGTCAAACCGCGTCAGTAGGAGGGAGTGGGTTTAAAGGCGTCAGTAGGAGGGAATGAGTCAAAATGTGCCTGTAGGAGGGAATGGGTCAAACCGCGTCAGTAGGAGGGAATGGGTCAAACCGCGTCAGTAGGAGGGAATGAGTCAAAATGTGCCTGTAGGAGGGAATGGGTCAAACCGCGTCAGTAGGAGGGAATGGGTCAAACCGCGTCAGTAGGAGGGAATGAGTCAAAATGTGCCTGTAGGAGGGAATGGGTCAAACCGCGTCAGTAGGAGGGAATGGGTCAAACCGCGTCAGTAGGAGGGAATGGGTTACCCGTTATTTCGCTATTTATCACATATTTTTCGCTATTCGCAACCTGGCTCGCATTTGTAAATAGTTAGTAGCTCTGTAACGCGAGTAACGCGGTGTCTCATCAGGATCCGAGCTGTTTGACACTTGGTCAATGGTTTCTCAACAGCTTGATCGAATCGAAAGCAGCCAAAAATGCATCTGGATAACCCATTCCCTCATAGGCTATTTTTAGACTCAACCTCTTTGAATAAATCTACCGAAAGGGAGCAGAAACTAGAGAAAAGGAATTGTTTTAGTTTGTGTAGTTTGAAACCATTGTGATAAATAGAGCATTTGCTCCTATAGGAGCAAATGCCCTATTTATCACAATGGTTTCAACAGGTGACTTTTACAGAGGCGTAGAAAGACGTATTTATGGAGGAAAGGGTTAATCTCTGAGCAGACATTTTTTTCACAGCTGGATATGGATTAACCCTTTACTCCATGGACATTCATGAAAGAAATGATGACATCATGAATATTAATTAGATTATTTTTTAAAATGGCATACCAACACATGGAATGTTTGCCATAGCAGAAACTAGAGAATCAGATCTATATCATTCCATAAGCAAACAGAGCAGACCCTGATCAGACGGCTCCTGTAGGAGCCGTCTGATCTGGCTCTACTCTGTTTGTAAAAGCGCGGAAATTGTTTATATGAAAGGGAAAGGGTTAAAAGAATGAGTGGCAATGGGTGATTACAACTTGAAAGCTGAACGTAAATCACTCATTTGTTTAATTGGACACTTAAGGCTGTTTAAAAAAGTTAATCTTTTCAACACTTAGTAACCTTCGTTCGCTACACCATTCCAGCTGGCTTGCGGTATGTCGGCGGTTCTACCCGGATGCTCTTCAATGCAGTTTGTCCCATGCACTGAATAAACGTTGGGGTCTTCCTCTACATGTAATTAGCTGGACGCCGTAATATGACTGAAATACTGTTAAAGCGACGTAAAACCCGATAAAAACAAAACAATTATAATAGATCTGTGTGCATATGTCATTGTATAAACTCAGTTAATAAATACTCACGATGCCATTAGTTCTAACATGACTAGTCTACACGGAAAGAGTTAACCCATCCCCAATAGTCTGTTTTTAGACTCAACCTCTTTGAATAAATCTACAAACAAGAGGGCCAGAATGGCCCTGAAGCGCTCACCAGACAATCAGAGGAGAAGATTTTCACTATATGTTTCTATAGAAAATTAGCCTGCCCTGGGGCGGGGCTAATTTTGACCCAAGAGGCACAATTTATATAACTTTTGTAGAGGACCTGAACATGATGCTATGTGCCAAATATGAAAGCTCAGAACCTTCCAGTTTCAGACGAGAAGATTTTCAAAGTTTTCACTATATGTTTCTATTGAAAACTGGCTACCCCTGGGGCGGGGCCAATTTTGACCCCAGGGCCATAATTTATATAACTTTTGTAGAAGACCTGAACATGATGCTATGTGCAAAATATGAAAGCTGAGAACCTTCCAGTTTCAGAGAAGAAGATATTCAAAGATTTCACTATTTGTTTCTATTGGAAACTGCCCACCCCTGGGGCGGGGCCAATTTTGACCCGGGCCATAATTTATGTAACTTTTGTAGAGGACCTGAACATGATGCTATGTGCCAAATATGAAAGCTGAGAACCTTCAAGTTTTTAGAGGTGAAGGTTTTCAAAGTTTTCACTATTTGTTTCTATAGAAAACTGCCCACCCCTGGGGCAGGGCCAATTTTGACCCCAGGGCCATAATTTATATAAATTTTGTAGAGGACCTAAACATGATGCTCTGTGCCAAATATGAAAGCTGAGAGCCTTCCAGTTTCAGAGTAGAAGATTTTCAAAGATTTCACTATTTGTTTCTATTGAAAGCTGCCCACCCCTGGGGCGGGTCAATTTTGACCCCAGGGCCATAATTTATATAACTTTTGTAGAGGACCTGAACATGATGCTATGTGCCAAATATGAAAGCTGAGAACCTTCTGGTTTCAGAGAAGAAGATTTTCAAAGTTTTCACTATATGTTTCTATTGAAAACAAAGCACCCCTGGGCGGGGCCAATTTTGACCCCAGGGGCATAATTTATATAGAGGACCTAAAGATGATACTATGTGCCAAAGATGAAGGCTGAGAACCCTGTAGATTCAGAGGAGAAGATTTTTAAAGGTTGAAATTGTTGACGACTGACGACGGACGAAGCACGACGGACGACGCACGCCGACGGACGACGGACATCAGGCAATCACAAAAGCTCACCCTGAGCACTTTGTGCTCTGGTGAGCTAAAAAGGAGCATTTACCAGAGAAAAGGAACATTTTAGAATTGTGTAGTTTAGAAACCATTGTGAGCCTATGGAGCAAATGCTCTATTTATCACAGTGGTTTCAAAAAGTGACTTTTACAATGGCGTAGAAAGGCGTATTTATGGAGGAAAGGGTTAAATATACTAGTTGGGTTCAATACTCAAGATACGCCTTTCTTCCATTTCTGTTCAAAAACAGTGAGTATAAACGAGATCCTGCACAAGACGCCGAGTTATCTAGATTCCGTTTTCAAATGTCTATACATTAAAACCTCTCTAAACCAGACGTTAAATTTAGTATATAAATATGTCTTGGAGACAGGTGGCAGCTAAATGCAGGATGAAAGTCATGCAGAAAGCTCCTATATTTCTTCATGACTTTTACCCTGCATTAAGCAGGCTACTGCCTAAAAATATCTGAATAATTCTTCTCTACTAGAATTCCCGTTTATAGCGGTTTACTGTGTATTGGTACACAGTGTTGAAAAAGTTTTGTTTGCGTGTCATTTTTACGTCGCCGTAACGATAGTTTAGTCATATCGCGACGTTCAGTTACTTAATTGGAGGAGGAACATCCCGGAGCTTTGTGTATGGAACAAATTGCATTGTTCTCTGAGCAGAAGACCACCGATCTATCGCAAGCCAGTTGGAAGGCGTCTCGTCTGGATCCAAGCTGTTTGACACTTTCAATAGTTTCTAAACAGCTTGATCGAATCATCAGTAACTAGAAAACTGTGTCTGTAAGGCATGTAACGATGTCCCCGTGGTGGTGCTTGCCTAACTGCACGTAAAATTCCTAGGTCATTTGACCTTGACATTGGGCTTGCGGGCAGCATGGGCTGGGTGCGCAATGAAAGTATGGATGGTGCTTAATGTGTATATGCAAGTCCATGCTCATAGCTATTGCATGTATAGTGGTTAGTGAGATATAAGACAATGGAAAAAACTGTGACGTATAAGCGTGACACACAGACAGACGGACGGACAGGTGCAAAACATAATGCCCAGACTATCGTCAACGGCGTCTCATCAGGATCCAAACTGTTTCATATCATTATTGCTGCATGCATTTTGGTAGACAAATTGATCATAGCTTGATTTTTGAAAAAGTAGTAGGTGAAAAATTCTGTAAAAATCATTTGCTCAGCATGCAGGCTAAAGGTTAAACTCCATCTTGCTGGTACTCCTTGTTGACGCTTTTACTGCATTCTATTATAGAACCACAGTAAAACCTGTCCTCCGCGTCCATTCATTTATTGAACACATGAGTCTTAAAACATGTGGTTGCTTAACGCAGGACAAATACAGAAAGCCTTCTGCAATATTTTTGACCTGTATTAAGCTACCACCTGCCTTGCAGACCCATAATTAGACCACTTTTTGATGACCGCTTAAGACATGTTCCACTGTAAATGATATATCTTTTCTCAGATAATTTGTAGTACAGAATTTATTTCAAGAAAAAATATTCCAAGTGCTACATACTTGAAAAGCAATGCAAGTGTATAAAAATGCTTGTTCTCTGGTCTGTATCTATGAGAGCTGAAACAATCAGGGAGCCATGGTAACATAAATATGTACCTTCTTCCGAAGATTGGTGTTTTGGATGGTATCCACAGGCATAGGTAACATGGGTAAATTAAAACTTTTGTTTCAAATCCTTTAGTTCTCTACCAAACCCTATAGAGTGGCCACTCTTTAGAATCGTTTCTTCGAGATGATTCTACATTGTGGTCAAAACATAGGATTTGGTGGATAAATGACAATTCAACCCTTTCTTTCATATATGTCTTTTCACGCACTTGCAGAGTAGACTCCAATAGGAGCCGTCTGATCAGGGTCTGATCTGTTTGCTTATGGACTTTTATAGATCGGTTTATTTTGTTTCTAAAATTGCTACAATGTTCAACTTTCCATATTTCATTATAACTATTTTGTCCATGAATATTCAGTAGGTATTGGAATTTGGAAGAAACATAGAACAGGGAAAGGGTTAAGTATTTGAAATATGACTAGTATATTTGAAATACCTCCTTTATATATGGGTCTTCCTTTTACCTATAGCTTTGGTACCTCATTAGGATCCATCCTACCTATAAACTTTTATCAATAATTCACCTAAAATGTTGAAAGACAAACTCCACATTCACAACAGGTATGCTATCCGGGCAACATTTCTTTTCTCAATTTTGCTTGTTTGCCTTTTGAGGACAACACAAAAATCACAAACAGAAAATACAGTGAAAAATAGTTCTTTTTTTATTTCACCAATTTACATACAATATATACAAATAAATGGATGATGCAATATTTAAGGCTTTTTCATCCTTCAGATCTTTTCAGTCACCCACCTGTACGTTGTACTTAAATATTTCCCTATTCTATATTCATATAAAGAAAATAATGACATCATGAATATTAATGAGCCAAACTATTTTAAATCATTACTAACGAAGGATTTTTTGACTGTGGCAGAGAGCGTAGAATTAGAGCTATATAATTCCAAAAGCAAACAGAGTATAGTCCTGTAGGAGCCGTCTGATCTGGGTCTACTTTATTTGAAAAGGCGAAAAAAAGTGTTTATATGTAGTGTTTATATAAAATGATTTAATCTCACAGCTATTTCTATATCATGAACGATATGATCAGCTTAAGAATCTGGACTCTGACCAGACTCCAATCTCATTTGAATCAAAACTACAGTAAAACCCCTCTAATGCGACCACTTAATGAACAAACATGGCTGTCTTCATAAGCAGGTGGTTGCTTATTGCAGGACGAAAGTTATGCAGAAAGCTCCTATAGGAGCTTTCTGCATAACTTTCATCCTGCATTAAGCTACCACCTGCCTTTGCCACTGTGAATTATGCCCCTTTTTGGTGGTCGCTTTAAAGGGGTTTTACTGTAATTGGAATGTTATTACAAATTCATCGCTTGCATAGAACATGTTATACACACTTCTGCGTAAAGAAAACCCTTTATCTGATAAATATTCATGTAAGAAATGGGCTCCTCCCTTTCGGAATAATAATTAAACAAAAAATTGTTTAAACAAGATGTGTTTGTAAAACATGATGCACCCAGGATTTGACCTTTGGCCTCAATGTATGACCTCGACCTTAAAAAGTCATCCCTAAAAATGTTCACCTCCATAAGTTGCACATGCATGCCAAATTTGAAGAATGTATGTGCAATGGCTACAAAAGTATTGCCAACGTTAAAGTTGGGAACAAACCAATTACCCAACCAATAGACAGTCAGAGCAAAAAAACCCCAGGGCATAATAAAAATTACCACTAAAGAAAATGATTTGATGACAAACAGTGCAGAACCTGATCAAAGTGCTCCCTCAGGAGCCCTTTGATCTGGGTCTATACTGTCTGCAAAGATCGTATATACCTGGTTCCCCCAAAGGGTTAAATGCACAAACATTATCCCTTTCCCCGTTCTAAATTTAGGCCATTTTTTAGTACCTACTGAATATTAATTAACAAAATAGTTATAAAGAAATATGGAAGGTGGAGCATTGTAGACATTTTAGAAAGCAAAGAAACAGATCTATTAAACTCTATTAGCAAACAGAGCAGACCCTGATCAGATGGCTCCTCTAGGAGCCATCTGATCTGGGTCTTCTCTGTTTGCAAATGCGTGAAAACACGTTTATATGAGGGAAAGGGTTAAAATACAATATCATTTTAGAGAAAAAGAAATCCTTTTAAAGGGTAAGGAAACAAAGCAAAGCTTAGAGGCCAGCCATCCTGCCAGAAAGAGTCATAAGACAGAAAGAGTCCTACAAAAATTTAAACAAATTTATATCAAGATATAAACTAAGACGCATGTGGCAGCAGACCTTGAACCTGCCCTACAGCAACAGAGAGTATCAGTTTGTTGAATTTTCTCCTAGTTTCAGCTTAACACATTACCTGATAGAGACGCCCGTGCAAATAGAGCACACCCAGATCAGATGGCTCTGATAGGATCTGTCTCACCAGAGTCTGCTCTGTTTGCTAATCGAATTATATAGATCTGATTCTAAAGTTTCTGAAATAGGCAAACAAGAATTTATTGCTCATATGCCCTAATATAATTTCAGTTAATATATACTCCTGAAGTCATGAAATCTTGTATAAATATCTGTCAGGTATATGGTTAAATTCACTATCCGCTTGTCGAACAGTTTGAATCCAGATGAGAAACCGAGTTACTCGGCATATGATCGGGATCCAACAGTTTGCACAAGTAATATCTACATTGTTCATCGCATACTAAAAGTTGAGCACGTCGACGACAGAATGATTAAACAATAGAATGCAAATATAAACTGTTTTGTACTTTTGTATGAATCATGCAAACACATGCATCTGTTCAAAGAGTCTTTACTATAGCATTGTTCTAGAACCTTAGCCTGCTGTAGAAATAAAGTCTGCTCAAAATCTCATCTGGAGCAACTTTTAACCCATTACGTCATAGGCTATTTTTAGACACAACCTCTTTGAATTAATCTACCGAAAAGGAGCAAACTAGAGAAAAGGAAACTTTCAGAATTTTGTTGTTTGAAACCATTGTGATAAATAGAGCATTTGCTCCTATAGGAGCAAATGCTCTATTTATCACAATGGTTTCATAAAGTCACTTTTACAGAGGCGTAGAAAGGCGTATTTATGGAGTAAAGGGTTAAAGAAATTTAATTTGAGAATTGGAGCAGATGACAATAGTTGCAAACCAAAAAATACTTTTGTTTTAAAAAAGAGTTTATTACTTCCTACTGGTTCAAGTTTTTCAGAAACAATTCAGGGATTGTTTAATGACCTGCAGCTTGATGAGATGCCAAGTTGCTTGGCATCTCATCTGGATCCATGCAACAGACATACAGGTCGTGTTCTTCAACCCATTCCCACATTCTGACACCATTTGACACCTCTGTACAGTCTACATCATGACATGTCACTTTTTGAAACCACTGCGATAAATAGAGCATTTGCTCCATAGGATCAAATGCTCTATTGATCGCAAAGGTTTCAAAACAACACAATTCTAAAATCATCCATTTTTTTCAAGTAAATGCTCCTTTTCTGCAGGTTAGATCTAAAAATAGCCTATGAGGGAATGGGCTAATTCTTGAATGCATATGATGTAAATCAGAATTGCAAGAAATCAGAATTTGGGCAGCCATAATTGTTTTTAACATGTTATCAGTTTATATAGACATAGTAATACATCATTATCCAAGACTTATTAAATCCTATGCTAAATTCTGGATGAAAATGAAATAAAAAATCTTTCAGCATGCAATGTGCCAATCTGGGATTTCTCTAAACCGGAATTTTAATAAAGGAGAATTTAAGTCCTTATTGGCAGGTGATTGCTTAATGCAGGGTTAAAGTCATGCAGAAAGGAGCGCTCCTAGAGGAGCTTTCTACATGACTTTCACCCTGCATTAAGCTGCCACCTGTCTCTAAGACTGATTTTTATACTAAATTAACCCATTACCTTATAGGCTATTTTAGATCCAACCGCTTTGAATAAATCTACCGAATAGGAGCATTAACTAGAGAAAAGTAATTTTGTTTTAGAATTTTGTAGTTTGAAACCATTGTGATAAATAGAGCATTTGCTCCTATAGGAGCAAATGCTCTGTTTATCACAATGGTTTCACAAAGTGACTTTTACAGAGTCGTCGAAAGTCGTCAATATCAGGGAATGGGTTAAACAGAGATTTAACTGTACTTTTGCAAACATTTTGTACCCATACGAGACAATCGTCATTGACTTCCTTGGCATCTTATCAAGATCCAAACACAATTCCATCTCGGGTTACTTAGATAACCCTTCTCTTGCTGAATTTCAAAATACATTTCTCCTTCTTTACTCATGCCCTGTTGTATAATTACATATATCTTCACTGTGTACAAGTATTTCGCTGTGCAATCACTGCTGTGGAGTGCACTGGTTGCACAATCAACTTGTAAATAGTGCAGACCCTGATGAGACAGCTTCATCTGGGTCTTCACTATTTACAGGTAGGTACATTGATGTGAATAGCAAGCGAATGGTTAAGATGGAAAAACACGGAGGAAAGTCTACAATGAAATCTGAATCTTTTATGGATGGAAATTTGCTATATTTAAGTAGCAGTCTGTAAAGTTCAAGAGTTGCTCCTAGAAAATATTGTCTCGAAACTACTGGATAGGGACTTTTCCAATTCCATGGAGTACTGACAAATGGAAACTAGTTGCCCCTGGGTTTTCCTGTTTGAATTTTCTTTCACCACAAATTGTAGAAACTGCAACTTAATCTGCTTTTGTCTGTCTCATAACTATATTGCTGGCACACACTGTTGTCTGCAATATTTGTCACCAGATAACACTTTTATTAATCATTTTCCCCTTTTCTTTTGAAATGCATAAATTCACAGTAACAAATTATGGATCATAATGAGAACAAGAGATACTTTGTGTCTCATCTTAATCCATACTGTTTGCATAGGTGATACCATATTAGCCGCTGGCAGTTAAAATATTTCCAAACTATGAGCTTTCTGCATTACTTTTGACCTACATGAAGCTATCACATGCCTTACAGACCCATAATTAGATCCAAGTTTGATGGCCGCTCAGGATTCTACTGTAGGCATTCAACATATTTCAACTTCTGTAACATTATATTGAGATAATTCTTATTACAATGTACATGTATATACATTATCACAATATTGTTACATTACTGTTAAATTTTTGTTACATTATCATTACATTTTTGTTCTGTCTGTAAAACCTAAACACTGAACAGTAAAATCTCGATTATTCGACCACTAAAATATGTATCATCATCGATCTTTAAGATGCATTGTGAAAGTCATGCAGAAAGCTCCTAAAGGAGCTTTCTGCATGACGTTCACAATGCATTAAGCAGCCACCCCCCTAAAAGGGTCTAACTTCTTGTATACAATTTTTTTTGAATAATCGAGATTTTATTGTATTACAATAAAATGTGCCTGTATCAATGGTGCATGTGCTTTAAAACTGCAAATTTAATTGAACAAGAGTACCGCAAGCGGGTGCCAATGCTTGTCTGTCGTCATTGTCAAAAAATATAAAGAGCCATAACTCCAAAATTTTGAAATCAAGAGTTATGGTTCTTTTGTAGGGGCCTTCCCCTCTATGAGATCTACTATACTATGAAGTTTCATGTTGATACCTCAAATACTTTTGGAGTTATGGTAAATGTTAAGATTTTGGGCGACAACGACAACGCGGACGCCGGAGTTATGACAATAGCTCGTGTTTTTTTCGAAACAGACGAGCTAAAAATGGACTGAAGCAGTTGTAACAATATCAATCTTTGACATGTTGTCCAGAATGCATAGTAACATTGGCAAGCAGGTTGGACCAAGATGAGATTCTGAGTTGCCCAGCCTTTGATCTGAAGCCACTGTATACCAGCCATATTGAAATAACATAAAACACATTGAGGCTCAAGACAAAACACAAAAGCTTCAGATCTACAGTAAAATCCCTCTAAACTGGAGTTCTAGTTGAGAAGAAAATTTAGATACTTCAGCTAATAGATATTAATGATGTCATAATTTCTTACATGAATATTCAAAAGGGAAAAGTTTAATTTTCCATTTAACCTTTTTCCCTCATATTCATTCATTTGCAAACAGAGTAGACCCAGATCAGACGGCTCCTATAGGAGCCGTCTGATCAGGGTCTGCTCTGTTTGCTTTGACATGATATAGATCTGATTCTAGTTTTTGTCAAAGCCAAAACAAATTCTAAAAAAGTTTACATTATAAAAATTCAGGTAATTAATATTCATGATGTCATGATGATGTCATTATGTCTTCTATAAATATTGAACAGGGAAAGGGTTAGTGAGATAATGCTAAAGTGTGCCTCAGTGGTCACGAAATAGGAGAAATGATAATCTGAGTGTATGCTCCTATCTATGGCCGTGCCACTAAAAAGGTTTTACCTGCTAATCTAGTGTCCATGTTATACTAATGTCCTGCATGGCTTGCAGCAGTTACTATCACAAAATTAACCCTTTACTCAATGAATATTCATATAAGAAATAAGGACTTCATGAATATTAATTAAATTATTTTTTATACAGGTACATGGATACTGGAATTTTTGGCCATAGTAGAAACTATTGAATGATGTCTATATTATTTCATAAGCAAACAGAGCAGACCCTGACGAGACGGCTCCAAGAGCCATCTGATCTGCAGAGACTGCTGATCTGCGTCTTCTATGTTTGCAAAAGCATAGAAAGGCTTATGTATGGAGTAAAGGGTTAAAACACTGTCAAACAAGTCAGTATTTCGTCAATACCACCATATTTTGACCCTGTCAAATGTATGCAGTATACACCGTATATTGCTTTCCAGAGCAACGGCTTTTTGTTCAGCTGCTACCACTGTGTTGTACACTGTTGGCAGTCTGTAGCTATCGCAGACGATCCCGCATCTGACACCAGCTCCTCCTCTCAGGCCGGGCAGCAGGCTTTCCGTACGCTCATTTCCTGCAAACACATGACTCAGATATATAATGGCGCTAAACATATGAAAATTGTGTCTTGAACATCTACTATTTGTGCTTATTATGTAAGCCAAATATAAAATCAATAGCTTGCAAACTGAAGGAAAAACTCCAACTACCCATGTTTAAATGTGGACAGACAAAACTGACCGACAGCCCAACTGACCACCAAGGTGATTCCAGTATATCCAAACTTTGTTTGCGCAGGTATACATGTAATTAATATTCAAAATGAGTAGTCTTGCATGAATTTTCATCATGAAAAGGATTTTCTGGACAGCCATAATTTAGCGATCCTGTATAAAGGTTGAAGAAGTTGGTTTCCTTTTACCCGATGCATGTAATTATTTCTGAAAGAAATAATGACATTACAAATATCAATCTATTAATGGCATATGAACACAAAGATTTTTGGCAAAGGCTGAAGCTGTAGAATCAAATCCATACTATTTCATATGCAAACAGAGTAGACTTTGTTCGGACAACTACTGCTAGAGCTGTCTGATCCGGGTTTACTTTGTATGCAAATATGTAAAAATGTGTTTCTATCAAGTAAAGGGTAAAACAGGGATCCAGATAATAAATGAATGAATGAAATGAATGAATGAATTAAATGAAATGTTAAGATGCATAAATTTAAACAATTTCAACAATATCTCCATCATTTCTCCACCAAACCCTATACTGTGACCACTCTTTAGAATCGTCTCTTTGAGACATTTCTAAGGAGTGGTCACAATATAGGGTTTGGTGGAGAAATGATGATTTTAGTGTTTGGGTATATGCGCCTTTATCTGTAGCCCTGGTAACAGTCTTGCTATAGGTTCCTGAATCTAGTACATGTATTAGTGGTCACTTACCCACATGTCAAGCAATGAAGTGAAGGTGAACTTGCTGGGTAGTTCAAGGAGATGGGTAACCAGTGCTTTCTGTATTGACCGCAGGAATGGAGTTGCCTCTGCAAATATAAATGAAATTTCAAGTGAAAATTCAAAAGATAATTTTATTTGAATCAGAATACTAACAGCATGGTTTTGTAAACATGTTATCCCATTCCCTCATATTGACGCCTCTGTAAAAGTCACTTTTTGAAACCATTGTGATAAATAGAGCATTTGCTCTATTTATCACAATTGCTTCAATACTGTACAATTCTAAAAATTTCCTTTATTTCTAGTAATTGCTCCTTTTCAGTAAATTTATTCAAAGAGGTTGGATCTAAAAATAGCTTATGAGGTAATGGGTTATAAAAGAAAAATTTAGACTGGCAAGCATATTATACCCTAAATAGCAGTCTCCTCAAGAAGCTTTCTGTTTTAACCCCTTGCTTCATGAATATTTATATAAGAAATAATGACATTGTGAATATTAACCCTGTCCTCCATAAATACGCCTTTCTACGCCTCTGTGAAAGTCACCTGTTGAAACCATTGTGATAAAAAGAGCATTTGCTCCTATAGGAGCAAATGCTCTATTTATCACAATGGTTTCAAACTACAAAACTCTAAACAAAATCATTTCTCTAGTTAATGCTCCTTTTCGGTAGATTCATTCAAAGAGGTTTGGTCTAAAAATAGCCTATGGAGAAAGGGTTAATGTTAAAATAACGATGAACACAGGAAATTTTGGCCATGGCAGATACTGTAGATCAGATCTATATGATTCAATAAGCAATCTGAGTTGACTCTGATCAGATGGCTCCAATTGGAGACATCTGATCAGGGTCCACACTGTTTGCAAAGGCATATATATGGAGCAATGGGTTAAAATGCTAATTAACCCTTGCCTTCAAATTTTAATAAATGCCTTTTCACCCTTTTGCGAACGGAGTAGACCCATTGTGATTGCGTTATGCAAACAGTCCATATAAGATGATTAAGTAAAATAACATCTCATCATGATCTGAACTTTTTGATTTTTTATTAATCCTTCCCTTCATATAAATGCCTTTTGGTTTAAACATATTTTATTTTTTGCAATTTACAACATGCATAAATATACATAACTCTAATTAGGATTGGAATGGAAGCTATTAGCTTATTAAATTCCTCTCCTTAGTATATAGTACAGTACAAAAGCAGTTGTTCATCACAACGAATGATAAACATTAGTAATACATGAAAATTACAAACTTCTCAAATGAATGGATGCTTGAAATATCAACCTGTTGAACTGAGAAAGAAAAGAGACGTGAAAGTGAGAGGTACAGTATAAAATGATAAGAACAAGAAGTGAAAGTCCGTGGCGGATACAAAACATTTCGTGCTAGTATTAAATTACTGTGTCCAACTGAGTAGATGCAGATCTACTTATATAATTATACATTACGTTCCTGACATAACACTTGTATTAAGACATGAACCGTTTGGTTTTTACAATGTACTGATGAACTGCAGAAAATATTTGAGTATTCATTTCAATTGACAGTCTAGGATCTCCGAATAGCATGATTTTTGAGTCTGGTCTACAAATATGATATATATAAAACTGCTTATGACATCATATAGATATGATTCTACAGGTTTCCTCAGAGCAAAAACATCCCTTGAAAATTTTACATAATGAAATTTCATCTAATAAATATTCATGATATCATTTTTTTCCTTATATGTATATTGAACAAGTAAAGGGTTAAAAGAAATGGAAGAAAAATAATTCTGAAAATTGAAAAAACTAGAAAATTGTGTCTGTAAGACACAGTGATGCCCCCGTGTGGGTGTCATTTGACCTTGACCTTGGGCTTGCGGGCAGCATGGGCCGGGTGCATAATGAAAGTATGGGTGGTGTTGAATGTGTATATGCAATTCCATGCCAATAGCTTTAGTGAGATATAAGACGATGAAAAACTGTGACAACCAACTGCACGTAAAATCCCTAAATCATTTGACCTTGACCTTGGGCTTTCGGGCAGCATGGGTCGGGTGCGTAATGAAATAATGGATGGTATTTAATATGTATTTGCAATTCCATGCAAATAGCTACAGTGGTTAGGGAGATATAAGACACTGAAAAAACTGTGACAACCAACTGCATGTAAAATTCCTAAGTCATTTGACCTTGACCTTGGGCTTGCGGGCAGCATAGGCTGGGTGTGCAATGAAAGTATGGATGGTGTTTAATGTGTATATGCAATTCCATGGCAATAGCTACAGTGGTTAGGGAGATATAAGACAATGAAAAAACTGTGACAAAACACTGCATGTAAATGTGACAACCAACTGCACGTAAAATTTCCAAGTCATTTGACCTCGACCTTTGGCTTGCCAGCAGCATGGGTGGGGTGCCAAATGATAGCACAGATGGTAATTGATGTGTATGTGAAGTTTCATGTGTATAAGTGTAGATATTACTGACTTATAACACTTGAAAAACTGTGACATCCAACTGCACCTAAAAGCGTGACACACGGACAGACGGATGGACAGACATGTGCAAAACATAATGCCCCCTGACTATCGTCAACGGGGGCATAAAAAGGTTTTGCATAAATTATCACAATTAGCTAGACTGTTGATATTCAAAACAAACATGATTCCAACTCCTTCACCTAATGGTTCTTTATTTGTATATTGTGAACTGCTTTGAATTTGCGACACACTCTTTTTGAAAATTCTTTACTTTGAATGATCAAGGCAAGGGTTTTACCTTGTCTACCTCTCAAACTGTGATGTGTAATACCATGAAAACCAGATTTATCTGTGACCTTGACCATGACACGAAACTGTTGTTCTCGTTTCTAGCCCCCCAAAAAGTTGCAGCTGCATGGGTTCCCAATGATAGTAACAATAACTACAAATGTACAATCTTTCAACAAATTTGCACACTGTAGGAGATTGATTGAACAAAATTGTGTCTATGCACATACAGATAGACGTCCCATATCCAGCATACACCCCCACCTTGTTGGGCACAAAAAAGAACTCCCTCCTAACTATCCACTGTTTGATACATATTTCCCTTAAACAGTAAAGTTAGTCAATGAGATGACCTTGAGATGACCTTTGTAAGCAGTTTGGATACAGACAGAATTATATCAAATCAATATCGTTAATATCAAAATTGCTCTGCACTTGGCACATTCTGACCATTGTTCTAGAACAAAAAAAGGGGGTTGTTCGAAAAATTGCCCAACTGCTAGCAAGCAAAGAGCTATAGCCCTGAGATAGTGGAAAAAACTGGTTACAATTTTTGTTCCTTCTATATTATCTACCCTGTACATGCTGCATAATATCACCTGAATGTCTGAATGTACATCACTGAAACACCTTTCTAACTAACCCTCTATATTAACGCCATTTCACACCTTTGCAAACAGAGTAGACCCAGATCAGACAGCTCCTACAGTAGCTGTCTGATCAGGGTCTACTCTGTTTGCTTATGGAATTATCCAGAAGTCATTCTGTAGTTTCTGCCAATGCCATCCATTCCTGTGTTCATATACTATTATAAAAACTCAGCTAATAAATAGTCATGATGTCATACTTCCTATGAATATTCATGAGGCAAAGGTTTAACATGCCTTCTGGGATACGGCCAATTAACTCCAATAATCACCAGTCTAACAATAAATCAACATTTCTAAACTGTGTGTGTAATTAATGACCTTGAAAAAAAAGACATAAAAGAGCCCAAAATACAAGTTCTAGGAACCCTACAGCTTGTTAACACCCAGATTGGGGCATGTGCAGTTCAAGGGGACAGTCGGGGAGAGTGTCGGGTGGGAATCCCAAACGTGTCACTAGTATCTATCCTTGTCACTTTCAACTGACAGGCAAACTGAGAAAACAGCTGATGTTCTTTTCACCGTTACTTAAATATACCTGCAGGCTCACAAGATCTACTCCCAAGTCTTCAGAATACAATCACTGCATGCAGATACAAACAATTTGTGCAGTATTTTTAAAAATTTCAAAGGGAAAGAATCTATTAACTCTTCAATTCATATAAATCCTTTTTCACACATTTGCAAACTAAGTAGACCCAGATCCTATAGGAGCCATCTGATCAGGGTCTGCTTTGTTTGCTCTCTAAATTACATTATATAGCTTTGATTCTACAAAGTGCACAAAAGTCAATAAGCTCATATATCATTATGAAAATTCAGCTAATAAATATTCATGATGTCATTATTTGTTTCTTGAATATTCATGAGGGAAAGGATTAATATACAGATTAACCCTTTCTTCCATCAATACGCCTTTCTACGCCTCTATAAATGTCACTTTTGGAAACCATTGCGATAAATAGAGCATTTGCTCCTTTGGAGCAAATTCTTTATTCATCACAAGTGTTTCAAAACTACACAATCCTAAAATTTTCCTTTTCTCTAGTAAATGCTCCTTTTGGGTAGATTTATTCAAAGAGGTTGGATCTGAAAAATAGCCTATGAGGGAATGGGTTAATGATGTATTGGTATTTTAATTTCATAAACAAAGGATCAAGAATGACAAATAGCGCAGATCGGTTCCTAGTTAGAAGATACCGGTACTCTTTCGCTACCAATGGCAAACCTGTTATTATCTATGCCAACGGTCTGGATCCTGATAAGATGACAAGTCATTTTGCTTCTCATTAACCCATTCCCCGATAGGCTATTTTTAGACCCGACCCAACCTCATTGAATAAACTACCCAAAAGGAGGATTTACTAGAGAAAAGTAAAATTTTAGAATTTTGTAGTTTGAAACTATTATGATAAATAGAGCATTTGCTCCTATAGGAGCAAATGCTCTATTTATCACAAAGGTTTCAAGAAGTGGTTATTACAGAGGCGTAGAAAGGTGTATTTATGGAGGAAAGGGGTTAAGTTCCAAACTGAATTTTGGAAGAAAGATGAAGAAAACTAATTCTTTTCTCATTAAATATTGATGTAAGAAAATAATGATGTCATGAATATTTATTAGCTGAATTTTTAGAATGGCATAATTATGTACCAGGATTTTTGGTATCGGTACCAACTGTACTCAGATATTTCTAAATATCATAATCAAACAGAGGAGACCCTGATCAGACGGCTACTACAGGTTGTCAAATCTGGGTCTACTCTGTTGGCAAAAGCATGAAAAGGCATTTATATGAGGAAAAGGGTTTAACAAGGAACAATGAAAGAAAAATAACAATGTATGCCAAAGGAGAGGAGAGGTCCAGATAAGATGCGTAAAGTTAAACATTTTCAAGCATAGCTTCTTTATTTCTCCACCAAACCCTATACTGTGACCACTCTTTAGAATCGTCTCGAAGTGGTCACATTATAGGGTTTGGTGGAGATATGACGATTTAAGCATAAGGGTACGCACCTTTATCTGTAGCTCTAGGAGAGAGTTGAGTGTAACCTAGTCTTCACAGTGTATAGACCTGAGATCTCCGAGCCTACCTGTACATGCACTGGTACATGACATACCAGCAGGCACAGGTATCTGGTGCCATTTTCACATTGTATATGAAAAACTTCTTTTTTCCACAGAACAAGACAGAACATAGTATTCTGACTGTCAGATTTGTCTTCACTACATTACAAGCTGGTAATCTTCTAGTCTTCACAATGGAGTTCTTTTATTGGTGCAGGAGCAAACAGTGCAATCCATATGAGATACAGTAAAACCTCTCTATAACGGCCACTAAATTGTGTTAATTAGTTGTCATTTAGGGCAGGTGGTTGCTTAAAGCAATGTGAAAGTAAAACAGAACGCTCCTACAGGAGCGTTCTGTTATACTTTCACCTTGCTTTATTAGCAGCCACCTGCATTTAACACAAAATACTTGATGTAATTTATTGGCTGTTATATAGAGGTTTTACTGTAGAGCCATCTGATCTGTATCTATACTGTGATGATCCAGAAACTTAGTATCTAAAATCTACAATTTACCATTAATGCTTTTATTTATTTTTTGCAAACAGTGTAGAACCAGATCAAAATACTCTTGAAGGATCTGCTTCTGCGCTATTTGTTTTTCAAAATGCTCTTGCAAATGTAAGCCTTGGATACTGAATGGACTCTTCGGAACCATAATAAAATGATGCACTGTTACACTTTGGAAATTCAGCATTTATAAGATTAGCCCTTAAGCCTTACTCTATTGAATATTCATAAAAGAAATAACGACATCATGAATATTTATTAGCTGAATAAATACACATGAACACTTGATATTGGTAGAAAATGAAGTCAGGTTTATAATCATTTTATAAACAGAGCAGACCCTGACCAGACGGCTCCTACAGGAGCCGTCTGATCTGGGTCTTCTCTGTTTGCAAATGTGTAAAAATATGTTTGTTATTAACCTCACAAACATAAATTTTGGCAACTTTGCAAACAGAGAAGACCCAGACTTGCTTTAAGCTACCACCTGCCTTACAGATCCATAATTAGGCCTCTTTTTGACCTCTTAAGACAGATTCTACTGTATACTAAGCAATGTAAGTAAAATTGACCAATTCTGCAATTTGATTACCACAATAGCATCTTCCCATTATTACCAGTGTGTTTAAATAGGGTATCCAAATAAACCACCCCACTCTAATAAACACCCCCTTAAGTGCGGAGGTAACTTAATACGTGATCAATAAAACAACTAAACTAAATTCCTAGGAGCTTTCTGCATTGCTTTCATTCTGCATTAAGCAATCACCTGTGTACAAAATGCAAGAAGCTCCTTTTAAAACATGTAAAGATATTAGAGATACAGTAAAACCCCTCTAAACTTGACGGTAAATTTAGTATAAATATCAGTCTTGGAGACAGGTGGCAGCTTAATGCAGGGTGAAAGTCATGCAGAAAGCTCCTCTAAGAGCTTTCTGTATGACTTTCACCCTGTGTAAAGCAGGCACCTGCCTAAAAGTATCTAAATTCTTATGTACTAGAATTCTGGTTTAGAGGGGTTTTACTGTAATACGCTCAGTCAATTTCTAGTCAGAAAAATTGACCATTTCAGCATTTAGATAATAATCACAGCAGGCTCTTCCAATTATTACCAGTACACGCAATTATCTGTTTACCTTTTTGTTAGTCATTATAATCAGCTGTGAAATTGAAGCCACTCTGAGACAATATCCTAAACAAATCATAATTCAAGTTTTTGCCATTTTCAAATGTTTGTAATGGATGCAAACTGGTAAAGTAATGTACAGAAAAAAACAACCCAGCACGCTGCAACTGCCAACTCAGTGATACACAGTCAACTTTCTGAACGTAACAGGCATTGCACACGACTTATCTCTAATGCAAACAACATAGCTATTAGCACCTGACAAAAAAGAGAATATTGGAAAAACTGATAAATGCTCCTCTAAGCAAATTATTCTGATAGTAGGCCCAGGCCTCTTGTCACTGTGGTTCCATAAAACTCCATCCAGTAGCTCATTAGAATCAAAGCGTTGCAGACGCTGCAGTATTCTTTGCATGGGAACAATGTTTTGAAAATTTCTGATATTTGGCATTAAAATAGTGGGTCTAGAAGGGAAAGTATTAGATCTTACACTCTTTCTAGTGAGTGATTCAGTTGCAGCTGACATTTCGGCCGTTTCCCCGCTATGCCCTTATCAAACTGACCACTCTGATGTTGCTTTTGAAGTTATAGATGTGTGATTACCTACTCACTTGCATAAGGTCATCTGACGCGCACTTCTTTATTCATCGAGTATCCTCTGGCAGAATGATTTCATTCATATTATGGTCACATGATTTCGCCTTGAGCCTAGTATTTGTTTATTTATGCACACTCTTTATACATGGCTATATTTTTTGGACTTTATTACACATACTAAACCAAAGCTAACGATACAAAGCCTTTTCATGTCAGAAAAAGTATACCTTGATTGTTTCCTCTCAGATGTCATGTTAATAAATGCCTTTTGAATCTATCTAATGCATGTCAATAACTTGTACTACACTGCCATGCGGAATGGCGGTTGTCAGCTCAGCGATAGTAGCATGAGGCCAACGCGAAAATACACCTTTAATTTTGGATGATGCTGCAACAAAGTACATTTATCAATAATAAATCAAAGGGCCATAACTCTTTCAATGTTTTGATTACCTTTGACACTCACCATTTTCCTTTTAAACCATTTCCATCATGTAAAAGCTTTTTCATGCTGTTGCAAACAGAGTAGACCCAGATCAGATGGCTCCTACAAGAGCCATCTGATCAGCATCAGCCTTGTCTGTGTATGAAATTATAACTGATATGTTTTGTACCAATACCGAAACATCCTGCATACGGTACATTATGAGATAATAAAATTTCCGTTCAATGATATTCTATCTGTTGTACATAAATGTTAACTATTTTTGAACAAAATATTCCATTTATTATTTGTTTTTGAGTTTACATTTAATTCAAAAGTATTTCAGTTATTCCTCAATGTCATCCTAATTTACAGGTGGAGGAAGACACCCCATGAAACAAACAGCACAAGTTTGTTTATGATATCTATTCAATCAATCTTAGGTTATTTTTTTTTTAGTGCACATTATGCTAGATAATGAGCCAATGTTTTGCACATTAACCCTTTTTGTGCAGGAACCGAGTCACTACTGTTATTTGCAAACAGTGTAGACCCAGATGAGAGGGCTCCAATGGGATCCTTCTCATCAGGGTTTGCACTGTTTGTCATGTTACACATTTCTTTAACCCATTCCCTCATATGCTCTTTTTAGACCCAACCTCTTTGAATGAATCTTAACCCAAAAGGAAAATTTACTAGAGAAAAGTAAAATTTTAGAATTTTGTAGTTTGAAACCATTGTGATAAATAGAGCATTTGCTCCTATAGGAGCAAATGATCTATTTATCACAATGGTTTCAACAGGTGACTTTTACAGAGGCTTAGTAAGGCGTATTTATGGAAGAAAGAGTAAAACAAGAGCACAACATGCAGGTGCCAATACTGGTCTATTCCATTGTAGCCCTTGTGATGGTGAAGTTTCACATGATTTGCAAAGAATAGTAAAGAAGTAATGGCAAACGTTAGAGTTTCCGGACTACAACGACGACAAAGATGATGATGACGATGACAACGCAGTTACCGCAGTTTCAACAATAGCCTGGGGTTTTCTTTACCTAATAATTCCATGAATATTCATGGTAAGATTGACTTGTTTGAATTTTGAAGTCTTTTTGACAATTCTGCTTAGAAAGAGCTAAACCCTTATTATATTTTAGGCAAATTTGTGATGATATTTTGAAACAGTTTAGATCCAGATGAGATACAGAGTAATTACGGGTCTCATCTGGATCAAAACTGTTTGAAACTATAGTTTTCGAGATAAATGAAGACAGAATTTACTTTTGAACAAGAGTGTTCGGAGGAACATATGTGTCACCTGCTCGCAGCCAACACAAAAACTGTGTTGGAGTGCGAAAATCAGAACAAAGGGGAATAACTCCTAGAAGTATTGCATGCAGAGCAATGGACCTTAGTTACATCAATGGTCCTCAATGAGATGAAGACACATGTGAAATTTGAAAGCTCTATAATGATTAGTTTAGAAATGACAGCCAAAAAAAGAAAGTGTGACGGACAGACCGACAGACGACGGAAAAGTGATCCCTAAGTGAGACGCTGCCTCTCGGCAGGTGACACAAAAATGAAGCAGGCAATTTTAATGCATACATTATAGCTTAGCATGTTAAGTAAGAATTGATCACTTGCCCTGATGACTGTCATTCAAAATCTCGCCTGGAACCATGATTATTTTTTATACTTACTGGAATCGTTAATCAGACACTGATGGGCCATTCAGCATTCGAATGGTTAATGCTTTCTTTCATATAAACGATTCACGCATGTTCAAACAGAGTAGACCCAGATCAGATGGCTCCTATAGGAGCCATCTGATCAGGGTCTGCTCTGTTTGCCTATGGATATAAATATAAATCTGATTCTACAGTTTTTGCTAAAGTAAAACTTTTCATGTGCTCATGTTTTATTATGAACATCCAGCTAATAATTAAATAATCATGATATCATTATTTCTCACATGAATACTGAACAGGGAAAGGGTTAACCCTTTCCTCCATAAATACCCCTTTGTAAAAGTCACTTTATGAAAAAATTGTGATAAGTTATCACAATGGTTTCAAATAATAAAATTCTAAACATTTCCTTTTCTCTAGTTTGTGCTCCTTTTCGGTAGATTTTGGGTCTGTTTCAAATAACAAAATTCTAAATATTTCCTTTTCTCTAGTTAGTGCTCCTTTTCGGTAGATTTTGGGTCTAAAAATAGCCTATGGAGTAAAGGGTTAAAGACTAATCTATTAACAGTGCAGTTGTCTGTCTCCTTTTGATAACAGATCGCAGACTCAGTGTAACAATATTTCACAGTATTATGAGTTCTTAAGTGTATGAGCTATTAACCTTTATACTGCTAATCATATACCCCGACTGACAGACAATGCAAATAGCTTGGATCCAGATCATATGGCAGGTAACTCTGCATCTGATCAGGATCCAAACTGTTTAAAACTCTGTCAATAGTTTCTCAATAGCTTGAAAGAACTAAAAGTTAAATGTATACAGCAAATCAACGCAGATTGTTTTGTTACAACAGAATAATTGCCTATTAGACAAACAACAAGTGCAGCCACCCACTTTCTATGCAAGTTTATATGCAAGTAGCGAATTCACGATAACCTTGGCAAACTGCTTTGATCTAGATTAACTTATTCCCTCGTTACTGAAACATTTTAATGCCTCTTTAACCAATTTGTACCGAGTACTGTCCCTTAAAAGGGACGTAGGCAAACAGTGTAGACCCAGATCAGAGGGCGTCTGCACTCAAGAAAGTAGACAAAAATGGTGATGAACAAGCTGCTTATGACACGGAGAAGTCACATTCAAAACTGATATGAGAGAAAAGTAAACATGAACATTAGAGACAGTTGTTCCGGTTGAGACGCATTGTCCACTTAATTCAAGAAACATGAGGAATATGGAACCAGTTGATTACATTTTTTCAGTTCTAGTTTCTAATTTTTTGTTGCAGTAAGTGATAAATGAAAAATAGAACAGAATATTATGTAAATTACTGTCGATGGTGATACGACTAACATCATCTACACCTTAAATCTGGATTTTTCTGCTTGTTCTGCGATATTCTCATGTGTCGTTTCTGAGCAAACAAAATGATGTCATTAATTCACATAAAAATATAATGGAGACTTTAAACCCAGATCAACTCCTGTCAGATCTAAATCCAAGTTACGTGAAAATCTGAATGTACTTTCAAACAAGATGTGTTTGTGAAACACTATGCCCAGACCTTTGACCCTAAAGGAAGACCTTGACCGTTGACCCATGGACCAGGGAGCTGAACGTGACACATCATCTTTGTGTGGTGAACATCTGTGCCAAGTTATTTTGAAATTTATTCACAGATAAAAAAGTTATAGAAGGGACACGAAATTTGGGATGGATGGATGGATGGACAGACAATGCGATTACTATATGCCCACCGTTGGGGGCATAAAAAAGAGTTCATCTGGGTGAAGATGTTGAGTGAATTATGGTATACGGTAAAACCCCTCTAAGCCGGAATTCTAGTCGAGAAGAGTTTAGATACTTTTAGGTAGGAGGCTGCTTAATGCAGACTTTCACCCTGCATTAGGTTGCCACCTGTCTCCAAGATAGATACATATATTTATACTAAATTCAACATCTACCCTAGAGGGGTTTTACTGTAGTTAAACCAATTGAAAGAAAAATAAATTGTACTAGATCAGGGTTTGTGCAAGGTAGAAGAATCCACGGGTGGTATACAGAGTTCACATCTTATTTACCAGCGTCAGAATTGTTCCTGTGTTAATGACCTCTGAAGTTATTAGTTACAATGGATGAGTTGTGTTTTACCTGACTGACACCTCCTTCCCTTTGTTACAAGAACTGAGTCCCTCTCATATAATTAACACATTCCTACTGTCAGTACAATGAGTACATCATGTGAGACTTCAACAAATAGCAAACTATACGGTAGTACATGTACAGCAAGTCTTGCTAATACGACCACTCAAAAGATGTATTCTGGATCTTTAAAACAGGTGGTAGCTTAATGCAGCAGAAAGCTCCTACAAAAGCTTTCTACGTTACTTTCATTCTGCATTAAGCAACCACCTGCTTTTATAGAAACCTATGTTCATAAATTAAGTAGTCAGTAGTCACATTATCCATCCTAGGTTAAAAATACATCAAAGGATCTCACATAAATCTGAACTATTTGACACTCTGGGAAGAAATTGGGGAACATTTCATACATTAACACATTCCCTCCTAGTGAGGCATTTTAGCGCCTGTGAAAGTCATATTATGAAACCATTGAGATAAATAGAGCATTTGCTCCATGAGCAAATGCTCTATTTATCACAATGGTTTCAAAACTACGCACTTCTAAAATCCTCCTTTTCTATAGTTAATGTTCCTTTTCAGTAGATTAATTCAAAGAGGCAGCGTCTAAAAATAGAGGAATGATTTAACCTTAAACTAGATGAATATTTATGTAAGAAACTAGATCCTCAGAATGGCAGCTTTGATCACAAATCCAAGGGCTGATAACTCTGTATGTTAGATACTGAAAATAATTATGTGATGCACATCTGCACTACCCTTATAGAAACTTGATGTAGAAATTGGTTTCTGCAATCAACCATTTACTCCAAAGATATGCCTTTTAATGCTTTGCAATCTAATCAGGGTCTGCTGATTGCTTACAACATTTATTATGTTTAAATCTACAGTTTCTGCCATCGCCAAAGATGTCTATATTCATATGCCATAATAAACAAGATATATTTGTGATATGACCTTTGACCCTGAAGGATGACCTTGACATATCAGTACTCAAAGTGTGCAGCTTCATGAGATAAACGTGCATGCCAAATATCAAGTCTATCTCTACTTGTTCAAAAGTTATGGCCAGTGTTAAAGTTGTCTTCAAACAGACAGGGCAAAAACTATATGCCCCCTAGATCTGATCCGGGGGTTTGCAAACAGAGTAGACCCAGATTAGATAGCTCCTGTTGGAGCTGTCTGATCAGGGTCTGCTCATTTGTTTTTGACAGGATGTAGCTAGATCTGATTCTACAGTTTATATCAAAGCAAAACATTTCTTGAACATTTTACATGATGAAAGTACAACTAATAAATATTCATGATGTCATAATTTCTTACATGAATATTGAACATGGAAAGGATATTCATGGAGTAAAGCTTTAACCTTTACAGGCTTTACTGTGCTGGACATGAGTTACTAATGTCAACTGAAAACAGTGTAGGCCCAGATGAGAGGGCTCCTAGAGGAGCCCTCTCATCAGGGTCTGCACTGTTTGTCATGTTACACTTTTCTATTGAAAAATCCATAAATATTCACCATAAACTTGACCTGTTTGAATTTTGGAATAGTCCATTTGAAAATTCAGTGTCGTAAGGGTTAATCCCTGATAATTGCCGCAAACACCTTGTTCTTGTTAAAATACTGAGCTATCAAAATCTCTTGTTTCTCAGCTAAAATTCCCTTATTTCTCAGCTAAAATTCTATCTAAGCAAGATATAGGGGTTTGGTGGAAAACAATACATGTATTTCCCTGCCTGTTCATTTTCCCAGTACCTTGCAGAAATCACTGTATACTTTGTCATACATATGCCCAATACAGAAAAAGCCCTCTAAACCAGATATTCAATTTAGTATAAATATCAGTCTTGGAGACAGATGCCAGCTTAATTTATTTTTTTTAATGCAAGGTGAAAGTCATGCAGAAAGCTCCTACCATTAATCAGCCACATGCCTATAAGTATCTTAATTTTCTGCTACTTAGATTCCAGTTTGGAGGTGTTTTTTTACTGTATTTGTATACCACACACAAACAAGCCAAGTCATTTATATAACTGTTTTGCCACAAACTTCGTCTGCAAACTAAGTCTTTGTCTTCTGCTTCAATATTTATTGTTGAATTTTCTTCGCTTTTCATTTCCAAATAAATAATCCCAATAACAAACAGTTTGGATTCTGATGAGACGCCAAGTTTATCTGCATCACATCTGATCCAAATGGTTTACAAAAGTGATGACAGAATAGCTAAGGCAGTAAAAGAATTAACCCTTTCCGTCATATATATATGCCTTTTTGGTGCCTCTGCAAATAGAGTAGACCCAGATCAGACAGCTCCTACAGGAGCTGTCTGATCAGGGTCTGCTCTATTTGCCCATGGAATTATATAGATCTGATTCTAGTTTCTGCCTGTCAAAAAAATCACGTATTCCCTCACCATTATAAAAGATTTAGCTAATAAATGTTCTTGATTTTATTATTTCTTACATTAACACTCAGCAGGGAGATGGTTAAATGCATTGCAAGTCTTTTACCTAATCCCTCAGGATCACTTGCCCTATGCATTAGCACACAAGTTTGCCCCCAAGGGCCCAATACATTTGGCAGAATTCTGAGATGCAAACCTGGAAAAAGCTTCATTATTCTGATGACTGACAAAAAAATGTTCTGAGACTGTTCCATGAAATACATAATATTGCACCCCAGTAAAACATTACCAAGTTTGCTATGTAGTGCAACAGATGGGCCATCTAAACATTTGTAAGATCAAAGGAAACTCAATACTGGATCTGGATAAGAACTTGTAACTTTAGCTAAGGGACCATTTTGCCAAGGACAATAACCTGTATGTTCTCACCACTTAATCCTTTTGTTGCCAAAAATAAAGTCTCCAGCACTTGCAAACACTCTAGACTAAGCTCAGAGGGCTCCTGGAGGAGCTCTAACATCAGGGTCTATATTGTTGTCATTCAAAATCCTCTAGCAAACCAGTTTCTGGCATACGTAATTAACAATTCCATTAAACAGTTGTGGACAATTTCATTACGAAAACTTAAGTATTCAAAGGACTAAATGCTTTAGCATGCTAGGGCCTGGAATTCCTATACAAGTTTCAATATCATTTCTCACAATGAAAGAACCATATGTTAGCCTGCATAGTCTATTGAACAATTACCGAACTTGCAAAGGCTTTAACATACACCTATTGAGAACTCTGTCTTATAAGTTACCGGTAGTTAGTAATTGCAAAATATCATTTCACCATTTACTTCTAAACCCTTTCCCTGTTCTATATTAATTCCAAATTTTGATACCTACTGAATATTCATTTACAAAAGTTATAAAGAAATATGGAAGGTGGAACATTGTAGACATTTTAGAAAGTAAAGAAACAGACCTATCAAATTATTTTAGCAAACAAGAGCAGACCCTGATCAGATGGCTCCTCTAGGAGCCGTCTGATCTGGGTCTACTCTGTTTGCAAATGCATGAAAACACGTTTATATGAGGGAAAGGGTTGAATACTTACATATGTCTTTTAACGTCTTTGCAAACAGAGTAGACTCAGATCAGACGGCTCCAACAGGAGCTATCTGATCAGGGTTTGCTCTGATTGCTTGTGTCATGGTCAACATTTCCTGTGTCTATGAACCATTATAAAACTTTATCTAATTAATATTCATGACGTCATTATTTCTTACATGAATATTCATGAAATAAAGGGTTAATTCAAATAATTAAAGTAATTATTTCTTCTGCCTTCACAAACACGCAGCAAGAAAGTAAAACAGTTTGTATAATGATGAGATATAGAGAATAATAGGTTAGTGCCGTAGATGGGACGCTTTATCCGACGAGGGGAGAAAACGTTGAGGCGAGGCTTGCCGAGCCTCAACTGTTTTCTCTCCGAGTCGGATAAAGGCGTCCCATCTACGGCACTAACCTATTATTCGATTTATCCAGTCAATATAGTTAAATGTCTTTTTTATAGACTCATAACACTCTTGAAATCATTTACATTGAAAATGCAGTTTTTCGATCAACGGATCCCTCCCTTTTCACTTCCATTTAGACGTAAATAGATCTAATGAGCTACCGCAGAGGAATATAGTTTCGATACTTGTATTACTAGAAGGGAAACGTGGTTGAATTTGAAAAATAAGATGATTTGAATCGAGGGTCGATAAGTTATTTCAAACAGACATGATCTATATTCCTTGGTCAAATTCGAGTTACGTAGTCTCGGTTTCTATTTTTAGATTCTACCTAACGTCACTCAGAAATCGATGGAACTGAACAGGCTATATTTAGGTTTATGACCATCACCGCCCCTGTACGAGTTTATCAATCAAATAATAATGAGAGTGAAAAGAAAACATTTACTATTTATCTGTCAATCTTTGCTTCCAGGTTTGATTTTATCAAAAACGGGTTTTGCCAGCGGTGGATTAAATTAATAAAAGTGATAAATCAACGTCATTTTGTATGTGGCCTCAGTGGCGTAATCGGTAAGGGCGACGTCTCTAGAGAGATTAGAATTAGTTTTTGTAAGTTCAGGCGCGGGTTCGAATCCAGCTGTAGCCAATTATTTTTATTTTTTGTCATTTGAATAATTCTTCTGGTGACCAAATAGATCTGTTAGATCTATTCCATCAACATGTTTATGAATATTTACAGAAAACTAAAATAGTTCCATGGTTATAGAATCATTACGCCTATCTACTAACCTAATAAACCTTCCACTACCGGAAGTAACCTAATAAACCTAAGTTTATTTGCACCCCCTTTATTATGTCACTAGAGAAGCCTGGTGACTGGATAAAACAATTTTCATGTGGAACCTCAGATTGTATACGATGTTTCTCACCAAAGGGTTACATGCCAACACCTTGGTCATTAGAATACCGTAGCTTTCAAACATTCTGTGAAGAAGGCGAAACGAGATCGCTTTGTCTATTATCACTATATTATCACTATGTTCCCAAACTAAACAAACTGAAGTTCCAAGCATCAATATGTTTATAAAAAAACACAATAAAAACAGGCTATTATACGAATAGAAATGCAAGAAATCACCATGTGAAAATTGGCATCTATCAATATGCTCACAAACACCTTGTCAACTTGACTATAAACTATGTGTTCACAAATAAACAAACTCGTATCATTGTGCAAAAACATCCTTTGGTATCAAGGAATGCTTCATTATCAATATGGAATGTTCCTTCATTGTTTAACCCATTCACTCATATTGACGACTTTTGACGACTCTGTAAAAGTCACTTTGTGAAACCATTGTGATCAATAGAGCATTTGCTCCTTGAGGAGCAAATGCTCTATTTATCACAATGGTTTCAAACTACAAAATTCTAAAATTTTCCTTTTCTCTAGTTAACGCTCCTTTTTGGTAGATTTATTCAAAGAGGTTGTATCTAAAAATAGCCTATGAGGTAATGGGTTAACGACAGAGATTCAATGTGAAAGGGCATAATTTGTAAGTGCCAACCCTGATCATAGGTTTTTTCTACGAGTCCTCTGATCTGAGTCTACACTGTTTACAAATGTCAGTTCACTCATTTACCGCATGGATTCATTTTTTTCACACAAAAATAGATATTTATGTTAGGCAATTAATCACAAGCAAAGACTGATGTAAGACTTGTCAAAATCCAGACATTCTCAAGCATGTAATGAGAGAAAAAAAAGAACATAAAATACAGAAAGCAACAAAACATACTTAGAACTAACCCTTCCCTTGGTAATCCCACCTATGCAAACAGAAGATCCAAATCAGACAGCTACTGATAAGGGTCTACTTTTTACACTCAGATACTCTACTGTTTGTCATACCAGCATTTTTTTTGAGATATCAACATGATTTTTTACAATTTTGATAAAGGGTCACCAGGCCATTCCTACAAAAACCATTCAAATTTGACAACCAGATTTGGAGATTTTTAAAGTTTCTCTACATAAATGTAGTTATATTTGTAAATCTAGCCCCTGGTGACCATTTTTTGAGATATCAACATGATTTTAGCAATTTTGATAAAGGGTCACCAAGCAACTATTTCTGCAACATGCCATTCAAATTGGACCATCGGTTTTGGAAAAGAAGATTTTTACAGGTTTTCTATATAGCTATATAAGGAAATCTAACCACACTCCTGGCGGTCATATTTTTTTAGATGAAAAAAATAATTTTATTAATTTTGGTAGAGGGTCACAGAAAGACTAATCCTATTAAATATGATTAAATTCTGACCACTAGTTTTGGAGAAGAAGATGTTTAAAGATTTCCCTTTTTGTTGTCATGGCAATCAGAGTTCTACATGGATCCAGATTTGTTTAAAAAAATTATAGAGCATGAAACAAAGATCATTTCTGTAAAGTTTGGTTACATTCTGTACAGTGGTTTCAGAGGAAATGATGATGGGCAGTCACAAAAGCTCACCTGAGCATACTCAGGTGAGCTAAAAATTGAGCAAATAAATATTCAAGATGTCATTATTTCTTACATGAATAATGAATAGGGAAAGGGTTAACTCATCCATACTTTAGGTGGACTTTTGATATAATTTGCATACAGTAAGGAGCCATATGAGTAACCATGGCAAGTAACTTGATATGACTGTGCTTTTGAAACAAGCAAATGTTAGGAAAATTTATATCCCTCGCCAAACAGAGAACTGAACAGTCTATGGGATGTTGGAATTTTTTCTGATGAAATTTAAATACATATATGTTTAAGGACCATTCTTTTTCATAGAAAACTAAATCTTAAAAGCCTTATTGTAGGAACTTTGGGGCCAAATATTTGGGTATGAGTGGCCCAGGAGGTAAAAGTAGACAACTCTTACATGTTGTGGAAGATTTGGTAACCATGACAATGGGCATTTGTGCATTTAAGGGGTAGCAATAAGGTAGTGGCGCTAAAAATGCTATATAATTTACAGGAACCTTACTTATCATGATTACTACATGCCAAGCTTTCTGCCAGACTCACTAAGTTTCACGGTAATAAGATGAGTGTCTGCGTCTGGAACTAGTTTGCCATTTTCCAGAGAACTGTCTAGAGGTTACCATTTCCAGGACTTCCAAAAGCAATTTCCATAAACAAATCATTTTAAGAATCATAAGAAATTCAGAAGCTATATTCACAGGGGCAGTGAAATATATACAGACTAATCAGTGCTTTCACAATATGTAAAACATGATTTTTTTACCAAAAAAGCCCCCCCCCCCCAAAAAAAACAAAACAACAACAAACAAACAACCCAACCCCAAACAACAACAACAATAAACAACAACATACAAGATGTTTTTGTGAAAAACTATGATACCCCCCCCCCCTGTGACCTTGATGTATGACCTTGACCTTAATAAGACACCCCTAAAAATGTTCACCTCCATGAGTTGCACATGCATGCAAACTTTGAAGTATGTATGTGCAATGGCGACAAAATTATATCGCTAATGTTGGGGACAAACAGACAAACCAACCAACTAACCAACTGACAGAGCAAAAACAATATTACTTTCTAAAATGGTCACAATGTTCTTCCTTCCATATTTCATTATACCGGTAACTGTTTCTTACATGAATATTCAGTAGGTTTTGAGATATTGGGAATAAACATATAACAGGGAAAGGGTTTAAGACAATCTACTGTACATTCTTCTGGCAGATGATATGACAGGATTCTCAGACTTCTTCACCAGCTATGCCTGGCTGGTGGCATCCACAGTTATAATTTATTGCCCGTCAAATTGGGGTATTCCTGAATGCAGAAAGCTTATTGTTACAGGTTGGGGTCTGCCACTGTTTATGACAAAATTAACAGATTTGTTTGATAAATGGTGTCATGGAGGACATCTCTGACCTTTTGACCTTTGTCCTGTTGTACAATTGTCTACTGCTTAACCCATAGTCGCATATTGATGCCTTTTGACGACTCTGTAAAAGTCACTTTTTGAAACCACTGCGATAATAGAGCCTTTGCTCCATAGGAGCAAATGCTCTATCTATCACAATGGTTTCAGAACTACATACATGTAATTCTAAAAAATTTCCCTTTCTCTAGTAAATGCTCCTTTTCGGTAGATCTTATTCAAAGAGGTTGGGTCTAAAAATATCCTATGAGGGAATGGGTTAAATTCTCAATTGCTGCATTCTTTAACATCATCAGAACTGTTAACTTTTGTTCATTTTGGAAACTATGTGAGCGACTGCCGAGAGGCAATCAGTTTGGATCATACCGAGATGCTAAGTGCTTTGGCATGTGATCTGTTTTTAAACCTTATACAAATGTCAGGTCTCTTGTGATAAGCAGAAAGTCTGTAGTCTGTAACTAAATTATGTCCAAAGGCCATGGATACCATTTTTCATGATGACATGATGTGTAACACTGTCCTGTGAAAAAAGCATCATAATTCAGCAAAGAATGATCACTGATAGAATTTCTTATTTCATGCACATCTAGATAATAATGTTGCTCATCTGTGAAAGTTTCCATGAAATCCTAACAAAAGTATCAGTCTACTGCAGTTAGACACACACCAGTGTGTACAGTATCTTATATGGAAAAGATCCCATATGCCACAAGAGATTCATATACAGTAAAACCTCTCTATAACGGCCACTAAATTACATCAAGTATTTTGTGTTAAAGGCAGGTGGTTGCTTAAAGCAAGGTGAAAGTAAAACAGAACACTCCTATAGGAGCGTTCTGTTTTACTTTCACCTTGCTTTAAGCAGCCACCTGTCCTGATATACCAACTAATTAACACAATTTAGTGGCCGTTATAGAGAGGTTTTACTGTATGAAATATGAGAGCTCTGCTGTTTACAGTTTCAAAATGAAAGACATCTTAATTTGTTTTATTTTCCAAGTCCATAAAGGGACATAATATCGTAAACAGCTTTACAGAGTTACAGCCCTCAGTCAGATTGTAGCCCTTGAGATGGTGAACAAGAGTGTGAAGTTTCATAAAGTAAAGAAGTAACAGCTAATGTAAAGTTTCGGGAAGACGACAACATCAACAACTATGACAACAACAAAGCAGACACTGAAGTTACGACATTATAGCTCATTTTTTTCTTTAAAAAACCCAGATGAGCTTACAACATAGATACTGACGAGATGTATCTTCCGTTAAGCTATTTACACAAGTCATTACAAATTTCCTGCTAGCATGCACTGAGTTATGCTTCTTTCACTCTTTCATGTGGAGATTAAAATTCAGTCTGCAAGAAAATTGTCTGCCGAACGTCATTCGCTTCAGTTCTTGCAGTAAATACTGCTGAAGTTTCTTTTCAAAAGAATTGCTAGAGAGTCATAAAGTTTGGATTCTGTCGTAAGTTGCTTTATTGTTGGGATTTTTTGTTCCCCAAAGTTTGTCATTTGTCCAATCATAGCATGCTAAAAGATAAACAAATCTTAAGTATTGTGAATCCAGTCCCACTATAATTAATTAGGTGTATCATTCTTACGCTTGAACAAATGTAGCCACTAAATCATCATAATGGGTCTACACTATTTGCAATTGCAGACATGTACACTAATAGCATGAGAGGGGTTAACCCTTATCCCCTTACTTCATGAATATTCATGTAAGAAATAACTATATCATGAATATGATTTATATAATAGCACTTGGACACAGGAAGTTTCGGCTACAGCAAAAACTGTAGAATCATATCTATATAATATTATAAGCAAACAGAGCAGATCCTGATCAGATGGCTCCAACAGGAGCCATCTGATCTGGGTCTACTCTGTTTGCAAAGGCGTAGAAAGGCATATTTATGGAGTAAAGGCTTATCCTGCCAAGAGCGGCCTGGCCGGCATTTGCAAACTGGTTGGATCCAGATAAGACACTGAGTAGCTTCTGTGTCTCACGAGAATATATACAAGCCGTTCGAAACTTTGGATGAATCATGAGTAAGTAAATCTTTCAGAAGATCAGTGTTTCAACAGACAACAATTTTTTGCAGAACAAAATGGATTAACCCTTACAGTGCGGGGCACAAGTCACTAATGTCCGTTTCAAACAGTGTAGACCCAGATGAGACGGCTCCTAGAGGAGCCCTCTCATCAGGGTCTGCACTGTTTGTCATGTTACACATTTCCTTAGAAAAAAACTAAATATTCACCATAAGCTTGACCTGTTTGAATTTTGGAATAGTCTATTTGAAAATTCAGCGTTGTAAGGGTTAAATCTTTAAAACTATTTCAAGATGGTAACCTAGTAACTTTGAACTTTTGTGAACTGACTAATCATTCTTTGCATGCTAGCAGCAAAATTGTGATTACCGAATACCTACACAAACAGTTTGGATCTTGATGAGATGCCACATAATGCAGCATCTTATCAGGATCAAAACTATTTGACACTTTGACCATATTTTTTGCAAAGAAATGTGAGAAATGAAGCATACGGCATGATTGTTGCAGACGAAAAATTACTTAACCCATTCCTGCAAAGGCTAGTTTTAGATCCAACCTCTTTGATTAAATCTACCGAAAAAGGAGCATTTACTAGAGAAAAGGAAATTTAAAGAATTTTGTAGTTTTGAGACCATTCTGATAAATGCTCTATTTATCACAACGGTTTCACAAAGTGACTTTCACAGAAGTGTCAAAAGGCGTCAATATACGGGAATGGGTTAGCTTGCAATGAGTTAACTGTTTGCCGCTTACTGAAGAATTTGTGATAACCTATACAAACTGTTTGGAGTCAGATGAGACGCAGAGTGACTTGGCATCTCATCAGGATCTACACTATTTCTCAATCTTATTTTATTTTTGTCAAAAATGGAAGTAAAAATAACATTGAGAATTTAGCAGACAATAAATTTTGCAGATTATTACTTAAGAGTCAGAGAGATATGTACCAGACATTTTGTATTCTGCCTACAAGACTGGTATATATATATGCCTGTGATTCTAATCATTCAAGCACTGAAAGTCTGTTCCTACCATTTAACCCTTTGTATGTATCAAATGAGCCAACCTGTATTTGCACACAATGACCTCTAGGACCACTCTAATCAGGGTCTGCATTATCATCAGCCATTAAACTGTTTTCAATGTTTAATTAAAATTTAGTTTCATACAAAATGGACTCTGCTTTTAACACAATGATGGATCATTCCACTCTGAAAACTCAACATTCAAAGGGATATTCCTGTACCTAATGAATATTCATGTAAGAAATAATGGCCATGGCAGATGTTCTATGTTTATTCCAAATTTCGATACCTGCTTTATATTCATGAACAAAATAGTTACAACGAAATATGGAAGGCTGAAATTTGCAGCCATTGTAAAAAGTAAAGAATCAGACTTCAAATTCCATTAGCAAACAGAGTTTGCAAATACGTGCACACATGTTTATATGAAAGAAAGGGATAAATGAAAAGGAGAACATCCTATTCTAACAGCTCCAACAGGAACTGTCTGATCTGGGTCTCTACTGTGCTTGTGAATGTGCAAAATGTGTCTCTATCAGGTAAAGGGTTAAGCCTTTAGAACGAGGGTGAAGGTCGATTATAATTTCACAAGCAAAAAGAGCAGACCCTAATCAGACGGCTCCTATTGGAGCCGTCTAATCTGTGTCTACTCTGTCTGCAAATTTAAAGATGAGTGAAAGTGCTTATATGAGGGAAAGGGTTAAAACAAATCAAGACATATATGTGTCAAACATATAAGTTCTCTCAAAATCAGACACCATTGAGGTCTTCACTAGTTTCTTTACCTGATGGAAACCCATTTTCACACCTTTGCAAATAGAGAGTAAACCCAGTCTGATAGCTCCTGTAGAAGCCATCAGATCACTGGGTATGTGCTGTTTATGGAATTATAGAGATCTGATTCTTAAGTTTCTGTCAGGGCAAACGTTTCTGTGTTAATCATATTATGCTATTATAAAAATTCAGCTAATAAATATTCATTATGTCATTATTTCTGATTTGAATATTCATCAGGTAAATGGTACAACCCGGTACTTAGCTAGCAAGTAATTGTCATCTGCAAAAATTGTCGTCTGCTACTATTAACCCTTTCCTCCATAGGCTATTTTTAGACCCAACCTCTTTGAATGAATCTACCCAAAAGGAGCATTAACTAGAGAAATGTAAAATTTTAGAATTTTGTAGTTTGAAACCATTGCGATAAATAGAGCATTTGCTCCTATAGGAGCAAATGCTCTATTTATCACAATGGTTTCAAAAGTGATTATTACAGAGGCGTAGAAAGGCGTATTTATGGAGGAATTTTAGGGTTAACCCTATTTTATGTTTATTCCAAATTTTAACACTTACTGAATATTCATGGGGGAAATAGTTATAATGGAATATGGAAGGTGGAACCTTGTAGCCATTTTAGAAAGTAAAGAAACAGGTCTATCAAATTCCATTAGCAAACAGAGCAGATGCTGTTCAGACGGCTCCTACAGGAGCCACCTGATCTGGGTCTACTCTATTTGCAAGTGCATGAAGGGAAGGGTTAATTAAACCCTTTCCCTGTTGAATATTCATGTAAGAAATAATGTCATTTTGACATCATGAATATCTATTAAAAAGTTTTCTAATAGGATATTTTGGTATTGGTAGAAACTGTAGAGTCAGGTCTATTATAATTCCATATGCAACAGAGCAGACCCTGATCAGATGGCTCCTATATGTGCCGTCTTATCTGTTTGCAAAGGTGTGAAAAAGCGTTAATATGAGGGAAAGGGTTAGTTGTTTCTTTCATTTCGCTTCACAGTGTCAGTAGTTTGGATCCTGATAAGACACAATTTATTTTAGAATACCTACTGGATCCTGTTAGAAAAAGAGTAGTGTGTTTGTGAAACATTTATGCCCCGACCTTTGACCCTGAAGGATGACCTTGATCCTTGACCCATGGACCGGGGAGTTGAACGCGACACGTCTATGTGTGGTGAACATTTGTGCCAGGTAATTTTGAAATCCATTCACAGATAAAAAAAAAGTTACAGAAGGGACACAAAAATTTGGGACGGATGGACAGACGGACGGACGGACAATGCGATTACTATATGCCCGTCGTTGGGGGGCATAAAAAGTCCTCATAAATAAGTCCATAGTGTTGAATGTAGAAAGAGTCTACAGTAGAACCCGTCTTATGTGGTCATCAAATTATGGGTCTGTAAGGCAGGTGGTAGCTTAATGCAGATCAGATGTAATGCAGAAAAACTCCCATGTTCAATAAATGAATGGTCGCTTAAGCCAGATTGTACTGTATGTGTGGTATGTCGCCTATCTTTTCTACCTTTGTTTCTCAGTGGGATACAAACTGCTGAGTATTATCATTTCAGTGCACTGACAGAAAAAAAACAACACCCTGCTCTGCAGGTATTTTCATAAGCGATTATTCAAGCGCAGATGTACCGTTACCTGGCCGACTGGTTGTCATTAATGTATTCTTGTTGCTATGGCAATGACTAGGTGAAGAGGAAAAAAATATGCTGAGTGATCTAAGAATATCATTTTTACTCCCCCAAAATGTCATTAGCTTAACCCTTTCCCTCATATAAATGCCTTTTCATGCATTTGCAAACAGAGTAGACCCAGATCAGACTGTTTAGGAGCCGTCTGATCAGGGTCTGCTCTGTTTGGTTTTGACATGATAAAAATCTGATCTACAGATTTTGTCAAAGCAAAAAATTCCTTTGAAATGTTTACATACAATTGAGCTAATAAATATTCATGTTGTCATTAATACTAACATGAATACTGAACAGGGAAAGGGTTAAACTAAGTTGAAAAATTATTTTCTTTTTGAATCTAACTCTTTTGTCTTGTCATGATCTCAACCGAACCACCATGCCATCTACCAAAATTATCCTCTGTTTTTATTTCTGAAGTCACCTTTTTTCATCTGTTTCTCTTCACAAATAATAGCCTGGATCTTGATAAAAACTTAACCCTCACATCTGAATCTAAACTGTATGCATACATCATTATCATGAATTTGCTGCTTGCATGCAAAGGGTTAACATTTTGCATTTTGTCGTCTGCTCATATTGTGTATATGCAACATTTTCAAAACTATAAATTTTCTTTCTAATATTAATTTGTTTGCAGAAGTTGAGCATGACTGACAGTTTGAATCTCAGATCAGGCCCTACATTTTCCCTCATAGGTTATTTTTAGAACCACCTTTTTGAATAAATCTACTGAAAAGGAGCATTTTCTAGAGGAAAGAGTTTTTTTAGAAATGTGTAGTGTAGAAACCATTGTGATAAATAGAGCATTTGCTCCTAGGGAGCATATGCTCTATTTATCACAATGGTTTCAAGAAGTGACTGTTACATCTGAGCCTTCAAAAGGCGTTAATATGAGGGAATGGCATAAATGGAGAGAGAATCCGTCCCTAGCATGTAAAGGGTTACTTCTGCTTCCCTCATATGACTGAAGGGTAAACCGTATTTTCTCTAAATATTCTATCCAACAAACTGGGTAAATAGTGCAGATCCAGATCATATTCAGGATCTGCTACTCCATTAGTTTCATTTAACCCTTTACTCTATGAATATTCATGTAAGGATTAATGACATCATGAATATTAGTTAAGAGTTATTGCTATAATAACACATGTTGACATGATTTTTTGGCCGTGGAAGAAACTGTAGAATCATATATATTTATTATTTCATAAGCAAACAGAGCAGACCCTGATCAGACGGCTCCTACAGGATCTGGGTATTCTCTGTTTGCAAAGGCGTTGAAGGGCGTATTTATGGAGTAAAGGGTTACAGTTTCAAATTGGTGTAGAATTGAATTATTCAGCTTTATATTATACTAGTAGAGATAAGAGATTGAATATCTTAACCATTTCCTCCATAAATGCGAGTTTCTATGCCTTTGCAAACAGAGTAGACCCAGATCAGACGGCTTCTATAGGAGTCATCTGATCAGGGTCTGCTCTGTTGGCTTATGACATAATATAGATCTAATTCTACAGTTTCTGCTATGACCAAACATTGCCCTGTTCTTGCGCTATTATGATAATTGATCTAATTAATATTCATGATGTCATGATATCTTACATGAATATTCATGGAGTAAAGGGTTAATATTTATGATAAATAGGGTAACTGGAAATGATGCTGTTTGCAGTTTTTTTTTACTTAGATAATGATGTATGCTGTACAGACACACTCCGCCCTGTGAAGATGCAGCACAACAAGGTGAGAAAAGGTGCAAGTCTCCCCAGGTAGCAGCTCTTTGCCCTTGTATATTGCATCTTGCTCTGTTGAAGTGTTCTGTGAATTAATTGCCATTTCCATGGGAGGCCTACTACTTTTTTTTTATCAGTTTAACCTTTTGCACTCTGCTGGCAAATTTGTTATAACCGTAGCAAACAGTCTGGATCCAGATGAGACATCGATTAGCTTGGTGTCTCATCAGGATCCAAACTGTCTGATGCTGTGATGATGGTGTTTGAGGAAGAAAGGAAGAAAATTCAAAAATAGAAATTGATGCAGACACTTTTTCCAGATGACCCTTGCTCAGAGTAGGTAAGGTTAACTGATCCATTGCTTCCGACAAATTTGCAATAGCTTTTGCTATAAATAGGATATTGGTTTGGTTTTTATCAGATTTAACATGGTTTTAACAGTATTTCAGTATCAGATATAATAAAACTTGGGAGACCCCTTTACATAATTGGCGAAAAACTGAAAACCTTTAACCCCCCTTCCTTCATATCAACACCTTTTCTCATCTATGTAAACAGAGAAGACCCAGATAAGACGGCTCCTATAAGAGCCATCTGATCAGGGTCTGCTCTGTTTGCTTAACTCTTTCCCTGTTTAATATTCATGTAAGAAAATAATGACATCATGATCACTTATTAGCTGATTTTTTATAACAGCATACTGAGAGCTTGGTGCAAAACTATTGTAAATGCCTTGTCAATGTTCAATTCCTTGTATATTCATGAGGTACCGTAATCAAATTTTTAATAAATACATGTATTGAATAGGGAAAAGGGTTAAAAACATTTTGAATCAGGGTCTATTTAAAGTTATCTTTTTTTTAAAAAAAAGAAAGAAAGAAATTATATATTAACAATTGTAGTATATTTAAGTGTAATTATGAAATAGTCTGTCACAGTTTAAGCATTTCCCTGTTGAATGATCATGTACGAAATAATGACAGGATTTATTAGCTGAATTTTTATATTTAGCATAATTTATTATATACACATGAATTCTTGGTACAGGTTTACAAGTCAGATCTATTATGATTCCATAGGCAACAAGATATGAATGTAAAACACTATGCCCCAAATATGACCTTTGACCTTGATGTATGACCTTGACCTTACTAAGTCACCCCATAAAATGTTCCCCTCCATAATTTGCACATGCATGCCAAGTTTGAAGTACATGTATGTATGTGCAATTGCGACAAAATTATTGCCAACATTAACGGTGGGGACAAATCAACCAACAGAACAATATCCCCCATCCCCTTTGAAAGGGGGGAGGGGAGGATAAAAAGAGCAGACCCTTATCAGACAGTTAGTACAGAGGCTATATGATCTGGGTCTACTATGTTTGCAAAGGCGTGAAAATGTGTTTGTATGCAGCAAAGGATTAAAAGACAAGCCCATTTAGTAGGAACCAGGTGTTCTATAATCTGATTCTACACAATCTCACAAAATCAAAGGGTTAAACGGCTGTTGAGACTATCATTCAAACTGCTTGCAAGGATATACAGTAAAACCCCTCTAAAGCGGACGTTAAATTTAGTATAAATATTAGTCTTGGAGACAGGTGGCAGCTTAATGCAGGGTGAAAGTCATGTAAGAGCTTTCTGCATGACTTTCACTCTGCATTAAGCAGTCACCAGTCTAAAAGTATTGAAATTCCTCTCTACTAGAATTCCAGTTTAAAGGGGTTTTGCTGTAAATCATGAATTTTTTAATTGTGTGATGTTACTCGTAGCTGTAGATAAAATGTGTACTGAGCTGTGATGATCTCATTCTCAGCACAACCCTATACTGCTGTTACTCTCTGTGGCCATTCTAATGAGTAGCGGAAAAATAAAAGTTTTGGAGAAAATATCAAAACTATTTTACTATTATACTTTGATTTCTTAACCTTTTACTTCATAACTATGTCTTTCTAGTTCTTTGCAAACAGAGTAGACTGAGATCAGAAGGCTCCTGGAGGAGCCTTCTGATCATGGTCTACTATGTTTGATTTCAATATAATACGATTCTACAATGTTTGCCAGTATGTGTTCATGTGTTATTACTATGTAGTATAACAATTTCCCGGTAATCTACTCTACATTCATGAGGTCATTATTTCTTACATGAATATTCATCAGGGTCTGCATTGTTTGTCATGTTACACTTTTTTTCAGAAATACCCCTAAATATATTAACCGTAAGCCTGACCTGTTTTACTTTTGGAATAGTCCACTTGAAAATTCAGCATTGTAATGGTTAAAAACTCCTCTTTTCCTGGTAACTGTAATTCAGCTTTCACATTCTACAGTATGTTTACTGTTGAAAAAAACTCTGTTTAGAACTGTGGTTTACTTTTCGGTACATCAGGCATCAATATTGATGTTTTCAAAGTGAGTAATAGATACCTAAGTTATGACATAACAAGAATTGTATGACAAAGGATAATGCATGCCCCTAACTCCTCCATGAAAAAACTTATTCAAACACCAATAACTTGTGTAACATCTGCCATATACCTACCGCAATATCTTGCATCAGATGATACTTTTATCTTGTAGCACAGTGCAAGCTAATTAGCAATAACCTGTTTAACCCTTTCCCTCATATTGACGACTTTTGACGCCTCTGTAAAAGTCACTTTGTGAAACCATTGTGACAAATAGAGCATTTGCTCCTATAGGAGCAAATGCTCTATTTATCACAATGGTTTCAAACTACAAAATTCTAAAAAATTTCCCTTTCTCCAGTAAGTGCTCCTTTTTGGTAGATTTATTCAAAGAGGTTGTATCTCAAAATAGCCTATGAGGTAATGGGTTAAAGAGTTAACTTGTAACACAACTAATTAGCAATGATCTGTGTCGATAGCTAATTTGTAGCACACTACTAACTAATAAGCAATGATATCTTGTAGCACACTGCTGACTAATTAGCAATAGTCTGTGTAAGGAATTAACTAAACGCACACTGCAAGTTAACTCACAATAGTTTCTGTAAATATTTAACTTGTAGCTCACTGCAAGTTAATTCACAGTAATCTGTGCGAAGATTTAAAATGTAGAACACTGCAAGTTGATTCACAATAGTCTGTATAAAGGATACAGATGATCTGTGGTCATGATTTGGAACATTCAGTATTGTAAATTGAAGCAGACAACAGCTTTGAGAGAAAATAATTTCTTAAGAATTGTAAGCATTCAGAATATTCATCCAGTCCATAGAATACATTCTCTTTTCTTCAGATGGCATAACCCGTTGTCTACTTACCTGTTAACCCTTTACCCAGAGCTACAGATAACGATGCTCACTCAAATACTAAAATCGTCATTTCTCCACCAAAAACGATCCTCACTCAAATACTAAAATCCTCATTTCTCCACCAAACCCTATGTTGTGACCACTCTTTAGAATCGTCTCAAAGAGCCGATTCTAAAGAATGGTCGCAACATAGGATTTGGTGGAGAAATAAAGAAGTTATTTTGAAAATGTTTTAATTTACGCATCTTATCTAGATCTGGAGCTCTGCTTTACCTATTCTATTTTTATTCCAAATTTCAATACCTACTGAATATTCATGAATTAAATAGTAATCATTAAATATGAAATATGGAGCATTGTAGCAAATTTAGAAATGAAACAGATCTATAAAATTCCATAAGCAAACAGAGCAGACCCTGATCAGAAGGCTCCAATAGGAGTTGTCTGAACTGGGTCTACTGTTTGCAGATGCAAGAAAACATGTTTATATGAAGGAAAGGTTTAAACAAATTGCTAATTCTTTGATTGTGTTGGGAAAAGTTTTCTGAGTGCCAATCCAGATTCAGAATTACATGTACTTGGCATCTGATCAGGATCCAAACTCTTATTGTTGCATGTACCAAATGTGTGTACTTGACTGCGTAAAGGATATGAAAGTCATAGAAGTAAGACTTTTGGCACAAGAAGCGACTATGCGAGGTAAAATCTGTGTCAGTTTGATGGCCATACCTAACACTGTAGCATGACGCTAGTAACTGACGCCTTTTTTTTTGATCACCCAGTGGGATCAGTTCTGCAGATTCTTCGGTGAGAAATGAACTTGCCTGCACGAGCAATGAGCAAGGTTCAATAAGCAAATTACTTTATCATTCTCATTCATATGCCAGGTGTGAGGTTGGCAATTAAATTCTATGTATTCTCCCTATTAACCCTTCGCTTGCTATTCACGTCAATATACCTACCTGTAAATAGTGAAGACCCAGATGAGACAGCTCCTGCAGGAGCTGTCTCATCAGGGTCTGCACTATTTACAAGTTGATTGTGCAACCAGTGCACTCCACAGCAGTGAATGCACAGCGAAATACTTGTACACAGTGAAGATATATGTAATCATACAACAGGGCATGGGTAAAGAAGGAGAAATGTATTTTAAAATTCAGCAAGCGAAGGGTTAACAAAAGAAGCAAATAGTTTGCATTCTAACTTCTATCACTATAATAATATAATAAAGCTACAGCAAACAAATACTCTAAGATCAAACAACAGCTAATTCTATTGTTTTCATTCAATCCAGCACATCTGTGATCACTTCATCCTTGAGACTACAACATTAATCCTTTACTCCATAAATACACGTTTCTACAGCTTTGCAAACAGAGTAGACTCAAATATAATGGCTCATGATCAGCCAGACCAGGGTCTTCTCTGTTTGCTTATGATATGTATAATATACCAGTAGATATGATTCTACAGTTTCTGCCATGGTCAAACATTCCTGTGCCCCTAGGCTATTATAACAATTAACCATTTACTGCACTGTTTAGAAAACTTGGATTAGCAAATAGCATAGGTCCACAGAGCTACAGATAACGGTGCGTACCCAAATACTAAAATCGTTATTTCTCCACCAAACCCTATACTGTTACCACTCTTTAGAATCGTCTCGAAGAGACGATTCTAAAGAGTGGTAACCGTATAGGGTTTGGTGGAGAAACAAAGGATATATGCTTGAAAATGTTTAAATTTACGCATCTTATCTGGAGCTCTGGGTCCAGATAAGTATTTCTGTGTCTAGTAGATCACAAGTTTCTTTACCTTTTCCTTTCATATAAACCTGTTTTCACGCATTTGCAAATAGAGCAAACTCAGATTAGACTGCTCCTAAAGGAGCTGGCTGATCAGGGTCTGCTCTGTTTGCTAGTGTAATTTAGTTGGGTTTTTTTGTTTGTTTTACGTCGTTTTAACAGTATTTTAGTCGACGTCCAGCTAATTACAGGTGGGGGAAGACCCAAGAGGTTCTACTGTGCATGGAACAAATTGCATTGTTTTGTGCATAGAAGATCCAGGTAGACCCACTGACCTTCAACAAGCCAACTGGAAGGCTTCTTCACATGAAAAATCCAAATGCCAAGATTGGGATTTGAACCCACAGCGGTGATGGGCTAAGCAATAGTCAGTCGAAGACCATAACTACTCGGCCACAGAGGCCCTGCTAATAGAATTTGAAAGATCTGTTTCTTTTTAAAACAGGTACAATGTTCCATCTTCTATATTTCATTATAACTATTTTGTCCAAGTAGGTAGTGAAATTTGGAATAAATGTAGAACAGGGAAAGGGTTAAAACATGAATGAATCCGAGCAAGCAAAAATTACAGTAAAACTAAGCAGATATATAATTATATCTATAAAGTCCCACAAGCAAACAGAACAGACCCTAATCAGACGGCTCCTATAGGAGTCATCTGATCTGGTTCTTCTGTTTGCAAATGTGTGAAGGAAAGGAATAAATTCATGCAGTCAGAAAACAGAGCTGTGGAGTAAGGGAGGTAACTACTTCTATGCTATATAAGATTACAAGTAGTCTCCCTTCAACAAACCTTTATAAATGAGAAAAAAAGCCTCCAAATTTCATTATAATCTCAAAAAAAAATCAAAAAAATCAACAAAAACACTCCTATTCGTAGATCTGTGGCAAAAACATTAACTTAAGACATCTTTACACACCATATCAAACATAGTACAGTAAAACCTCTCTATAACGGCCACTAAATAGTGTTAATTAGTTGGTAATAAGGGCAGTTGGTTGCTTAAAGCAAGGTGAAAGTAAAACAGAACTCTCCTATAGGAGCGTTCTGTTTTACTTTCACCTTGCTTTAAGCAGCCACCTGCCTTTAGCACAAAATATTTGATGTAGTTTAGTGGTTGCTATCGAGAGGTTTTATTGTACATCTCCTGTTGGAACTGTTTGATCAGAGTCTGCTCTGTTTGTTTATGAAATAGATCCGATTCTGATCAATTTTTGCCAAAGCCAAACATTCCTGAGTTCATACCCAAATATAAAGCAAGCCCATTATCTGACCAATCATAAATATGAGAAAGAACTTGGATATTTAAACCCTTTACTCCATGAATATTCATGTAAGAAATAATGACTTCATGAATATTGATTAGCTAATTTTTTATAATGGCACATGAACACAGACCATTTTGGCCATACCAGAAATTGTAGAATCATATCTATATTATTTCATAAGCAAATAGAACAGACCCTGATCAGACGGCTCCTACAGGAGCCGTCTGATCTGGGTCTACTCTGTTTGCAAAGGCATAGAAAAAGGCGTATAAAGGATTAAAATGTCGGGCCAGAATCACAGAGCAAAAAATCAAATGAGTTTACATTGTATTTACAAGGAGTGCTGATATATCAAACTATCTTCTTTCTCTACCAATTCATATCTTGTTAGAATCACACATGAGTATACACAAGGGAGAGGTTAGTGGGTCCCTACAGAAAATTTCTACCCAGATTTCCTGAATACAGCAAACCCCTGTAAACCAGAATTTCAATATAGAAGAAATGAGTTTTTTAAGGAAGGTGACTGTTTAATGCAGGGTGAAAGCCATGAAAAAAGCTCCTATAGGAGCTTTCTGCATGTTTTCATCCTGCATTCAGCTTCCACCCGAGACCGGTATTGATACTAATTTGTTTGTCCAATTTAGAGGGGTTTTACTGTATTCCTCTTATGTGCGGATCTGAAATCAGCAACTTCCTTACATACACCAGAGACTGCTCAAGTTGACATGGTTGTCACCTGAAATCAGCAACTTCCTTACATACACCAGAGACTGCTCAAGTTGACATGGTTGTCACCTGAAATCAGCAACTTCCTTACATACACCAGAGACTGCTCAAGTTGACATGGTTGTCACCTGAAATCAGCAACTTCCTTACATACACCAGAGACTGCTCAAGTTGACATGGTTGTCACCTGAAATCAGCAACTTCCTTACATACACCAGAGACTGCTCAAGTTGACATGGTTGTCACCTGAAATCAGCAACTTCCTTACATACACTAGAGACTGCTCAAGTTGACATGGTTGTCACCTGAAATCAGCAACTTCCTTACATACACCAGAGACTGCTCAAGTTGACATGGTTGTCACCTGAAATCAGCAACTTCCTTACATACACCAGAGACTGCTCAAGTTGACATGGTTGTCACCTGAAATCAGCAACTTCCTTACATACACCAGAGACTGCTCAAGTTGACATGGTTGTCACCTATCAAAATCAACAGCATTGTTCCTTCTAATTGCTGTAATAAGCACTGGCCCTGGTAAGTCATGGCATGTCTGATCTGATACCCCTTTTTCACGGTAAAGGATTAACCGTTTACTCCATGAATGTTCATGTTAAAAATAATGATATCATGGATATTAATTTGCTGATTTCATATAATGGTGCCTAAGCACAAAAAGTTTTGGTCATGAAAGAAACTGTAGAATCAGATTTATACTATTCCACAAGATAAAAGAGCAGACCCTGATCAGACTGCTCCTTCAGATCTGATCTGGGTCTACTCTCTTTGTTAAGGCGTTAAAATGCACATTTCTGGAGTAAAGGTATAAAAGACTCACCGTAATCTTTGCGTATGGTAGAGCACTCAGGACTGTTTTCAGGGTAGTCGTGGGGTATGGTTACCAAGATAGGTGGTACACTCGGCAAATAATGGTCATCTGTAAATCACAGTACAACAGAATCAATTAACCTTTTACTCCATTAAAATTCATATAAGAAATTAGGACATCACAATTTTTTTTTATTTATTTGCTGTAATTTTTTGCTTTAACAAAAACAGTAGAATCAGATCTGTATCAGGCCAAAAGCAAGCAGAGCAGACCCTGATCAGATGCCTCCTATAAGAGCTGTCTGATCTGGGTCTACTTTGTTTGCAAATGCGTGAAAACACATTTATATGAAGGAAAGGGTTAACCCTTTACTCCATGAATATTCATGTAAGAAATAGTGGCAACACTAATATGTATTACATGAAATTTTATAATTTTATGAGAATACTGGTGTTTTTTTTGGCCATGGCAGAAACTGTAAAATCAGATGAATGTTATGTTGTAAACAAGCAAAGAAGACCTTGATCGGATGGCTCAAACAGGAGCTGTCTGGTCCATGCTTATAAAGCTTTTAGTTGAGTCTGAGTTTCGTTCTCAGGCTTTTGATTGGTCAGATTTGAGTTCTCAAGTTTTTGATTGGTCAGATTTGAGCCAAAGGCTCAAATCTGACCAATCAAAAGCTTGAGAACGATCTCAGACTCAACTAAAAGCTTTATAAGCATGGACCCAGATTTTGGTCTACTGTTTGCAAAGGTGTCAAAAGGCATCTCTACAGGGTAAAGGGTTAGGCCGTTACTACATGAATATACAGGTAGTAAATAATGACTATGAATGTTTATCAGCTGAATTTTTATAATGGCATATGAATCAATATATGTATAGGGAATTTAAGGCAGAGTAAGAAATTTCTCTATAATTCCACAAACAAACAGAGCTGACCATGATCTCACTGTAGGAGCTGTCTGAACTGGGTCTACTCTGTTTCAAATATGTAAATATGTGCCTTGATCAAGTAAAGGATTAACCTTTTCTTAAAAAAATACACCTTTGCAAACAGAGTAGACCAAGATCAGACAGCTCCTATAGGAGCCGTCTGATCAGGGTCTGCATTGTTTGCTTGTGAAATAATATAGATATGATTGTGATATAAATATGACTTACAGTTTCTGCTATGGCCAAAAACACATGTTGTCCATGTACTATTATAACATTTAATCTAATTAACAGCTTTCAAACGGTTAACTCTTTGTATGCTAGCGACCAAACCATGATTACCTATGCCACTCATTTTAAGAATTAAAGCAAACAACAATTGTTGCAGACCAAAATTTACCTAGCATTCAAAAGGTTCAACCAAGATTTCATATTCAAACATCAAAGGGCTGTATAAACAGTTATAGTAGAACCTGTCCTAAGCGGTCATCAAAATGAGGCCTGATTACAGGTCAGTAAGGCAGGTGGTAGCTTAATGCAGGTCAACAGTAATGCAGAAAGCTCCTACAGGAGCTATCTGCATTACTGTTGACCTGCATTAAGCTACCACCTGCTATGTTCAATAAATGAATGGCCACTTAGTAGAGGTAGGTTCTACTGTACTTATCGTACCTAGTTTACATATGAGATGTATGTCTTTGGATCCTGGGTGCTGTAGAGGGTCCATCTTGACCTTGAACCGCCGGTCTAGTCTCGCTATCTCACCCTGTAGAATGTCTGGTATCCGGCTTTTTTCCTCCACTTTCCGTCTTTTTGGTGGTGGGGAAGGGGCTCTTAAAAACAAAGTTAACCCTTTAATCCATGATCATACACATTAATTAGATTAATGATTATAATAGCACATGAACACAGGAAATTCTGGCCATCTGATCTGGGTATACACTGTTTACAAAGGCGTTGAAAAGTGTATCTATGGAGAAAAGGGTTAAAGGTTTAGAAATGCTTGAAGTATCTTCCATTTGCAGAATTGTGTTTTATTTACAAAATCAAATTACAATTTTTTTTTTTTTTTCAAAAAACATTTTTAGTTTCAAATTTAAGAACCTGATTAGAAAAAATAATTTGATATCTCATCTAAAATAACTTGGTATCTCATCTAAAATAACTTGATATCTCATCTAAAATAACTTGGTATCTCATGTTCATATGCCATTTAACCCTTTCCTCCATAGGCTATTTTTAGATCCAATCTCGTTGAATAAATCTACCGAAAAGGAGCAATAACTAGATAAAAGGAAAATTTTAGAATTTTGTAATTTGAAACCATTGTGAAAAATAGAGCATTTCCTATAGGAGCAAATGCTCTATTTATCACAATGGTTTCAACAGGGACTTCTACAGAGGCGTGGAAAGGCATATTTATGGAGGAAAGGGTTAAAACATCAGCAAATTAATATTCATAAAGTCATCATTTTTTTACATGAAAATTCATCAGGTAAAGGGTAAGGAGAAAATGATGGCAGTTATCTCATGCTTCATGGACTAGTACCTACCTAATTGGGTTACCAAACATGGCCGACATGGCTGGCCCAAAAGTGTTATGCAGGGTGTGGTTGATCATGGGAGAGGTGATATGAGCAGCCACCGAATCCAATAATGGCTGACACATGTGAACCTGTGGCGTGTGATGTGATGTCTGAAAAAGGTAACCATGGTAATGTCAAAAGTAAACCTAGTCCTGGGATACAAAACAATTGTTTTTGACCAAAACTTGACTTCAGTCACACTTGTTATCTGCTTAAACCTTACCCTGTTCTATATTGAGTCCAAATTTCAATACTTACTGAATATTCATGGGCAAAATAGTCATGATGAAGTATGGAAGGTGGAACATTGTACGCATTTTAGAAAGTAAAGAAACAGATCTATCAGTTTCTACATGTATTAGCAAACAGAGCAGACCCTGATCAGACGGCTCCTATAGGAGCCTTCTGATCAGGGTCTACTCTAGTTTGCAGATGCGTGAAAAGGGAAAGGATTAAATTCTTGTATAAAGTTTTCTCAGATTTCTTTTCACCAAATCTCATAATACAGTGAACACTCATTATAACGACATTCAATATAACAAAATATTCATCATACTAACACAAATCTTGGAAACGTATACAGTAAAACCCCTTTAAACTGAAAGTTTAGTACAGAAGAATTTACATCTTTTTATGCAGGTGGCTGCTTTAATGCAGGATAAAAGTCATGCAGAAAGCTCCTTGAAGACGTTCACCCTGCATTAAGCAGCCACCTGTCTTACAGACTGGTATTAATGCTAATTTTCTGTGGGAACAAACGTGGTCGTTGTAACGAGAGTTGACTGTACTTGAAAAGTTTCGATCCTGATTAGATGCTGAATTGCAGCATCATGTATCTGATAACCCTCTCCCTGTTGAATACTCATGTTAGAAATAATGATATAACCCTCTCCCTGTTGAATATTCATGTTAGAAATAATGATATATGTACACAGGATTTTATGGTACAGTAGAACCCCTCTAAACCCACATTTGAGTAGAGATGAATTTAGATACTTTTTGGCAGGTGGCTGCTTAATGCGGGGTGAAAGACATGCAGATAGCTCCTCTAGGAGACTTTCATCTTGCATTAAGCTGCCATCTGTCTCCAAGACAGATATTTATACTAAATTGAATGTCCGGTTAAGAGGGGTTTTACTGTATTGGTAGAAACTGTAGAATCAGATCTATATTATAGCATAAGAAATCAGAGCAGACCCTGATCAGATGGCTCCTACAGGTCTACTGTGTTTACGAAGGCAGGAAAAGACTGTCATAGAAAAGGCATTTCTATGATGGTCTACTCTGTTTGTAAAGGTGTGAAAACCCATTATATGGAAAGAGTTAAGTTACATGACTCTTCAACAAATACTTTTAATCCATTACCTTTGAGCTAAACTGTATTTTCTCCAGAACTTGTTCACACTTCATCAATGTAGCCATAGGCACTCTACAAGAAATAAACACACAGCAATACAGAAAATGGATAAAGCAGGGTCAAACAGAGCAATAAATAAAGGTGTGTATTCTAATTACTTCATTAAAACCTATATTGTGGTCACTCTTTAGAATCGTCTATTAAAAAACTAGAATCGTAATTTCTTCACCAAACCCTATATTGTGACCACTCTTTAGAATCGTCTCAAAGAGACGATTCTAAAGAGTAGTCACAACATAGGATTTGGTGGAGAAATAAAGACATTAATCTTGAAAATGCTCTAATTTACACATCTTATCTGGACCTCTGCATCAGATCTTGAATTTCTGTTCACTCACCGTTTGGAGGGATTGGTCAATATGTCATGTAGATTCTTCAGTTTGTTGATATCATTCTGTCTGTGGTCAGACTCTTTACCTATTAACAGACACAATATTGTACATGTCAGTTGGGTACAGAAAAAGCATCTCTTCATTAGCACTGACAAAAAAACAAAAGCTAGCTTAACCCTTTCCATGTTCTATGTTTATTTAAAACATCAATACCTACTGAATATTCATGGACAAAATCGATATAATGAAATATGGAACATGGTAGCCATTTTAGAAACTAAAGAAACAGACATATTAACCCTTTCCTCCATAAATACGCCTTTCTACGCCTCTGTAAAAATCACCTGTTGAAACCATTGTGATAAATAGAGCATTTGCTCCTTAGGAGCAAATGTTCTAATTATCACAATTGTTTCAATACTACACACTTCTAAATTTTTCCTTTTCCCTAGTAAATGCTCCTTTTTGGTAGATTTAATTCAAAGAGGTTGGGTCTTAAAATAGCCTATGGAGGAATGGGTTAAGTTCCATTAGCATCAGAGCAGACCCTGATCACATGGTTCCTGTAGCAGTCATCTGATCTAGGCCTACTGTGTTGGCAAATGATGAAAAAGCATTTATAGGAGGGAACGGGTTAAAAGGGAATTTCGTACATTTATTAACCCATGACCTCACGAGTATCCATGTAAGAACTAATGACTGCATGAATATTTAGCCCATTACCTCATAGGCTATTTTTAGATCCAACCTTTTTGAATGCATCTATCGAAAAGTAGAATTTATTGAAAGAATTTATTAGAGAAAAGGAATTTTTTTGAATTGTGTAGTTATGAAACCATTATGATAAATACAGCATTTGCTCCATAGGAGCAAATGCTCTATTTATCACAATGGTTTCAAAAAAGTGACATTTACAAAGGCGTCAATATGAGGAAATGGTTTAAGAACAAGGAATTTTTTTCATCATCACAGAAACTGGAGCATCAGATTTTTAATTTTTCATAGAATTCAGAGCAACAGTATATGTGTAACCCGCATGAATTAATGCAGAGCAACAGATAACGTGCATACTCAAGTACTAAAAATCGTCATGTCTCCACCAAACCCTATGTTGTGACCACTCTTTAGAATTGTCTCGAAGAGATAATTCTAAAGAGTGGTCACAGTATAGGCTTGGTGGAGCTATTCTTGAAAACGTATGATTTACGCATTTAATCTAGACCTCTGATCATTGCCGTTTACCTGTGAAAGTTTGAAAACAAACCTGATCAATGGTGTAGAAGGGATCTGACATACATTTTTTTTGCTTGTTGTTAGTTCTCTTAGAGCTCAGACTGCATCATATACAAATTACACAGCTAACACAGAACAAGCAAATTTACTGAATTGATATCCCCTGCCAAACAAGTGCTGGCTTGAGAAATAACTGTGGACAGGCGGAGACAGATGCACTGACAGATGGACCAAACCAAAACGATATCCCTATAGAGGGGAATGCAAAATAAAGGACCAGAGGGGACTGATTCCTTTATATAATTATATATGTCTGTACACCAATATGTGATTCTATCCTTAACCAATTCCCTCATATTGACACCTTTTGACATACCCGTAAAAGTCATATTTTAAAACCATTGTGATAAATAGGGCAATTGCTCCATTGAAGCAAATACTCTATTTATCACAATGGTTTCAAAACTACACAATTCTAAAATGTTCATTTACCTAATAAATGCTCCTTTTCGGTAGATTTATTCAAAGAGGTTGGGCCTAAAAATAGCCTATGAGGAAATGGGTTTAACAATGATGAACCATTCTACATTAAATAATTAAGTGTATACTAAGAAACAACAAGAGCTGCGTGCGGCGCAAATGCTCATCTGATGTCCACTGCATACACTTCTCCTCAAACAGATCTACCAACCTATGAAGTTTCATGATGATAGCTCTTATACTTTTTGATTAACGCTTTCCCTGTTCTATGTTTATTCCAAATTCAATACCTACTGAATATTCATGGACAAAATAGTTATACCAAAATATGGAAGATGGAACAATGTAGCTATTTTAGAAAGTAAAGAGACAGATCTTTCAAATTCTACTAGCAAACAGAGCAGACCCTGATCAGACGGCTCCTCTTGGAGCCGTCTGATCTGGGTCTTCTCTGTTTGCAATGCGTGAAAACGTGTTTATATGAGGGAAAGGGTTAATCTGCTACGTTAAGTTTTTGCACGCTGATGATGGCAACGCCAACGTCTACAACTTTGCCAATGCCAACGCCTACGACCCAGTGATCACAATAGCAGGACGTTTCTTCGAAATAGACGAGCCCCAAAAAATTACCGCTATTTCCATCTTCAGTTCTCTTGATCATTCGTCTGAGGGGATCAATGTATTTCGACAGCTGTTTGAGCTTCTCTAGGTAAGCATGTTCCTCAGCTGATTGACTTGCAGGACTAGGGACTGCCCCTTGTGAATTGGGGTTACCTGAAGGCAAACATAAAGATCATGAAAAGATTATCATATTACCTGATGAATATTCATCTCAAACACAAAGATTGTATGAATATATGCATGTACAATTTTCATAATGACATTTCGAACAAGAGAATTTTTGGCCATGAAAAAAATTTCACTTGTAGATTCATATCTATATTATTTCATATGCAAGCACAACATACTCTGATCCGACAGGTCTTACTAGAGTTGTCTGGTCTGGATCTACTCTGCTAAAAAACCTGCCAGGCTCGGTTATTTACCCCATAAATATTCTTTTCCAAACAGCAGACCCAGATCAAATGGTTCCTGATCAGTGTCTGCTGTATGCAAGTCAATTTTCTCCATGCAATCTTAAGTTATCCCTATTCATCGAGAATCGCCCAAAGATATTATTCTAATGAGGAGTCAGAAATAAGGGTTTCGTTAAAAAAAGAAAGAAATATTTTTCAAACCATTCAGCATAACACCCTTAAGTTATCCAGACTGAATCTTTTGTTTCTGTAATTAACCCTTTCCCTGTTCAATATTCATGTAAGAAATAATATCATGAATATTTATAAGCTTCAGTTTTATGTTAACACTTTTGCCATGACAAAAACTGTAGAACCAGATCTATATCATGACCAAAGCAAACAGAGCAGACCCTGATCAGACGGCTCCTATAGCAGCCGTCTGATCTAGGTCTACTCTGTTTGAAAATGCGTGAAAACAAGTTTATATGAGGGAAGGGTCAACTGTCTTACCCGGTGTGTTAAGAGCTGCACTTGGTGATGGGGCTCCTGTAGGGGTCCTTGACACAGGCGAAGGGACTATCTGAGGGGACGGTGATGACATGATGTGAATAGGCGATCCTGCTAGCTGACTGTTACAACAAAAAAAGACAACAACAAACAAACATAAGCCAAAGAACATCTTGCAAATGTATTTCAGTAAAGACCTCCCTGTATCACTGTGTAATGAAATACAAATTAAAATCTTTGAATTAAAACAAGAGGGTCATGATGGCCCTATATCGCTCACCTAAAAATTGTAGCACTAGATAGAGATGAACTAGTCACAACCATCTCCAGAAAATAAAGATAAATGGGCCATAGTAGTTTTAACTTTTTTCAAATGAAGATATATCAATTTTTCAAATGCATAGTAGTCATAATTGATTCGCAATATGGTCACCAGAGGACTATTCCTGCCAAATACCATTCAAATTGGACCACTAGTTTTGGAGATGAAGATTTTTAAAGACTTTGCTATAGTCATATAAGGAAATTAGTCGTGTGGTGCCCCTGGCGGCCATATCTTTTCAGATAACAACATGATTTTAAAAATTTGGATAAAATATCAACAGGGGATTATTTCTACCAAATGCCATTTAAACTGAATTGCTTTGGAAGCTTTCTGCAAGACTTTCAACCTGCATTAAGCTGCCACCTGTCCGAAAGATTGGTTTTGATACTAATTCTAGTGTCCGACTTTTTACTTTATCTATTTTATTGAACCAAGCAGATGGACACAAATTGGTTGAGGGACTAACAGTAGTAGTCAACCCTTTCCTCCATAAATACGCCTTTCTACGTCTCTGTAAAAATCACCTATGGAAACCATTGTGATAAATAGAGCATTTGCTCCTAAGGAGCAAATGCTCTATTTATCACAATGGTTTCAGAACTAAAAAATTCTAAACTTTTCCTTTTCTCTAGTTAATGCTCCTTTTTGGTAGATTTATTCAAAGAGGTTGGATCTAAAAATAGCCTATGAGGTAATGGGTTAAATAATAGTTACCCCTGCTGTGCAGGTGAAGGAATGGCTCCCTGACTAGGAGGGTTACTGTTGACCAGTGGACTTGCCTGTAATAAAAAACATACTTTTGCCACCTGTCTGCAAAATTGTAATCTTAACTCTTTATTCCATGAATATTCATTAAGAAATAATGACATCATGAATATTAAAAGATTACAACAGCACATACAAACAGGAACTTTTGATCATGACAAAAACTGTAGAATCATATCTAGATTATTTCATTAGCAAAAACAGCAGACTCTGATCAGATGGCTCTTACAGGATCTGGGCCTACTCTGTTTCCAAAGGCATCAAAAGGCATATTTATGGAGTAAAGGATTAACCCTTTCTTTCAAATAAACACCTTTTCACGAATTAGCAATGTAGTAGATTCAGATCAGACGGCTCCTATTGGAGGCCGGAGCCATCTGATCGGGTCTGCTCTGTTTGCTTATGGAATACATGTATACAAATCTGAGTCTACAGTTTCTTCCAAGGTTAGAAGTTCCTGTGTTCATGCTTCTTTATAAATATTCAGCTTATAAATTTTATGTCATTATTTCTTACTTAAGCCTTTCCTCCATAAATATGCCATTCTACACCTCTGTAATAGTCACTTATTGAAACCATTGTGATAAATAGAGCATTTGCTCCATAGGAGCAAATGCTCTATTTATCACAATAGTTTCAAAACTACACAATTCTAAAATTTCCCTTTTCTCTAGTAAATGTTCCTTTTCGGTAGATTTATTCAAAGACGTTGGTTGTAAAAATAGCTTATGAGGGAATGGGTTAACTATAATCTATTGAAAAGTGAAAGGGTAAAATGTTTAAAAGAAATAATTGCGTTCTTTAAATTAATTTCAAACAACAGTCAGAGTGACAGTTTCAGTGCTGTTAAGATTTTGATTTACTCCATGTCTAATAACTGGATGCATAATCTAGAACATAAACAATATCCATAGTTCACTGCGCATTACCCACTCTATATCCATATCTATTTCCATAGTTAATTGCACATTCCCTATGTTTCATAATTTTCATAGTTAACTGTTTATTTCCTACACACTATATTCACATTAATTTCAATTGTTAACCCGTTACTCCATAAATACGCCTTTCTATGCCTTTGCAAACAGTGTAGACCCATAGCTCCTGTAGGAGCTGTGTGATCAGAGTCTACTCTGTTTGCTCATGGTATAACAAAGGTATGATTCTACAGTGTCTGTCACTCAAAAATGCATGTGTCCATGCACTTTAACAATTAATCTAATTAATATGCATGACATCATGAATATTCATGGAGTAAGGGTTAACTGCCTAATCCCAACACAACATATTGCTGATAATTTCCATGTTTTAATACATATCCCCTATATCACATATCATTCATTATTTCCATAGATAATGGTGTATTCCTTACACAATATGTCATTCACAATTTCCATATACAAATGTATTATTATAATTCCCCCATCTTGCATTCTGTACATCAATACTATACAACAAAACCCAAGCAATCTCCTCACTTTAAAATGTATATACAATGTATAACAGAAAAAATTCCACACTTTGACCCTTGAATGACGAATATTCTAATGGAATAGTCCAACAGTGTTTTTGATAGTCTCTATTCAGTTTTAACCCTTCGCTTGCTATTCACGTCAACATAATATCTACCTGTAAATAGTGAAGACCCAGATGAGACAGCTCCTGCAGGAGTTGTCTCATCAGGGTCTGCACTATTTACAAGTTGATTGCGCAACCAGTGCACTCCACAGTAGTGATTACACAGCGAAATACTTGTACACAGTGAAGGTATATGTAATTATACAACAGGGCATGGGTAAAGAAGGAGAAATGTATTTTAAAATTCAGCAAGAGAAGGGTTGAATTAGCTATGAATGACATACAGTACAAACCCTGATCAGAGAACTCCTCTGGGTGCCCTCTGATCGGGGTCTACACTGTTCTGAAAGTCAGTACACTCATTTCTCACATTCAAAGAGTACCATCGCTAAACAATTGCAATATACTCAAATAATTTCCACACTTTATTGAATCATCCTTAGAAAACATAAGTCTTATAATTTCCATACTTTAATGTGGAATTCCTATACAGCATATTCCAGAATAATACAACAGTCTATAAAATTATCATCCCTTTTTCTTTTCCTTCTTCAAAATTGCAAGGCTTACTATGAGGCACTGACAAAACCTCAAAACAACACATCATAAACCTGTTGTTATTATTTTCAAGACAATGTTTATTTTTTTCTTCTACTTTTTTTTGTGTATGCGTCAGATATGCTAAACTTTGTTGAATATTCATGAATATATTTTAGCTATTTTTTTATATGGAGTACCGTATGTACAATGGAATATTTTGGTATTTGCAGAAACTTTGCAATCAGATCTATTATAATTCATAAACAAACAGAGCAGACTCTGATCAGATGGCTCTTACAGGAGCCATCTGATCACAGTCTACTCTGCTTGCAAAGGTGTGCAAAGGCGTTTATATGATGTAAAGGGTTAAAGTCATGAATATTTCCTTTAATTTCCAAAGTTTCCATCTGCCAATATCGACTATGACTCACCTTAAACTGATGGTTCTGACATCAACACTTCTAAGTGTTCCATATTGTGTGGGTTTGTTTAATAATAGCATTGCTTGAACAAAGGAACAAATATGTACCTGCCAAATAATTGAAGTCTTCTCAAGTATCATTATGCTTTCACAGCTTGATATAATTAATAGTTTTACTGATGCTCTGTTGAAAATTATTGCCCAAATATACACATCACTAGTAACATCTGTTCTGCTTATTGAATTCAGTTGCCACCAGTAGGTCTGTTACTGTGTATAACCAACTACTAGGTATTTTTGGTAATACATATTCAGTAAAACCTCTCTATAACGACCACTTAATTGTGTTAATTAGTTGGTATTTAGAGCAGGTGGCTGCTTAAACCAAGGTGAAAGTAAAACAGAACGCTCCCACCTGCCTTTAACACAAAATAATTGATGTAATTTAGTGGTCGTTATAGAGAGGTTTTACTGTACAGTAAAACCCTGCTAATGTGACCACCTAAAAGAGGTATAATTCTGGGTGCTAGATGCAGGTTGTAGCTTAATGCAGGACAAAAGTAATGCAGAAAGCTCCTCTAGGAGCTTTCTGCATTACTTTTGTCCTGCATTAAGCAACCATCTGCTTATAAAGACACACATGTTTATTCATTAACCCTTTACCTGTTCTATGTTTATTACAAAGTTCAATACCTACTGAATATTCATGACCAAAATAATTATAATGAAATATAGAATGTGGAACATTGCATGCATTTTAGAAAGTAAAGTCTTAAAACAGATCTATTAAATTCCATTAGCAAACAGAGCAGACCCTGATCAGACGGCTCCTATTGGAGCCGTCTGATCTGGGTCTTCTCTGTTTGCAAATGCGTGAAAACACGTTTATATGAGGGTAAGGGTTTAAGTGGTTGCATTAGAGGGGTTCTACGGTATGTTGACTTGAATAGAAAGGGATCAAATACATACATTTTCATGTTCACCAGGAACGATCTGGTTGGTTTTTGTATTGCTCCAGTATGGTTAACCCTTTCCTTCATATAAACACGTTTTCAAAGATTTGCACACAAATTAAGACCCAGATCAGACAGCTCCTAATCAGGGTCTGCTCTGTTTGCTAATGGAATTTGAAAGATTTGTTTCTTTACTTTCTAAAATGGCTACAATGTTTCACCTTCCATATTTCAACTATTCTGTCGATGAATATTCAGTAGGTACTGAAATTTGGAATAAACATAGAACAGGGAAAGGGTTAAATACACCTTTTCACAGAGTAGACCTTGATCAGCCGGCTCCTACAGAAACTGTCTTATCAGGGTCTGCTCTGTTGCTTATGATATAGATAATAGATATAATTCTACTGTTTTGCCATGGCCAGAGATTCGTGTGTCCATGTGCAGACCCCTTATTCCTTTATGATACTTAACATTTATACCATGTTTCAAAGAACAAGGTGTGTTTGTGAAACACTATGCCCTCAACCTTTGACCCTGAAGGTTGACCTTGACCTTTGACCCATGGACCAGGGAGTTGAACGCGACACATTGTCTTTGTGTGTTGAACATTTGTGCCAGGTTATTTTGAAATCCATTCACAGATAAACAAGAGTACCGCATACGGTACATAATACGCCCACTTGCAAACTTTCTCTGATTCAACATGCCTTATAAGTGTTGACATTTTCTAATCTGTGCTTCAGATCTTGATTTCCATATTAAGGTGATACTATTTTTTTAAAAAAATGAAGTGAATATCTTATTAAATAAAAAAGTTACAGCTAATCCTCATTTTTGCAGATTTTTGTAAAGTGCAATGGCCATAACTCTGTAAAGACAAACTGAATGAACCTCAAAATAAACTCAGCTTCAAATTTTGTTGCTTAAAACATTTGTGTTAAGTTTCATTTATATCATTTTAATCGTTTTCCCAGAAAACAACAGACAAACTAAAAGTTGATCGACAAACAAAGCAACGAACACACAAAGTTCAAGGACCATAACCTTTGAATAAAATGACATATCAAAACCCCCGCAATATATGTGAAAATTCACATTAAGGTTTAACCATATAAAAAAATTGAAGTAAATATCATTTCAAATGAAAATGTTATGGCCATCCTCATATTTGCATAGATTTGCATTATTTTTTTAAGTGCAAGGGCCATATTTGCATTATTTTTTAAGAAAAGGGCCATAACTCCGAAACGAAAAATCAAATAAACCTCAGAATCGACTCAGCATCAGATCTTGATGCATTAAACATTTTTGTGAAGTTTCATTAATATCTCTCAAATAGTTTTCCCAGAAAACAGCGGACAAACTATTTGCATGTATTTGCATTATTTTTTAAGGACAAGGGCCATAACTCTGAAACGAATAATCAAATGATCCTCAGAATCAATTCAGTTTCAGATCTTGATGCATTAAACATTTTTGTGAAGTTTCATTAATATCTCTCGAATAATTTTTCCAGAAAACAGCGGACAAACTATTTGCATGTATTTGCATTATTTTTTAAGGACAAGGGCCATAACTCTGAAACGAAAAATCAAATGATCCTCAGAATCAATTCAGTTTCAGATCTTGATGCATTAAACATTTTTGTGAAGTTTCATTAATATCTCTCGAATAGTTTCCCAGAAAACAGCGGACAAACTATTTGCATGTATTTGCATTATTTTTTAAATACAAGGGCCATAACTCCGAAACGACAAATCAAATGAACCTTAGAATTGACTCAGCTTCAGATCTTGATGCATTAAACATTTGTGTTAAGTTTCATTAATATCTCTCAAATAGTTTTCCCAGAAAACAGCGGACAACTATTTGCATATTTTTTTAAGAACATGGGCCATAACTCTGAAATGAAAAATCAAATGAACCTCAGAATCAACTCAGCTTCAGATCTTGATGCATTAAACATTTGTGTGAAGTTTCATTAATATCTGTTAAACAGTTTTCCCAGAAAACAGCGGACAAACTATTTGCATGTATTTGCATTATTTTTTAAGTAAAAGGGCCATAACTCCGAAATGACAAATCAAATTAACCTCAGAATCGACTCAGCTTCAGATCTTGATGCATTTAACATTTGTGTGAAGTTTCATTAATATCTCTCAAATAGTTTTCCCAGAAAACAGCGGACAAACTATTTGCATATTTTTAAGGACAAGGGCCATAACTCTGAAATGAAAAATCAAATGAACCTCAGAATCAACTCAGCTTCAGATCTTGATGCATTAAACATTTGTGTGAAGTTTCATTAATATCTGTCAAATAGTTTCCCCAGAAAACAGCGGACAAACAAAATGTTGACGGACGAACGAACGCACGAACGAACGAACGAACGCACGAACGAACGAACGAACGGACGGACGGACGGACAGGGCCACGACAATATACGACCACCTTTATTAGGTGGGCGTATAAAAATCATAGAAGGTACACGAAATTTGGGACAGACGGATGGAAGGACAGATGGACGGACGGGCAATGCGATTACTATATGCCCGCCCTTGGGGGGCATAAAAATTCCAAACCTTATATTTTGAGATCTGGTGCGGATGCACTGATAGACGGATGGACAGACAAAGCCGAAACTATCAGTAAAACAAGATGTGTTTGTGAAAAACACTATGCCCGATATGACCTTTGACTTTGATGTATGACCTTGACCTTAATAAGTCACCCCTCAAAATGTTCGCCTCCACATGCATGCTAAGTTTGAAGTATGTATGTTCTTAAATATTTCATTATAGCTATTTGTCCATTAATATTCAGTAGGTAATGAAATTTGTAACAAACACAAAACAGGGATAGGGTTAACCCTTTACTTCATGAATATTTAGTCAGAAATAATGACATCATTAATATTTAGTCAGAAATAATGACATCATTAATATTTAGTCAGAAATAATGACATCATTAATATTTAGTCAGAAATAATGACATCATGAATATTTAGTCAGAAATAATGACATCATGAATATTAATTAACTGACTGTTTATACATAATGGCTTTATGAACAAAAGAATATTTTACCACTGCAGAAATAAGCATCATATACTATGAATTATTTCATGAGTGAGCAGAGAAGGATCCATCTGGTCTGGGTTAATTCTATTTGCAAAGGCATAGAAAGGTATTTATATGAGACTTAACCCTTTCCCTCATAAAAACGCCTTTTCATGCATAAATTTGCTCTTGAAATTATAATAGATCCGACTCTACAGTTTTTACCAATAATCATTTTTGATCATGATGCTATGTGCCAAATATTAAAGCTGAGAACCTTCCAGTTTCAGAGAAGAAGACTTTCAAAGTTTTCACTATATGTTTCTATTAAAACTGACCACCCCTGGGGCGGGACCAATTTTGACCCGAGGGGCATTATTTATACAAATTTTGTAGAGGACCTAAAGATGATGCTATGTACCAAAGATGAAAGCTGAGAACCTTCCAGTTTTAGAGGAGAAGATTTTCAAAGTTTTCACTACATGTTTCTATTGAAAACCGGCCACCCCTGGGGCAGGGCCAATTTTGATCCCAAGGGCATAATTTATATAACTTTTGTAGAGGCCCTGAACATGGTGCTATGTGCCAAATATGAAACCTGAGAACCTTCCAGTTTCAGGAGAAGATTTTCAATGTTTTACTAAATGTTTCTATAGAAAACATGGCACCCCTGGGGTGTGGCCAATTTTGACCACAGGGGCATAATTTATATCACTTTTGTACAGGACCTAAACATGATGCTATGTGCCAAATATGAAAGCTGAGAACCTTCCAGTTTCAGAGAAGACGACTTTCAAAAATGTTAGTCAAAAAACGATGATCAACATTTGAATAGAAAGACTTATAAAATTTGGCTACAAGCAAAACACATAGTGAATGGATACAGTAGTTATAAGTTATATTGCACAGCAACATAAACAAGAGGACCATGATGGTCCTGTATTGCTCACCTGGTAAATAAGTAATCTATTATGAACATCTACCAAAATTGTACGAAACAGACCAGAACCTTTTAAATCAATTTGAAAATTATTCTTGTAATGTTTGGTGGATTCAGCAGTTTAAAAGAATTTGTCAAAAAATCTATATTTAGCTCATGTGACCTACTTATGATTTTAAAAATCTGATAGTAGGCCACTTACACATTCCTCTGACATTTGGTAAAAATCCAGTCAGTGGTTTAGGAGATGTCATTTAACCCTTTCCTCCACAAATAAGCCTTTCTACGACTCTGTAATAGTCACTTTTGAAACCATTGTGATAAATAGAGTATTTGCTCCTTAGGAGCAAATGATCTATTTATCACAATGGTTCCATAACTACAAAATTCTAAAAAAAATCCTTTAATCCTTTTCTCTAGTTAATGCTCCTTTTCGGTAGATTTATTCAAAGAGGTTGGATCTAAAAATAACTTATGAGGGAATGGGTTAAAGAATTTTTGTTTAAAATGTATTTTTAGCTCCTATGACCTACTCAAGTCTCATGCATATAAAGTATGCGCAAATTAAAACCATTTCAAGAATAACTTCTTTATTCCTCCACCAAACCCCATGTCGTGACCACTCTTTAGAATCGCCTTGAAGAGACGATTCTAAAGAGTGGTCGCAACAAAGGGCTTGGTGGAGAAATGACAATTTTAGTATGTGAGTATGCACCTTTATCTGTAGCTCTGGTGTATACTTAACCCATTACCGCATAGGCTATTTTTAGATCCAATCTCTTTCATTAAATCTACCAAAAAGGAGCATTTACTAGAGAAAAGGATTTTTCCAGAATTGTGTAGTTTTGAAACCATTGTGATAAATAGAGCATTTGCTCCTGTGGAGCAAATGCTCTATTTATCACAATGGTTTCACAAAGTGACTTTTAGAGAAGCGTCAAAAGGCGTCTATATGCGGGAATGGGTTAAACTCTGATCTGATTAAAAAATTTCTTACTTAGTAGAAAAAAGCTTGGATCTCAATGAGACCCAGAATTACTCGGCGTTCATTCTGGATCCAACCTGTTTTTAGATAACAGTCAGTTCTCACTTAGCAATGTAAGGGTTAAAATGTAGTATATTGAGAAAATGTTTGCTTACTGCATATTTAACCCATTACTTTATAGGCTATTTTTAGATCAATCCTCCATGAATAAATCTACCGAAAAGGAGCATTTCACTAGAGAAAAGGAAATCTTTAGAATTCTGTAGTTTTAAAAACATTGTGTTAAATAGAGCATTTGTTCCTATGGATATGGATATCACAAAACATGTACCATACTTTGGGAATAATTGGCCGTGGTTGATAATTGGCCTATTTCACCGCCAGGTCCGAAAGGACGAAAATTTAACATACCAAAATATATCCGTGACAAACAAATAACACTTTATCGCCGATATGTAACTTATCCATTGTACACACACAATTAACACCTACGTGAGACACTATCGTAAGTAATGCGTAGCAGATACACAAACAGTGATTTCAGAGGTATTGCTTGAGCGTTTACTCACTTTTAATCACTGCGTTCTTCTATAGAAAGTGTGCAATGCAATCATTTACACACAAGTCGGAAACAAATTATTTATGCTTTATATTATAATAGCTGATATACTGTATACTCACCGTTTTATCCCTGGAATTAGACATGACCGGAAATAGCATTTCCTATTCCTAATATTTCTGTTTTAACAATAACAACTTGAAGACTTGAAATTAACCAAGTTGGAATAATCTTTTCCACTTTCGATTCTTACATGTGTTTATTTTTGGGCCCCTTTAATCCCAGTATGGCAAAAATTAAACAGACCAAAATAAAACATGGGCATTTTGAAGCAAAGTGGCGAAAATATCACAACGCTAATTATTCCCAAAGTATGGTAGCTTCAAAACTGTATTCTGATTAAAGGCCAATAGTCTCATCTTGTTTCAAACAATTTGTTAGGCAGGCACAAATTTGCCAGTAGAATGATAAATGAAATATTAATCCAATTTTGTAATATAGTGCATTTATTTGAACATGTTTTCACCTCATGAATATTCATGTAAGAATTTTATGACATCATGAATATTTATGAGTTGAATTTTCATAATTGCATAGAAGCGCAGGATTATTTTCCATAGTAGAAACTGTAGAATCAGATCTATACAAGTCAATAAACAAACAGAGCAGACCTTTATCAGACAGCTCTTAACCCATTACCTCATAGGCTATTTTTAGATATAACCTTTTTGAATAAATCTACCGAAAAGGAGCATTAACTGGAGAAAAGGAAATTTTTAGAATTTCGTAGTTTGAAACCATTGTGATAAATAGAGCATTTGCTCCTATAGGAGCAAATGCTCTATTTATCACAATGGTTTCACAAAGTGATATTTACAGAGTCGTCAATATGAGGGAATGGGTTAAAGGAGCTGTCTGACCTAGGTCTACTTTGTATGCAAAGGCATTTCTAACAGTGACACAGTTTAACCTCAATGGATATCTTAACCCTTTTCCATGTTGAATATTCATGTAAGAAAAAATAAAACCATGAATATTTATTTCAGCTGAATGTTTATTGTAATGGAATATAAACACATGATGTTTTGGTATTGGTAGAAAATGTAAAATCAGATCTATATTTCATAAGCAAACAGAGCAGACCCTGCTAAAAAAGCCATTTGATCTGGGTCTTCTCTGTTTGCTAAGGCACGAAAAGGTGTTTATATGAGGTAAAGGGTTATAGGCAAAATCAGATCAGTTTTATTTACCATTACTCTAGGGACTTGCAAATCCAATATACTGGCCCCTAAGACGGATTATATACAGTTATACACACACCCTGAAACTGGAGTAATAATATATGGCATCAATCCCACAACCAATACAAACACCACTCTTACACTTCCATTACCCACCATGGGAAAGCATATGGGACTTTGAATATGTAGAAGCAAATCAGAACCCATATTCTTAAAGCTCCTTTGGAAACAATGAGCATTGGAACAACTAAAGTTTAAACCCTCTCCCTGTTTAATATTCATGTAAGAAATAATGATATAATGAATATTTATCGGCTGAAATTTTATATAGTGTTAACTTTTCAAGGAAAGTTTTTGCTTTGACAAAAACTGTAGAATCAGATCTATATTATGTCAAAAGCAAACAGAGCACACCCTGATCAAACGGCTCATATACAAGCCGTCTGATCTGGATCAACGCTGTTTGCAAATGTGTGAAATGAAGAAAAGACATAATTCTTTGAAAATGATTTTACTTGTATTGATTTTATGAGATTAAGGAATATTCTATAAACTTAGGAACTATGTTAGTTTTCTCCTTAAAGGAGCTTTATGAATACAGACAGGTGATTATATCTGAATATCGTTACATGCTAAACTGTCTAAACTCCAACGAAATGCTGAGTAATTTGACAACTCCTCAGACACCAAACTATATGACACACTGAACACAAATTTGAAAACTAAAAGGAGTCTTTTTTTAAACAGATGACAATTACATAGGAGGATGAGTGTAAATAGACCTTTTAATGCCTCTGCAAACAAAGTAGACCCAAATCAAACTACTCATGAAGAAGCCTTCTGATCAGGGTCTGCTCTGTTTGCTTATTAACCCTTTCCTCCATAAATACGCCTTTCTACGCCTCTGTCATAGTCACTTCTTGAAACCATTGTGATAAATAGAGCATTTGCTCCTATAGGAGCAAATGCTCTATTTATCACAATGGTTTCAAACTACAAAATCCTAAAAATTTCCTTTTCTCTAGTTAATGTTCCTTTTTGGTAGATTTATTCAAAGAGGTTGGATCTAAAAATAGCCTAAGAGGGAATGGGTTAACTAATACAGGTCTGATTTTCCCAGTTCCTGCCATTGCATTTCTGTGTTCATATACCTTTATAAATATAAAGTATTCACAATGTCAATATTTCTTTCTAGAATATGCATGGGGTAGGGGGGGGGACTCACAGGAATATCTGTTATTCTATGATGTTATACGAAAATCTCATACACGAGGACAATAAATTACCTAGCTATGTGTTTATAGGCCATGCATGTCCCCACTGTAACCTTATTTACAGTGTCACATAATGATAAAAAACAACCCTATTAACCCATTCCCTCATATTGACGACTTTTGACGACTCTGTAAAAGTCACTTTGTGAAACCATTGTGATAAATAGAGCATTTGATCCTTAAGGAGCAAATGCCCTATTTATCACAATGGTTTCAACCTACAATTCTAAAATTTTCTTTTTCTGTAGTATATGCTCCTTTTCGGTAGATTTATTCAAAAAGGTTTGATTTTTTTTTAACCCTTTCCCTCATTGTATCAGGTTCCACATTGCTTTAACCCATTCCCTCATATTGACGCCTTTTCACGCCTCTAAATAATAACTTTTTGAAACCATTGTGATAAAAAGAGCATTTGCACCATAGGTGCAAATGCTCTATTTATCACAATAGTTTCAGGACTGAACACTACTAAAATCCCTCTTTTTTCTAGTAAATGCTAATTTTCGGTAGATTTATTCAAAGAGTTTTGGTCTGTAAATAGCTGATAAGAGAATGGGTTAAGAGCATTTCAGTCATATCACAATGTCCCACTAATTACAGGGGGAGGAAGACCCGACTGGTTTTTCTGTGCACGGATCAAATTGCATTGCTTCAAGCATAGAAGAACACCTGGGTAAAGCAAACCACCTGAATATTCAAAGGGTATGGATCAAGGAATGAATCAAAGCTTACAATAATACATTCTTATAATTCAGTAGTGATGTAGAGAAGAGGAATATTTTTTAAATATAGGTACAGTACTTTCTCTATATCTCCGCCAAACCTGATCTTAAACCATTCCCTCATAATGAAGCCTTTTGACACCTCTGTAAAAGTCTTTTTTTTTTAAACCATTGTGACAAATACAGCATTTGCTGCAAATGCTTTATTTATCACAATGGTTTCAAAATTACACAATTCTAAAATTTTCCTTTCCTTTGAATAAATGCTCCCTTTAGATAAATTTATTCAAAGAGGCTGGGTGTAAAAATAGCCTATGAGGTACTAGGTGAGTAATACTCATTAGAACTGCATTGCTGAGACAATTCAAATGAGTACAAGAAGAGAGTACTGTCTTAGAAACAAGAGATCTGATAGTTTGGTATGCTTCCTCTTATCTACAGCTCTGTTCAATGAGTGAAGAGCTTAGCAAGGATTCCCTAACATAACACCTAGCATCCGACCCTGCCTACCCCTAAAAATGATGATGTGTTGGTGCGTGACATGGACCTAGCTGATCGATGAGAGGCAAAAGACAGCGCAATAGATAAAGGTGCGTATTAAAATCTCCTTCAAACCCCATGTTGTGACCACTCTTTAGAATGGTCTCGAAGAGACCATTCTAAAGAGTGGTCACAACATTGGTTTAGGTGGAGAAATACTGGAGCTATGCTTCAAAATGTTTTAAATAACGCATCTTATCTTTGCTTCTGAAAGAACATCACACACGAAGCAAGGTGTAGATGGAGAGCCGTTTACCTGGTTAATCTGACCAGTGAGGCTAGAAAACGGAGAATGTCGCATCATACCACCTACCCCGCTTGACCCATAGTTCATAGGCTGCAAGTTTAACACAAGCATATAGTAAGTATAAGAAGGTTTTGCTGCATAACATGGCAGGGATAGTTCCACTATCCCTACACAAAGTAGCATTGAACACAAGAAATCATTTACTGAAACTTGTACTTTTTAAACCCATCTAAAAAGATTAATATCAACTAAATTAACCCTTTCCCTGTTCTATGTTTATTACAAATGTCAATACCTACTGAATATTCATGGACAAAATAGTTATATATTGAAATATGGAAGGTGGAACAGTGTAGCCATTTAGAAAGTAACAAAACAGATCTATTAGCAAACAGAGCAGACTCTGATAAGACCGCTCCTCTAGGAGCCGTCTGATCTGGGTTTACTCTGTCTGCAAATGCGTGAAAACACGTTTATATGAGGGAAAGGGTTAACCCTTTGGATAAGGAATACAGTGTAGGTCAAGATCTAGCTTTCCTAAAGGAGTCCTCTGATCAGGATCTGCACTGTGAGTCATTCAAAATCCTCTTACAAGTCATGTCCTTTCATAAAGAATGGTATCTATAATTATATAAGCACTGACAGGGCACATTCCATTTTGAATATTCAGCATTCAAAGGTTTATGTAATACATTCTCAAACTAAATCTGATACAGGGTTGCCACAAATCAGAGGAAACAAATTCCCTGACAATAACCTGTCAGATACAGTTTTTTAATTTCCCTGACATGTCACATTGCGACATTTGGTCTTCCTGTCATAAATTATGTTTTATTTTTAAGGAACTTTAAAATATATGGTCTCGGTTCTCATTCTTTTTCAAATTTCCCTGACATTTGCCCATATTTTCAAATTCCGCTGACATTTCACAAAAATTCCCTGACCTCGAATTTTTTTAATTTCCCTGACTTTTCCCTGACACGTGGCAACCCTGTGATATTATATTTGAGATTTTTTTGCTACCAACATTTTAGGTGTTCATTAACCCTTTCCATTCCCTTAACCCTTCTCTTGCTGAATTTTAAAATACATTTCTCCTTCTTTACCCACGCTCTGTTGTAGAATTACATATATCTTCACTGTGTACAAGTATTTCGTTGTGCAATCACTGCTGTGGAGTGCACTGGTTGCACAATCAACTTGTAAATAGTGCAGACCCTGATGAGACAGCTCCTGCAGGAGCTGTCTCATCTGGGTCTTCACTATTTACAGGTAGGTATATTGACGTGAATAGCAAGCGAAGGGTTAATAGAATTTAATAAATCCGTTTCTCTACTTCCTAAAATGGATACAATATTCCACCTTCTATATGTCATTGCATGTATAACTATCTTGTTCATGACTATCAGAAGGTATAGAAATGTGGAATAAACATAGAAAAGGGAAAGAGTTAATCTGTACAGGTTACCTCTTAATGTTTACTGATTAACCCTTTCCCAGCTGTTCTATGTTTATTTCAAATTTCGATACCTATTGAATATTCATGAATAAAGTAGTTGAATATTCATGAATAAAGTAGTTATAATGAAATTTGGGAGGTGGAACTTTTTAGCCATTTTAGAAAGTAAATAAACAGATCTTTCAAATTCCATCAGCAAACAGAGCAGACCCTGATTAGACGGCTCCTCTAATCTGGGTCTACTCTGTTTGCAAATGCGTGAAAACACGTTTATATTAGGGAAAGGGTTAAGTCTTATTCTTGGGAAGTTTATTGCCAAAGATGTCTGCTCAACCACTGATCTCATGCTACTATCATTACTTACTTTCAATTCATTAACCTATTACCCCATATTGATGCCTTTCGATGCCTCTGTAAAAGTCATTTTTTGAAACCACTGTGATAAATGGAGCATTTGCTCAATAGGAGCAAATGCTCTATTTAGCACAATGATTTATAAACTACATAATTCTAAAATCAGCTTCTGCAGGTCCCTTTGTTACAGCGTAACTTACAGGATGGAATCATTGTCCGTATGTCTGTCCACCTGTCTGTATGTAGTACATTTACATGTATGTAGTAAGATGTTTCAACAAATTAAAGCCAGGAGTTTTGAAATAATTATAATAATAGGCAATAGTATGAAAGTGCATTTTATGGTAAAAATCGAACCGGGCCAAAACTGCGAAAGAAGCCCGAGTAATATAAACCCACAGCCTGTACAACCAGGCTTGCCATTAACCCATTCCCCCCACTGATGCCTTCTTGTGCCTCTGTAAAACTCATTTATTGAAACTATTATGATATTTATCACAATCGACAATGGTTTCAAAACTATACAATTCTAAAATTCTCCTTTTTTTTCTTTAAAATTTTCCTTTTCGGTAGATTAATTCAAAGGAGTTGGGTCTAAAAATAGTCTAGGAGGGAACGAGTTAATAAAGAGAATATTCATCCTATTCCAGCCTGAAGTTTTGGAGATGTTGTATAAGTGCACTATATTGTAAAACAAAACATTGACAGGCCCGTAACACTGAAAAAAAAACTTCCAAAGACCTGCCAACAGTGTTACTATGGTTTCTATTTATCACTCCAGAGAAATTACATCTTATTCCAGCCATTTTATATTGCACAAAAATTGAAAGGCTTGTAACAGTGTAACACTGTGAAGAAAACGCCACTGCAAGGTTTTAGAGATATTGTGTGCAAACAGGAATGTATAAGTTAACTATATTGTGGAAAAAAAAACCCAGAATGTGTCAAAACTGCTAAAAAAAAGTCAGCATGCTGACAGCATGCACAATTAGGTTAGCTATTAATCACATTTGTGAAGTTTCATTGCAATCAAGCCAAAATCTTAAGGAAGTTGCATATATAAAAGTGTGTCTACTGACTGACAGACAGAGGGACAAGCTGGTTCCAGTATATGCACCATTACAACTCATTGTAGGCAGTTTTGGAAATGATAATAGCATTATGCTCTTATATGAGCTTTCTGCATGACTTTAACCCTGCATAAAGACAAAATTTCTTCTGCATTAAAATTCCCCTTTAGAGGGATGTTTTCTGTAATCAAAAAGAAAATATTTCTACCTATATATAGTTCAAGACATACATGCAAAACTATAGTAACTTCATTAAAGACTCGTTTCTTATAACATCTTTTATACCAGATTACACACCAAGACAGTGTGTCTCAACAATTTCACACACTACTTGTATTTTTGTTTTTTTTTGCCTTTGCAAACAGTGTAGACCCAGATCAGATGACTTTGACTTGATATAGATCTGATTCTAGTTTTTGTCAAAGCAAACAATTCTCTTGAAAAAAATCATCTAATAAATGGTCATGATATCACTATTTCTTACATGAATATTTAATAGGAAAAGGGTTAACCTGTTAGACCCAGATCAAGCTTCTGTAGGAGTCATTGGATCAGTCTACTCTATTTGCAAAGTAATTGCCATCAGCAATTATTTTTTTTTGCTGCAAAATTCAAAATACAGTAAAACCTCCCTATAATGACCACTAAATTACATCAAGTATTTTGTGCTAAAGGCAGGTGGATGCTTACAGCAAGATGAAAGTAAGACAGAACGCTCCTATAGGAGAGTTCTGTTTTACTTTCACCTTGCTTTAAGCAACCACCTGCCCAAAATACCAACTGATACTAACATAGTATAGATACTAACAATAAAAAAAAATTACTAACACAATTTAGTGGTCGTTATAGAGAGGTTTTACTGTACACTTTTCAAAAACCTGTGTCAAAATGCCAAACAGTTTGGATCCTGTTGAGATTGCCTCAACATCTTATCTTGATCAACAATGTTTTGCAAAGCTAATAATGATCATCATTTGTGTAGAAGGAGAAAATTGCAGCACATTCTCATACTCAATACAGTTGAACCTGTCTACAGCAGCCATCAACATGAGGTCTTAATTCTAATTATTGGTCTATGGGTCTGTAGAATCTCAATTATTCGAACACTAAAATACATGTACAGTAGAACCTCTCTATAACAGCCACTAAATTACATCAAGTATTTTGTGTTAAAGGCAGGTGGTTGCTTAAAGCAAGGTGAAAGTAAACCAGAACGCACCTACAGGAGCGTTCTGTTTTACTTTCACCTTGCTTTAAGCAGCCACCTGTCCTAAATACCGACCAATCAACACAATTTAGTGGCCGTTATAGAGAGGTTTTACTGTATGTATTATTATCGATCTTTAAGACTGGTGGCAGCTTAATGCATACTGACAATCATGCAAAAGCTCCTCTAGGAACTTTCTGCATGACTTTCACCATGCATTAAGCAGCCACCTGCCTGAAAGGGTAAATTCTTCTGTATAGAAAATTCCAATAATAGATAATTTACTGCATTACTAAATCAACACAGAGGTCAAATTATGGGAGTACTTACTGAGTTCTGTGGACCTGCATTAGCCTGCTGTGCCACAGCCGTTTGCTGAACATTCTGAGATGATGTCACAATGAAAGCATCCTGCCGCTACAAAATAAGTAAAACCTCACTCAAGCCATCCCTCAAAAAAAGACAATTTGACCTTAATTCTTAAATGCGGGACACGCATGCACTAGCATTTACAAACAGTGAAGACTGAGATCAGACGGTACCTGTAGGAGCCCTCTGATCAGGGTCTACACTGTTTGTCATTCAAAATCCCTTTTTTAAGTATACCATTTAATACTGAGTGGACTTCCATTAAACACATTGCACATTCTCAGCGTTGAAAGGATTAACCCTTCGCTTGCTGAATTTTAAAATACATTTCTCCTTCTTTACCCATGCCCTGTTGTATAATTAATTACATATATCTTCACTATTTACAAGTATTTCGCTGTGCAATCACTGCTGCGGAGTGCACTTGTTGCACAATCAACTTGTAAATAGTGCAGACCCTGATGAGACAGCTCCTGCAGGAGCTGTCTCATCTGGGTCTTCACTATTTACAGGTAGGTATATTGACGTGAACAGTAAGCGAAGGGTTAAGATGGGTTTTGGCTAACTGCAGCATGAAAGTAACAGCAGTCCAGATAAGATACATGAGCAACAACGGAATTCCCCCGTCGAGGGCCTCGCTCCCTTGCTACAACAAAATAAAAATGGCCGACCAGCTTAACTTTATCGATTCGACCCAAACAACCGCTCTCAAACAAAATAACAAGAGTTTGGGGCAGAACAAAGTTATCCATTGAGAAACATTTTTATTATAATTGTTGTATAACAATATAACAATGTAATTGAACCCGATACGTGGCGAAGGTCTTATTCTGCCCTGATACTGCAAATGCTGTTAAAGTGCTTGTGCACATATCGATTAGCCCCCAAACCCCCGCTTTTACAAAGACAATTCACACCCAATTCAATTCAGATTTTATTTATGCACATGCACATTACACGTACCTGTAAATTGCAGTATAGCCACTTCTTCCAACGCACATTTGTTTGAATATTATAAAACGGTCATTTTGACGTCATCCAAATGACGGAATTGCGCCATTTTCTCAATTAAGTTTAACCGTTCTCATGCTGAAAAATTGTGTCTGCTTAACCGCTGATCTGCTGAAAGTTTTACTAACGTCTGATTTTAAGAAACTAATGCACTTGGAAGATCCCCATCTATCCACAAATGTAATGAGCTGGTTATTATACATGGTGAACTAGGGTCGCAGAGTGATATAAGCCTTACCTTACCTTCCCTGAGGGGAAGAAAAACAACGCCTACATTAACAACGCTAATAAACTGCTTCAAATATTAAACTTTGCAGTATAATAAAATCGTTATACAGATCATTGGCGGGATATCTGAATTTTTATTCCCTGCTGAGGAAAATACATGTAGCCCTCGTCTAACGGCTCGGTCAATATGATTTTCCTCAGAAGGAAACAAAAAGTCAGATACCCCGCCAATGATCTGTATAACTAATACTGTACAGCTCTGGCATTTTAACAGATTAAATTCCACATCTGATCAGGATCCGTTTTATCTGTAAACAGTTTGAATCCAGCAAACAAGTGTACTCGTAACTCGGTATTTGAAAATAGTGATCAGAGGGCTTCTAGGAGTCCTGTGATCAGAACCTACACTTAAAACTCTCTCATAATTTATACCCTTTCATACCAAATTGACTCTTGTTAAACAGTATTGGGCCTTCCACTTTGAAAATTCAGCATACAAGGAGATAAAATTAGAAAATTGTGTTCGACTATTTAGACAAACATCAGCGGCCACGCTGGAGCACCTTATACGATTAGAGTCTACTCTTTTGTACAGCAAATCCTCCACTGGATTTTTAAGACAATTTATAGCATAACCCATTCCCTCATATTGACGCTTTTTGACGCCTCTGTAAAAGTCACTTCTTGAAACCATTGTGATAAATAGAGCATTTGCTCCATAAGACACATGAAGTTTTGGCCTTGACAGAAACTGTAGAATCATTTCTATATTATATCATACGCAAACAGTGTAGTGTAGTGTTTGCAAAGGCGTATTTATGGAGTAAAGGGTTTAAAAAAAGCAACATTGACAGAGGCGTCAAAAAGCGTAAATATGAGGGAATGGGTTAAATACAGGTGGAAACTTAATGCAAGAAGATGGTTATGTATAAAGCTCCTACCACTAGAAACTTTCTGCATTACTTTAGTCATGCAATAAGCAACCACCTGCATTTAAAGACAACATTTAGTAGTCACTTTAGAGGGGTCTACTGTACTTTATTTCTACAAAGGAGGAACTGTCTGATCAGGGTCAGCTCTGTTTGCTTATGAAATTATATTATACCTGACTGTACAGTTTCTACTTATACCCCAAAATCATCTGAACCTATACCACTATAAAACTTCAGCTATAAATATTCAAGATGTCATTATTTCTTACCAGAATATTTTACTGGAAAAAAGATATGCATTTATATTCATATAGTTGTCACTATAGAGAAGCTGTACTGTAGAATCAGAGTTACAGACAAAGAGCATATTTCAAATACTTCATTTGTTATTTCTCCATCAAACCCGTTGTTGGAAAAGTCATGGAATTATTATCATCATTTTTAAAAATATCAATTTCAAAGTTTAACCCCTTCACTTTTGAATATTCATGTAATAAATAATGATATTATGAATATTTATGAGTTGAATTTTTATAATGGCAATCTTTAGTATTGGTAGAAATTGTAAAGTCAGATATCTTATAATTTCATAAGCAAGCAGAGCAGACCTTGATCAGACAGCTCCTGCGGGAGCTGTCTGATCTCGGTCTACTCTGTTTGCAAATGCGTGAAAAAGCATTTGTATGAAGGAAAGGGTTATCTGAGTCTCTTTGCCAACAGTTGGAATAAGGGTTGTCATTGATTGGCCTCGCTGTATCGATACATCGATGACTCAAACATCGACGATACAGTCAAGCTTGTCTTAACGACCAGCTGTATATACTGACTTGCTGTGTTAAACGACTGTACTTTTTGCTCCCGAACGAATTTATTATATATTTGGGTTCTATATAACGACTAGCTGTCTTAATTGTTACCCGACCATGATTAGTGCTCCATAACATTTATATCGGTGGGGAATTCGGTTGTGTTAAACGACAATGAGACGACCCTTCGTGAAAATGTCAATACATGCGTGTATACACCCTAATTACTCCAAAATAAAAGGATGGCATGTACATGTACAATGTTTTGATTGTCTCTCTTCCTGTGCCGCGTGTTTTTCACACTTTGTAAGGGCACCATATACGCTGGTACACGTCAAAAGAATTAATTGCTTAATACAATTACTTGCGTTAACACCTGTGAGCGTGCATATTATTTAGCGCAATTATTTCTAAAATAATGAGCTGATAAAGCCTTAATGACCTTTTCAAGAAATACTTCTGAGTGTTACGCGTAGTGACTTGATTTTTTTTTTTAAAAAGCGAACTTGTTTGGGTAACCGGAAGAAGACATTTTGTTTACGTGCTCGTCACGTTTGTTTGTGTTAATATTTGATGATTGTGGATTTAAATAAAGATCATTAAAGAATACCTTTTTTTCATTTCTGTTGCTTATCGTAACAAATATAAATTTGAAGAAGAAAGTATACACATGTACATCTTTATTAGTCTTTTATTTAACATAAGAAACATAGACTTACTTGTTACATTTATACACCATTACATGTTTATGAATGCAATACCATAATAAGGCTGCGTTATATGACCGACTGTCTTATATGACCTTATTAGCTGCCTCCCATCGAAGGTCGTATAAGACAAGCTTGACTGTATATCGATTGAATTTACTATTTAAAGGATTGAACTCAAAACCACTACAAATTCTCAAGTAAAACTGTCTATAATTAACTTCTTCACCTAGCAAATGCCATTAGAATAAAATAACAAGAGGGCCAGAATGGCCCTGAAGCGCTCACCAGACAACCAGAGGAGAAGATTTTCAAAGTTTTCACTATATGTTTCTATAGAAAACTAACCGGCCCTGGGGCGGGCCAATTTTAACCCCAGGGGAATAATTTAGAAAAACTTGTTGGGGACCTGAACATGATGCTATGAGCCAAATATGAAAGCTGAGATTAACCTTCCAGTTTCAGAGAATAAGATTTTCAAAGTTTTCTCAATATGTTTCTATTGAAAACTGCCCACCCCTGTGGCGGGGCCAATATTGACCCCAGGGCCATAATTTATATAACTCTTGTAGAGGACCTGAACATGATGCTATGTGCCAAATATGAAAGCGGAGAGCCTTCCCGTTTAATAGAGAAGAAGATTTTCAAAGATTTCACTATTTGTTTCTATTGAAAACTGTCCACCCCTGGGGCGGGGCCAATTTTGACCCCGGGGCATTAATTTATATAACTCTTGTAGAGGACCTGAACATGATGCTAAGTGCCAAATATGAAAGCTGAGAACCTTCCAGTTTCAGAGGAAAAGATTTTCAAAGATTTCACTATTTGTTTCGATTGAAAACTGCCCATCCCTGGGGCAGGGCCAATTTTGACCAAGGGGCCATAAGTTATATAACTTTTTTAGAGGACCTGAACATGATGCTATGTGCCAAATATGAAAGCTGAGAGCCTTCCAGTTTCAGAGGAAAAGATTTTCAAAGATTTCACTATTTGTTTCTATTGAAAACTGCCCATCCCTGGGGCGGGGCCAATTTTGACCCCGGGGCCATAATTTATACAACTTTTGTAGAGGACCGGAACATGATGCTATGTGCCAAATATGAAAGCTGAGAACCTTTCAGTTTCAGAGAAGAAGATTTTCAAAGATTTCACTATTTGTTTTTATTTAAAACTGCCCACCCCTGGGGTGGGGCCAATTTTGACCCAGGGGCCATAATTTATAAAACTTTTGTAGAGGACCTGAACATGATGCTATGTGCCAAATATGAAAGCTAAGAGCCTTCCAGTTTCAGAGAAGAAGATTTTCAAAGATTTCACTATTTGATTCGATTGAAAACTGCCCATCCCTGGGGCGGGGCCAATTTTGACCCCGGGGCCATTATTTATATTACTTATGTAGAGGACCTGAACATGATGCTATGTGCCAAATATGAAAGCTGAGAACCTTTCAGTTTCAGAGGAGAAGATTTTCAAAGATTTCACTATTTGTTTTGATTGAAAACTGCCCACCCCTGGGGAGGGGCCAATTTTGACCCAGGGGCCATAATTTATATAACTTTTGTAGAGGACCTAAACATTATGCTATGTGCCAAATATAAAAGCTGAGAACCTTCCAGTTTCAGAGGAGAAGATTTTCAAAGTTTGCACTATATGATTCTTTTGAAAACTGCCCACCCCTGGGGCGGGGCCAATTTTGACCCCAGGGCCATAATTTATATAATTTTTGTAGTGGACCTGAACATGATGCTATGTGCCAATTATGAAAGCTGAGAACCTTCTGGTTTCAGAGGAGAAGATTTTCAAAGTTTTACTATATGTTTCTATTGAAAACAAGGCACCCCTGGGGCAGGGCCAAATTTGACCCCAGGGGCATAATTTATATAACTTTTGTAGAGGACCTGAATATGATGCTATGTGCCAAAGATGAAAGTTGAGATCCCTGTAGATTCAGAGGAGAAGATTTTTAAAGGTTCAAATTGTTGACGACGGACGACGGACGATCACAAAAGCTTACCCTGAGCACTTTGTGCTCTGGTGAGTTAAAAAGATCAGCTCTTCCTGAGTTTGTTATAACTAGAACTATCACTAAAGGTGATGAATACCCCAACACGGCAGCCTTGATTGCAAATCCAAGTTTTGAACATGTAACAGGACCAAATAACAAAAATACCCAAAGTTCAAATAGAGAAAATTGTGTAATTTATGCCAAGTATCAAGTGAATCAGGTTGAAATTGAAGGAGGAGTTCAAAGTACAAGATTTTGCCTGCCAATAACAAGGCCAAAGGTCAAGGTCAAGGTCACAGAGACCTGAAATTTGTGTCTTGCACATCTACTACTTCTGAGTAACATGTATGCCAAGTATCAAGTGAATCAGGTTGAAAGTGAAGGAGGAGTTCGCTGTACAAGATTTTGCCTGCCAATTTTAAGAACAATTTCAAGGCCAAAGGTCAAGGTCACAGAGATTTTAAATTTGTGTATTGCACATCTACTACTCCTGAGTAACATTTATGCCAAGTATCAAGTGAATCAGGTTGAAAGTGAAGGAGGAGTTCAAAGTACAAGATTTTGGCTGCCAATTTCAAGACCAACTGTCAAGGTCAAGGTCACAGAGACCTGAAATTTGTGTCTTGCACATATACTACTCCTGAGTAACATTTATGCTAAGTATCAAGTTAATCAGGTTGAAAGTGAAGGAGGAGTTCAAAGTACAAGATTTTGCCTGCCAATTTCAAGACAAATTTCAAGGCGAAAGGTCAAGGTCAAGGTCGCAGAGACCTGAAATTTGTGTCTTACACACCTGCTACTCCTGAGTAACATTTATGCCAAGTATCAAGTGAATCAGGTTGAAATTGAAGGAGGAGTTCAAAGTACAAGATTTTGCCAGCCAATTTCAAGGCCAAAGGTCAAGGTCACAGAGACCTGAATTTTGTGTCTTGCACATCTACTACTACTGAGTAACATTTATGCCAAGTATCAAGTGAATCAGGTTGAAATTGAAGGAGGAGTTCAAAGTACAAGATTTTGTCTGCCAATTTCAAGACCAATTTCAAGGCCAAAGGTCAAGGTCAAGGTCACAGAGACCTGAAATTTGTGTCTTGCACATCTACTACTCCTGAGTAACATTTATGCCAAGTATCAAGTAGATCAGGTTGAAATTGAAGGAGGAGTTCAAAGTACAAGATTTTGTCTGCCAATTTCAAGACCAATAACAAGGCCAAAAGTCAAGGTCACAGAGACCTGAAATTTGTGTCTTGCACATCTACTACTCCTGAGTAACATTTATACCAATTATCAAGTGAATCAGGTTGAAAGTTAAGGAGGAATTCAAAGCACAAGATTTTGCCTGCCAATTTCAAGACCAATTTCAAGGCCAAAGGTCAAGGTCAAGGTCACAGAGACCTGAAATTTGTGTCTTGCACATCTACCACTCCTGAGTAACATTTATGCCAAGTATCAAGTGAATCAGGTTGAAATTGAAGGAGGAGTTCAAAGTACAAGATTTTGTTTGCCAATTTCAAGACCAATTTCAAGGCTAAAGGTCAAGGTCAAGGTCACAGAGACCTAAAATTTGTGTCTTGCACATCTACTACTCCTGAGTAACATTTATGCAAAGAATCAAGTGAATCAGGTTGAAAGTGAAGGAGGAGTTCAAAGTACAAGATTTTGTCTGCCAATTTCAAGACAAACTTCAAGGCCAAAGGTCAAGGTCAAGGTCACAGAGACCTGAAATTTGTGTCTTACACACCTGCTACTCCTGAGTAACATTTATGCCAAGTATCAAGTGAATCAGGTTGAAATTGAAGGAGGAGTTCAAAGTACAAGCTTTTGCCTGCCAATTTCAAGACCAATTTCAAGGCCAAAGGTCAAGGTCAAGGTCACAGAGACCTGAATTTTGTGTCTTGAACATCTACTACTCCTGATTAACAATTATGCCAAGTCTCAAGTGAATCGGGTTGAAAGTTAAGGAGAAATTCAAAGTACAAGATTTTGCCTGCCAATTTCAAGACCAATTTCAAGGCCAAAGGTCAAGGTCAAGGTCAAAGAGACCTGAAATTTGTGTCTTGCACATCTACCACTCCTGAGTAACATATATGCCAAGTATCAAGTGAATCAGGTTGAAATTGAAGGAGGAATTCAAAGTACAAGATTTTGTCTGCCAATTTCAAGACCAATTTCAAGGCCAAAGGTCAAGGTCAAGGTCACAGAGACCTGAAATTTGTGTCTTGCACATCTACTACTCCTGAGTAACATTTATGCAAAGAATCAAGTGAATCAGGTTGAAAGTGAAGGAGGAGTTCAAAGTACAAGATTTTGCCTGCCAATTTCAAGACAAATTTCAAGGCCAAAGGTCAAGGTCAAGGTCACAGAGACCTGAAATTTGTGTCTTACACACCTGCTACTCCTGAGTAACATTTATGCCAAGTATCAAGTGAATCAGGTTGAAATTGAAGGAGGAGTTCAAAGTACAAGCTTTTGCCAGCCAATTTAAAGACCAATTTCAAGGCCAAAGGTCAAGGTCAAGGTCACAGAGACCTGAATTTTGTGTCTTGCACATCTACTACTCCTGATTAACAATTATGCCAAGTCTCAAGTGAATCGGGCTGAAACTGAAGGAGGAGTTCGCCGAACAAGATTTTGCAGACAGACCGACCGCTGGACCGCCCGACAGGCTGATTCCAGTATACCCCCTCAAACTCTGTTTGTGGGGGTATAATTAACTGATTCTTGTATAAACAAAAATACCAAAGAAATGTTGAAACAACAGAATAATAAACAATTTGGTTTGCATATTTTGTTTTTCAACTTCAACAGTTATACATTAACACTCACAGCTCTGGATATACATTCTTGCAAACAATGTAGATCCAAATAAGAGGGCTCATGAAGGATCTGTCTGATCAGGGTCTACACTGTTTGAAAATAAAAATCCATGCAAACAATGTATGCTTAGGGCTATTCCAGGAAAATCTCCTGGGGGGTAGGAACGACAGTCTAAATAAGGGGTACCACCAATAGAATTTTAATTATTTTTACCCCACCACCAAGAGAATAAAAATTTGTAATATACCCTTTACCTAGAGAATTAAAATTGCCCCCCCCCCCCCCCCCCAAAAAAAAATAATTTAAATACCAATAAATAAATGAAATAAAATATATATTATTATAATGAAGAGATAAATAACTAAAACACTTGTAAACATGTAATAAATGCATTTAGAGAAACATAAAGATTTTACAGAAACTGATTCTGTTAAATGTTTACAAATTATTAAAAATGGTTTATAGTTCAACATTTAACTTTACAATATTAGTACATGTCATGTGAATAATCTATATTTCTACATTTATGCAATTACTTTTTGTCAAGCCGAGTTGAAAACCCAAATGACAGCCCAGTGTATTGCCACTCTTGTGCATTAGTCTGACAGTCTTTCATTTGTCCTGTTGACATCATACATGCTCCCGTGGTTCTGTTATTGCAAGTAGTTTTCTCTTCGAGGACCTCAGATTCACTACATGTACCTGTGCTACTGCTAGGACTCTGTGTTTTATTAAAAAAATCTTGTCAATGTTATTTAGGTCTATTTTGGGTTTATTTATTTAGTTTTGTTCATCTGGACTTTTACATCGAGAAGCAACAGCAGCGATTGGTTGAGACTACCGGTGTCTTATTACTTTTTCACGGTCTAGTCTTAATCAATCAGTCGCTCATTATGGAAGTGTAATCAGATAAGCGTCTAGATGAACAAGATTTAAATTGCAAGCGTCCATAATATTCACACATGAAATTTTCGCGGGAATTCAGAAAAAGGTTTTTCGTAAATTTTCATTATTGTCGAAGAAAACTGCTTGCATGAAGCGTTTAACTTGACAAACCACCCCATGAATTTAATTTCTGATATTGAAATACCCCCACCAATAGAACTTTAATCAAATTTCCAACCCCACCTACAGAATTAAAATTTCTTTTGCACCCCCCACCAAGCTAACTTTAATAGGCTGTCGTTCCGACCCCACCAGGGAGATTTTCCTGGAATAGCCCTTAGATCTGAGGGCTCCTGGTGGATCCCTCTGATCAAGTTCTTCACTGTTTGCCATTTTTTTCAAAGATTAAAAACACTCCAGATAGCTAATTGTGTAATGCCTGTTTAGGATGTTTACTGTTCAAGGTAAAACACACACATGTTACACTTTTATAACTTTTATCACTATGATTTGAGTAATAGAATTCAATCACTGATCACATTTTGACATTGTGGTGCAGGAACACAAGCATATCTGCGTTGTCTGTGCTAAGAGCTCCCCTCTTCTTGTTCAAAATGTTACCTGCAGATGAAAATACTCGTTCAGAGGGGACACTTGTTGCAGGGATATGCAGATAACGTAGTGCCACTAATGCCATATATGGGTAACAAACCCTCTGAGTTTTCCACCATTCAAGTGGACTCTTACTAGATGGGATGGTCAGCTCAGCCTTGTAACGCTGAAGTTCTGTTTCAATCAGAGCTTCTTTACTTTGAGACGCTATCTCTTTTTTAGCAAAAAGGACATCAAAAAAGTCATCTTCACCACATGGAGCACAGGGCTTACAAGTTTTTTCAGGATTCTCCAGTTTAACTTTCTTTCTATCTGGAGATTGTACTCCTATGCTAAGTTCTGGCTCCAACTGTGGCATATCTGGTCCATTCTGTGAGTCATGCTCAACTCCGATTGCCTCTGACTGAATTTTCTCCGGCTCTTTTTTCACAACATTTTGTGGTACTTCTCCTCTCATCATCTCTGCCTTTAGTCTGGCAAACACACTGTTTCTCCGCTCACAGTCCATCCACTGCAGATGCTTGAACCGAGGATCCAAAACTGTTGCAAGTTCTAGCATTGCTTTCTCATCTTCATTCTGGTATCTTTTTGACAGGTCCTTCCTGATACTTTCTTTAGCTTTTCGAATGAGATGTGTGTCTGCTTCTTTCAGAATGAGGTCATGCGCCAACAATCTTTGAAGTATTGGTATGATCATACTTGCTGTTGTTTGCTTCTCAGAAGACACCCTGACCGTAGCTTCTTCAATGGGAGTCAGAAGGTTTTGTAAATCTTCCATGTTCTTCCGCTCTGAATCACTTGGCAGTAGATGGGAGTACTTGTTGTCTTCGTACAACACAGCCCAAAGAGCTGGGGAAATGTCCAGAAGTCGTCTGACCATTGCCAGTGCACTGTTCCAACGACTTTCAACATCTTGTATAACCTGAAGTTCTTTCAGTTCCAGTGCTGCCTGGGCACTGTGCAATGCTATGCTTTTCATGTAGTTTTTCATGTAGACTGCGTCCAGCTTTCTACACTTCCCCATTAGGGCACTAACTTCACTGACTGTCATGCATCTATTCACTGCCAAGTTGAGAGTGTGACCAAAACAACCTAGGTGAGGATAATTGGCCACCTTACAAGCACTGACTATATTTTCAGCATTGTCTGTCACAGCCACTGGGTCTTTAAATCCCCACTTGTTTGATACAAATTTCATTTCATTGGATAGATTTTCGGCAGTGTGGCTGACATTCACACATTTTGTATCAAGGACTTTTGCCTTTAGTTCAAATGTATCTGGTTCAATATAGTGACATGTTGTTGTTATAAAACTGTCCATACTTAACGATGTCCAAGCATCAGTAGTAAATGCATGTCTGGCTGCCTTGGAAATTTCCTCTTTTACATCAACCATAGTGTTTTGATACAATGGAACCATGTACTTTTCAACCATGTGATTTCTTGAAGTGACAGTGTATCTGGGCTCTATAACAGACATCATGTGCTTAAACCCAGCACCTTCGACAGTTCCAAAAGGCTTCATGTCAATAACAAGGAAGTTAGCTATCGCCTTGGTTATCATGACAGACCGTTGACTGTCTTGTGCCAAAGGCTGTTGTTTTCCAAACATCGAACTAACTGTAGGCTGTTCCGACACCTCTGACTTATCTATGTTTCTTGCGGCGAGTGGCACGGTATTGTCTTTTGTCTGGAAATAAATAAATGTTTAACCCATTACCACATAGTAGTACATTTTAGCGTATTAGCAAACAGAGTAGATCCTGATAAGTCAGCTTCTGTTGGAGCTGTCTCATCAGGGTCTACACTGTTTGCTTGGAGAATGTTCTAGGTATGAGAATATGCTACAAGTCTGGCAAAAATCCAATTGTCTTCTGTTATATTTAAGTTAATATTAATTAATAGTATTGTACTCATATATCGTGAATATTTATGGGGAATGGGTTAAATTCAATGCCGCCCCATGTGGTTCCAGGGCATGCCCTAACAGTGGGTACAGAAATCGGCACCATTGCCTGTCCCTCGTATGATGGTATTCAAAAGGGGTTGAACGTAAACTCGAGTTCCTGCATCTCTGATTTTCCAGCAGGTTTTAAGTTTTTGAATACATAACCCATGTAATTCGATGTAAATGTGATGTGGATCCAGAAACATTTCATCTTGTATGGCGTTTTTTGACATTTTAATTGTCCCAGTGCCGCAAGAAACATAAATTAAGTAATTGTCAATCGAGACATATACAGGCCAATTAATTCTAATGGTGTGACCATCTAGAACCAATATTTATATGATTATTGAAAACAACAATTGATCTGAAAAGATATAAATCGTTGCACCTAGATCTATAGGCCTAGACCTGGGCTTAACCCTTTCCCTCATGTAAACGTGTTTTCACGCATTTGCAAACAGAGTAGACCCAGATCTGATCAGGGTCTGCTCTGTTTGCTAATAGAATTTGATAGATCTGTTTCTTTGCTTTCTAAAATGTCTACAATGCTCCACCTTCCATATTTCTTTATAACTATTTTGTTAATGAATATTCAGAAGGTATTGAAAATTGGAATAAACATAGAACAGGGAAAGGGTTAATTATACAGTACAACTTCGATGTGCCAATCTTCTAGGGACCATGGCAAAAAGATCGACTTATCGAGAGGTCGACTCATACAAAGTAGATCTATATGAAAAAACATTTGTAAACATGAGTTTTGGTTTCAATCTCGGAAGTGCATGTATGCCTGAACGCGTGTTAAGTCTACATGATATTCTTTCTAGAAATCCGAGAAAATTGAATGAAAACACAAAACACATCGTTTAAATATTTTTTTATGTAAAAAAAACAACACAAATAGACTACTAAAATGCAAAGAAACATTAAATATCAACACCGTACGACACATCAACTTCCGGTTTTGTTTCCAGTTGTTCGAAGAAATTTGCTAAACCAATTCTTTCAGCATAAACAACCGTAATAACACGTTTGTACACCCAATTTTTGAGTTTCTCGACATTATTTAGGAACAAAATGATTTAAGAATGGTTTTCAACTTACAAATACTACAATGCAAGATGAAGACACACTGTACATGTACAACATATCAATCTAAGCACTGGCACAGTTCTGTCCCAACTCGTGTTTTCCTTTATTATCCCCACCTACAGATTAAAGATGTCGGAGGCCCTTGATTATGCGTAAGGTGTGAAACATGCACAGATCTATTCTGGCCAGTCGTGACTTGGAAACATGTGAAAATACCCCGTTGAAGTTGCCTATGTACACATGTAATTGGCAGATTGACTCATGTGTGGTAAAAATTCATTTGATCAATGCCACGGGACCGCAAAACATGATTTACATATTGAAAAGATCGACACGTAAATAGATTTTCATATAGAAAATATAAGGAAACATGTCGGGACTTGGAAGAAAGATGGACACATCGAGAAAGTCGACCCGTCGAAGGTTGACACATAGAAGTTGCACTGTATCTGACTCATTGTTTCATTGAGAAAGACCATAATCCTAATCCATAATCCTAATATGAAAACAGCGTAAGTCGTAAGGGTACTATTATAAACAGTTGCTACACAGACTCAAACACTCAACAGTTACAGTACTCACCGACCAATGATTTCTGTCGATGTGAGCATGGAGATTCGTGGTATTACCACTGTATGGCAAAATAGCTCTGCATAGTTTGCACACTACTTTGGATTTGTTAACTTCATCGTTAACCTTGAAAAATCCGAAGTTTATCCAAACATCATTTCGTTTCTTTGTGGCGCAGTGTAAGTTCGCGGCGCGGTGTAAACTGCAGATTCTACGATAATTAACATTCATGTAACATTACTTTCAACACGTTTTGATCCATCCGACTTGTATTGAGTTTTTCACACTGAGTAACACCGGATTTTTTATTTGGGCTGCATACTGTATTCATCTCACGAAATTTCCCCGGATTTAGTGCAATCCCAAGTCTTAGTATTTATGTCGTAAAACACCGTAAATGAAAAATGAACTGGAGCAATGATAAACAGATAGGTACAACTAAAACACATTTAATCAGCGTTTTTCTAGTCGTTCCATTAAAAATGTATCGATACTTGGAAATTCTGAATCGATGTATCATCGGAACTTTGAAATCGATGATTCACCGATATCGCAAGGTACGATGACGGCCCTAGTTGGAATACAGATGAGACGCCCAGTAACTCGTCAGCTCATTAGGACCCATGCCACTCAGCTATTAGTTTAATGAACCAATATGCACATCAGAAAATACTTTAACCCTTTCCATGTTCAATATCCGTGTAAGAAATAATGACATCAGGACTATTTATCAGCTGATTTTTTATAACGGGTTATGTACCCAGGATATTTTTGGTATTGGTAGAAACTGGAGAGTAAGATCTATAATAATTTCATAAGCTAACGAACCAGACTCTGATGAGACGTCTCCTATAGGATCTGACCTGATCTGGGTCTACTCTGTTTGCAAAGGCATGAAAAGGCATTTATTTGATGGAAAGGGTTAAACTTAAAGATAGGCGACAAGAGTTTGAGCTGAGAGATACAGGTTGATGTAACTCAATTTGTCTGTTTGTGGTACCTGAAGGTGTGGTCGGGCCTGCTGCTGCCCCGGCATTCTGGGCTGCTGTTGGGGTGGCTGCTGTATCTGCTGAGCCATCGGGTGTCGCATCTGTTGACCCATCTGGGCCACCTGCTGTCCCGGCCCCATCATACCTAACAACACCAAGCAATCATTTATTCACTTTTCAAAATGGTATACTTAGCCGCAATGTTATACCAGAGGCCTAGATAAGATGCATAAATTACACATTTTTCAAGAGCAGCTTCTTTATTTCTCTATCAAACCCAATATTGTGACCACTCTTTCATATACAGTAAAACTCCTCTAAATTGGACATCCAATTTAGTACGAATATTGGTCTTGCATACAGGCGGCAGCTGTAGGAGATTTCTGCATTACTTTAACCCTGCATTAACCCATTCCCTCATATGCTATTTTTAGATACAACCTCTTTGAATAAATCTACCAAAAAGGAGCATTAACTAGAGAAAAGGAACATTTAAGAATTTTTTAGTTTGAAACCATTGTGATAAATAGAGCATTTGCTCCTATAGGAGCAAATGCTCTATTTATCACAATGGTTTCACAAAGGGACTTTTATAGAGTAGTCAAAAGCCGTCAATATGAGGCAATGGGTTAAGCAACCACCTGCCTAAAAGTATCTCAATTCTTCTCTACTAGAATTCCGTTTGAAAGGGGTTTTACTGTAGTGTAGTCTAAAAGAGACAATTCTAAAGAGTGTTCACAGTGGGTTTGGTAGAGTAATTTTGTCATCTGCTAAACTGTTGTCTGCGATATTTTTTAAAAACTATCATTTTTTTTGCAGAAGTTGATCCTGAGTGACAGACAGTTTGGATCTCAGATCAGGCTCCTTATCTTGTTGGGCCTTATCTGGATAAGGTTTCCATAATGTCATAAATGGCGGGGAGTCTGCTGCTAGCATGCAAACAGTTAACCCTTTGGCTTTACGAATTACTCCATAAATACGCTTTTCTATGCCTTTGCAAACAGAGTAGACCCAGATCAGACAGCTCCTATAGGAGCCGTCTGATCATGGTCAGCTTTGTTTGCTTGTGAAATAATATAGGTATGATTGTACAGTTTCTGCCATGGTCAAAAACAGCTGTGTCAATGAGCTATTATAACAAATTAATATAATATTCATGATATCATTATTTCTTACATGAATATTCATGGAGAAAAGGGTCAAGTAATATAACGGACATGTTGAAATTTGTCAAATTCAACTCTTTTCATGTAAATTAATATTTGCAAAATTTGTTGTCTGCCATAAATTCTTACTGCAGAGTTTCTCAACTTTTTCTGAAGTGATGCTGAGTTTCTTGACATCTAATCTGGTTGGAAAATGTCATCATATATTAGCCACTTATATATAATCCTTTACTCCATATCTAAGCCTTTTTGTAAATAGGGTAGACCCAGATCAGACAGCTCCTGAAGGAACTGCCTGACCATGGTTTGCTCTGTTTGCTTATGAAATAATTTAAATCTGATTCTTCAGTGTCTGTCATGGCCAAAGATTGCATGTGTTAATATGCCATTATAAAATTTCAGATAATTAATATTCATTATGTCATTATTTCTTACATGAATATTCATGGAGTAAAGGGTTAAAGAGTTAATTGATACAACAGGTGTGCTAAGATGTCTGAAGTGATCTAGCTGTATGTCATAACTAGAATTATCACTAAAGGTGGTGGAATACCCCCCACAGCAGCCATGATCGCAAATCCAAATACCCATGTTTCAAGCCAAAATTACCCAAAAAAAATTCAACAGACCGACGACCGCCAAGCTGACTCCTATATATACCCCACCAAACATATGACATTTAACCTATTCTCCCATAGGCTATTTTTAGACCCAACCTCTTTGAATAAATCTACTGAAAAGGCAGCATTTACTAGAGAAAAGGAAAATGTTTAGAACTGTAGTTTTTAAACCATTATGATAAACAGAGCATTTTTTATCACAATGATTAAAAAAAAAAACTTTTACAGGTGTCAACATGAGGAAATAGGTTAAAATTCAAAAGGAAAACATGCGTTCTGCTCTCCAACCTGCCAGTCATAGGTGTTTCAATTAAACCTTTCCCTGTTGAATATTCAAGAAATAAAGGGTTAACTTGAAGAAGACAACACTCTAAGCTGAAAACAATGTGCTAAGCATTCCAAAGGGTCAACTATCATCTTGATTTCATTTCCCCTTCAGAACTTACCTGGCTGAGCTTGTCCAATACTTCCGCCACTCATAGCCATATTCTGCAGGGCGTTGATGGGGTCTTGTATCCCAGCTCCCTGAGCCATCACTCCCCCTGCTTGCATTTGCTGGTTGGGCACTTTCTGCATCATTTTATTCTCACCTCGTCTCTGGTTGTCTAAAAATAATGCAAGAGTTGTTACATCAGCAAGCAATAAATGCTAAAACTCAGTTCTCAGGGTCAGCATACCTACATTTTACAGAACTAAAAACAAACTTTAAACACAAGAAACTTAAGTTTAATAAATCTGACACTCACAACTAACATACTAAATTCTCAATTTTTTCTTAGATTATCTATACAGTGAAATCGCGATGAGTCGACATCCCATGGGAGTTCGCCGTTTTGTCGAGTCAGCCCGCATGTCGACTCAACGCAATTGAAAATCCATCGTGACTGCAGACGATTCCGATGGTAGACATGTTCCTGTGTTCTGTGTATTGAAATGATTTTCGGCGTTTATAATACTTACTTTTTCGTGAGATGTACTGTCTGGTAATTAAATGACAAAATAACCGTTTGCTCATTTTATTCCTTACATATTCTACATGAGACCAAAATATAAACAAAAATAACACAAACCTATAAAAAAAAATTAAATCAGTGCATATGAACAAACATGACAAATATCGACAGCATTACACCTAACGTTCATACATAAGTGCGTCATATAGGTCTAAACAGTATGCATAATGCACAACACTGCATATGATTCATTTTAACAAAATGGATCCAGAATAAATAAGTATTTACTGATGTTTTCGATATTTAGTCAAGATACATGTGTTTAGCATTGGTGGAAACTGCTGTTTTTATACAAAATAGTCATGTCTATCAAAATTAATTGAACAGTGTCAACACCGGCATATGTGTGAATAATTGCAGTCATTAACACAGTTTGCTTGTGTTTTGGCGTGATGCGATGCGAAAATCTTCTGTCGGCTAATCAGTTTTTGATGTCGAGTCTGCGACGAGTCAGCGTGTTGTCAATTATAGTAATTACAATTATCGGGGCTGTGCACCTATGTCGAGTCAGCGTGTTTAACGAGTCACCGTGTTTCGAGTCAGTGTGGATAGTTTACATAGGGATTAGAAGGCAAGTTCTCGGGACCATTAAAGATTGTCGAGTCATGCCGTAATGTCGAGTCGACGCATGTCGACTCATTGTAATTTTACTGTACTTTATATACCAACACTATGTGCATATAATTATTGTAAAAAACAGTAACAAGACATAAATTAAAATATCTTTAAATGCAACTTCTTTATTTCTCCATCAAACCCTATGTTGTGAAATGATTCTAAAGAGTGGTCACAACATAGGGTTTGGTGGAGAAATGACAATTTTAGTATTTGAGTATGCACCGGTATCTGTAACACTGAACTCTTTGCATGCAAATTAATTGCAATCTACAAAAATTGTCATCTGCTGCAATTCTCATTGTCATTTTGTATTTCATTTCTCTTAAAAAAAAATCGGAGTGACCAACACTTTTGATTCTGATAAGATGCTTAACCTGTTCTGTCATATTGATATGTGTTGACGCCTTTGTAAGTCACTTTTTGAAGCCATTATGATAAACAGAGCATTTGCTCCTACGAGGCAAATGCTTGATATTATCATGATGGTTTCATAACAACACAATTCTAAAAAAATTCTTTTGGCTAGTAAATGCTCCTTTTCAGTAGATTTATTCAAAGAGGTTGGGTCTAAAAACAACCTATGAGGTAATGGGTTTATAAATAGTCTATAGGGAATGGGTTAATGAGAAGTAAATGCATGCCTACCCACATCGAAACTGTTTGTGGCAAACAACTTGGATCCTGATGGCCAAAACTTTCTGTGTAATTAATACAATTAATCAAGCTAATATTCATAACATCATTATTTCTTACAAGAATATTCATGGAGTAAAAGGTTAAGCATTTCGATACTGAATCCCTTGAAATGATCACATAATTTTGAAAACCATGAAGGTCCAACTCAGCTGGACCCATTCCCTCAAAGTCAAGAAAACTTTACAAATCTGCTGAAAATCAATGTATAGACCAATTTGCAGACAGTAAGGAAAGACACTAAATAACAGTTACCGTAACACTTTCCTTCATGTGATTTTTATGCATTTGCAAACAGAGCAGACCCAGATCAGTGGACTCCTGTAGGAGCCATCTGACCAGAGTCTGCTTTGTTTGCTTTATAGTTCTGATTACCGGTATACAGTTTCCACAACAGTGAAAATTGCCCTTTCCATGTTCCATTTTATTGATTCTGTCCCTGAATATCCATGAGGTGAAGAAATCTTTAATAAATATTGAACAGGTAAAGGGTTATGCAGGTCATCAGGATCCAAACTGTATCACTCTTTGATGGAGTTTTGGAATAGCAATGGAAAGAAAAAAGAAAATTATAGCAGATAAATATGCTTATAAACTTTAAAGTGTAAGGGCAGTTTTGCACAAGCCTTAAACTTACTGAAGTCTTTTACATGTAGAATCAGCCTGGCCACAAGTGCTAGATACTCCTCCTGGAAAAGAGAGACAATATGCTAAAGCTCGTTTTTTATCCTTTTAATAAGACTCATTTAATAAATCCAATAATCATGAACACTCATGTAAGATCCTCTAAGTACATGACCATGCAACAGAGTTAACCATTTATTCCATAATTACCTTTTCTATGCCTTTGCAAACAAAAGTAGATCCAGATCAGACAGCTCCTATAGGTCTTAGGAGTCATCTGAGTAGGGTCTGCTCTGTATGCTAATGAAATAATACAGATGTGAATCTAAAATTTCTGCCTTGGCCAAAACTTCCTGTGTTCATACATTGTATATCATTATAAAAAGTACACAAATTAATATTCATGATATCATTATTGCTTTCATTAATATTCATGGAATACAGAGTTAACCCTTTACTCTATGAATACTCATGTCAGAACTAATAACTGCATGAATATTAACTAGATAATTTTTTATAACGGTATCATGAACAATATTTTTTTACAATGGCAGAAACTATAACTTTGCTACCTCATAAGCAAACAGAATAGATCCTGATCAGATGGCTCCAACAGAAGCCATCTGATCAGGGTCTGCTCTGTTTGTAAAGGTGCTAAAAGGCTTCTCTAAGGAATCAAGATTTAACCTCCCTATAATCAGCCCCTAAAAGATGTCTAATTATCAGTTTTTTATCATTTTACTTACTTAACCCTTTCCCTGTTCTGTGTTTATTCCAAATTTCATTACCTACTGAATATTCATGACAAAAATAGTAATAAAGAAATATTGAAGGTGGAATATTGTAGACATTTTAGAAAGGAAAGAAACAGATCTATGAATTTTTGTTAGCAAACAGAGCAGACCCTGATCAGACGGCTCCTCTAGGAGCCGTCTGATCTGGGTCTACTCTGTTTGCAAATGCGTGAAAACACGTTTATATGAGGGAAAGGGTTAATGAACATTCCTGCAAAACCCTGCCCATTGTGAATATTAATCCTCCTACAGGAGTCGTATGATCTGGGTCTACTCTGCAAAAGGCGTATTATTGGAGTAAAGGGTTAATTACACCTTAGCATTTACTCTGCTTCCAAGATTATGTCAATAAAAACTGAAATGCTTCAAAGAGGGAGAATCGTAATAAGTATGGCAAAAGTCGAAGAACTGTGAGTTAGTTAACTTGCTGTTACATTAACATATTTGCTCAGTGTACAATTACAATATACATGAATCTGCATGCAGCATCTATGAAAATTTGATATACTCATTTCATAACCCTTTCCCTGTTTAATGTTTATGTAAGGAACAATGACATCATGAATATTTATTAATGAAATTTTACAATGGCCTATCTGCATGTGATGTTTTGGCTCAGACAGAAACTGTATAATCAGATCTATATCACACCATTCCCACGTAGGCTATTTTTAGACCTAACCTCTTTGAAAAAATCTACCAAAAAGGAGCATTTACTAGAGAAAATTGTGTAGTATTGAAACCATTCTAATAGAGCATTTGCTCCTATGGAGCAAATGCTCTATTTATCAGAATGGTTTCAAAAAGTGACTCTTACAGAGGTGTCAGAAGGCGGCAATATGCGGGAATGGGTTAAGCAAACAAAGCAGATCCTCATCAGATAGCTCCCATAGGAGCCATCTTATCTGTTTGCAAATGCATGAAAAGGTGTTTATATGAAGGAAAGGGTTAAGGGTTACCCTTGTTTTGGCCTTTTGGTAGACATGGTTCTCCATTTCCACACTTGGCTTTGGCATGGGTGTGTTAGCACTTCTGACGGCTTCATCTCTGCAAAAGATCACCAAGTAAATAAAATATGACATACAACTTGCTTACAAATGGACATTCGTCTTCAGGAGTAAATTACAACCGATTGGCCATGCTAAAACAAGGGTTTCTGATTGAAATGCTCTCATGTCATAAGTATGTCAGGGCTTTCAATGTACATAAATGCAATTATTGCAGTATTTTAGATAATCCTCTTTGAACATGACTGACACTCTCCAGTCCTCATTCCTACTACAGGGAAACTGACTAATTGCATTTTTTATTTCACCTGTTGTCTTATGTTACCAGTATCAACTCTTTATTCCATGAATATTCATGTCAGAAGTTATGACAAAATGTGAGAAATAATGACATAATGATTTTTTTTATAATGGCACATGGACACAGAGATTTTAGCTGGTCATCTTGTTATGGCTGAAATACTGTGAAATTTTGATGGATCATACCCTAAAATTGAACATGGGCATGTATGATTTATAACATGATGTTTGAAGTTTGTTTTTTGATACTGCTCCTAGTAGTGGCCTCTAGAGCTGCCCTATGTTGAGTTGAGGCTAAATGTCGAACAAAGAGTTAATTGGCGAAAGTTGGTGCAGCCAATTGTTGATGGATTGTCATTCTCCTCATTGGGGCATACCTTACTCTAGTAATTTTATTACAATCGTAAGAAAGTATTCAGCTATTCCAGGTGAATTTCCTGTTTAGACAAATTAGGGGTGGCTTTTTACGACACGGTGACAGACTTTTCACTCACCAACATTTCACTTGTCGAACTCGGCAAATTGTCAGTTGAGGTAGATGTGGTTGGGGAACTAGCCCCCAGCCCCCCATTTTAGTCGGTAAATCATTACTTATATAAATTACCATAATTGCCTATGTTACAAGATGATTCTTTCTGAAAGAAGGCTGTCAATCTGTGCTGCTTTGGATCAGAGTGTGTATTTCTTTTCGCGGAATATGACAAAATACATGTTGAAACACACTTGCCTAGGGGCTTATATGTCTGCGATAGTGAATAAGCGTCTACTGACCAGGAACGGGTTGGGTACGACTAAAATCCCGGTACCCTGTGACATAGAATTCTCGACTGTGAATAATTTGAATAATTCATACGTCAGCGAAAACGCAGTCCGAATATCTATGGGTCAAGTCCGAAGTAAGTGTGCCAAAAATGCGCTCTCGCAGACACACTGGCCTTAGGTCCAGTGTCAAGTCGGCCCCTGAGTCAAGTCGGCCTCGGGTCAAGTCGGCCCGCAAATATTATTTCATTATTTAATTTTTATGGTATATTCTTTATTTTGAATTACTTTAATATTTTGTTACCTAGAGATACCCGATACTACAGATACCAATGAACATATAAGGAAATTTCTGAGTAACAGATAAGGATGCGTACCTGTAACCATGATCAGTTTCATACACTTCAATCTCAGGACTAAGCAACATTAATAAATAACAATAATCAGAAAAAAGAAGCACTTTATAGATACACGATACAAATACAATGCCAAAAACGTTACCCAAATATGGTGATATCTTTGCAAACAGTTTGGATCCTGATGAAATTCCTAGTAACTCGGTCTCAAAAGTGGATCCAAAATAACATTTCATTACATTCATCCATACGTTACGTTAGATCGTCGAGATCTGGACAATCCAGGATAGGGTAAACTGATCGTGAGTCGGACACCTATTTCACTTTTCCTCATGTCAAGCATCCGTGCGTTCAGCTAGACACTTCCGGTGCTCACTGGTACCTGGCCTGATCTCTTTTAAGCTCTTCTAGCGCTTTATATGCATCAAACACGCATGTAACAGGGCCAAAAGTACGGAAATATAGGTAACCCTAATTCGATCGTGACTCGGACACTTTCGATATTGAGTCGGACGGTTTCATTTTCTTGAAATATTCATTGTGTGATACGTTAATTAAGTTGGATAAATAATCAGGGTGCACGCTTCATTAAAAATGACTATAAAAGTAGAGACGAGGGTTGTGTCACGCGTATGCTAAACGACCTGGAATTACCGCGACACCATGATCGCAGAAGATCCAGCAGGTTGATTCTCCTGTACAAAATTATCGAGGGGATGGTGCCAGCCATACCACCAGAAGAGTACATAGTGCCGGCACGAAGAAAGAGGCGCATCAGAGCTAGGGTTAACAGAGACTACACATCAGTAAACATTGTGGACCGATATATCGTGAATCATGACAGAGGCATCCAAGTAGATAGTGGAAGTAAAACCGACCAATACATAAACTCTTTCTTTGTCCAAACCGCAGTGGATTGGAACCACCTGGACAGTGAGATAGTGAGCGCCATGTCTTTATTCCAAAGACATTAGAGGGTTTCAAGGCAGCCCTTCCTTTCAAATATTTTGATTAATATTGTAAAGTCGCACCCCACCACCCGGTGTTCTACGCCGTAACTGGCCCTGCACCGTATTGAAGCAGAAGCAGAAGGTACCAGACAAAGTAAATATTGTGCTAGTTACACTGCTTTCAAGCAGTGTATAAAGGGGGTGAAAAACGTCCGACTCTCAATCGTGTCCGATTCAATATCACTTTACCCTACTTAGTGTCGTGAAAACACATTCATTTTATTAGTTTATGCGTAAGAAAATGGATAAGGCTTTCGAATATATTAAAGATGATATTATATAATTGAAATTAAACACCAATACAAAAATGTTACATTTGTTGAATGACTTTTCTGCGAAAAGCTTCGCTGCGCCAATCTCCCTGATTTTCCGCCATCTTGGTTTTCCAATATATTGATACAGGGTAAAACACTGACGTCTGCTCTTACACGGGATTATGATCGCATAGTTCGGGTATAAAGCGTTGGATTAAAAGGAAAGTTTCACTTTTTACGGAAACAGTCAAAGAAAGTCCCTTTCCTGAAAATGAAGGCATTCTTTATTACCAATTACTTTACCGGCCCCCAGTCTAGTTGATATGGCTGGCTAAAATTCCCATTTGATAACGATTCGCATAGAACGGAACACAACTATTAAACTTTTGATTTTAATATTGTAAATTTTCCTCATCTTGACGGGGATGTTCCCCGTGCTCCATCTTACGGGGTTTATATATCTCAACTTATTCGTTTTGCTAGAGCTTGTTCATCTATTGACGATTTTAACAGTCGAAATCTCATTTTAACTGAAAAACTGCTTAAACAAGGATATAGATACCATAAACTAAGAAAAACTTTCGCTAAATTTTACTATCGAAATCTCTCGCTTGTTGGCAAGTACAAATGTAATCTCAAGGTACTTTTGCGACACGGTATCTCACATCCTGAATTTTATGGTGATGTGATTTACAAACTTCGTAAAATTATTGGACATACCCATTTTCTCACTTTGTTCATCAAATATATAAAACAATTCATTAAAAAGGGATATGATCCTGTATTACTACAACATACTGCATGTTTGGTTGTGAACCCTTTTACAGTTGGCAATCACGCTGGCCTCTTTGCATGTACGCCGACAAGAAAGGTTTAGTACTCTATGAAGGCGACCTCTTAAATCCAGAAATGGAAGGAGAACGTCGGATATCTGTACTATTTCATTTTTGTCGTACCCTTTATTACTTTTCTACAGTTACTCTGTTTGCAGCTCAATCATTGAGTACACTAGCGATAGGTGGATACAGTATGTTCAATTAAATGTTTTCTTTGTTATACATGCACTTTACCACTGTATTTGCTGTCGCGGTTGTTGTAGATTAGTCGGAGAGGGGATACGTTTATTTACACTGTTTGTCTTTTAGGATGGGGATGGAATAAGGGTGAGGTTGGGCGCCCATAAACCGGTTTAAACCCCCCGGTGACTTTTGTCACTGACCGTTCCAAGGCGGTACTTCCATCTTCCTCCTATTGTATGTTTGTTTTGTCTTTGTGCGTTTCTTGTTGTTTTTTCTACCTATGTACATTTGCTGTTTCCTTGTGTTGCTGTTCGGGCGAGTGTTTGTTCTGTATGTGGTGTTTCCTGCATGACTCATTTTTGTATTTTCATAGCTGACAGGCGGGCATTCGGAAATATCCACAGACAGAAAAATCAAACTAAACTACGTTAATTCGCGCATTTTATAAACTTATTTGAGAAGTTCTCGGTAATGTTTAAAAAATGCATTTCATTAGCCATGGAAACAAGCCCTCTGTCTGAAATGGTCTTTGAAGGTCTTTAATAAATACCAATGTAAAAGGCGCACGTGCAATGATTTATCAAACTTGATTAAAGAGTATATGTCGTTTGGAAAACACTGACGGAAAGACGGACTGACGTGGTGAACAGCGTCCTCGATCATTTAGACAAGCACAACATTTTGGTTGACAACCAGCATTGGTTTCGTGCTCGACGTTCATGTGAAACCCAGCTGGTTGGTTTTATCCATGACCTTGCTAAAGCCACACAAAAGAACCAAGTAGATGTTGCGGCCATGGATTTTAGTAAAGCTTTTGACGTTGTTCATTACGGTAGGCTCATGCACAAACTATCTCACTATGGTGTAAGGGGCAAAACCCTTGATTGGATCGGTGCCTTCCTTGGTAATGATGGAACGGGTCACAGGCAGCAGCAGGTGGTTGTGGATGGCAGCGCATCAGATATGGCTCCCGATCTGTCGGTCGTACCACAGGGCTCTGTTTTGGGACCTCTTCTGTTTCTGTTCTATATTAATGACCTCCCCTCCACTGTCCTATCCAATTGCCGCTTATTTGCGGACGACTGTGTAATTTACAGAGTTATAAACTCTGTGGCGGACACAGTTGGTCTGCAGGCAGATTTGGACAGTCTGGGGGAATGGGGCAGAAATGGGGGATGTCCTTCAACATTGAGAAATGTCACATCATGCATATCTCTGGTCGCTCAAAAAAGATAAGTAACACTCAGTACACACTTCACAGCAAACCTCTACTGACAGTTAAACAGGCCACATACCTTGGCATTGAGATAACTTCTGATCTCTCTTGGACATCACATGTTAACAAAGTCACGAGTCGGGCTAGCCAAAATTCTGAAAGGAGGTGATCCCCCGAGAGCAAAAACTGCAACACAAAAAGAGAAAATTGCAGACTCGGATTTATTGAATCTGTTCATGAACAGTAATTGAAAGTGCAACACTGCTCACGCCCCTAGCACCGGCTTAAGCGGTATTCAATTTTCAGAACAAGAAGTACTGAAATTCATGATCTCGAAGGATCAGAAGGTATAACAACACTGAGAATGAAGTACGGGGCGACGTTTTACGGCCACCACACAAGCACTTAACACCTGCTGTTGTGAAGATTATAAATTCTGAAAGGAGGTGATCCCCCGAGAGCAAAAACTGCAACACAAAAAGAGAAAATTGCAGACTCGGTTTTATTGAATCTGTTCATGAACAGTAATTGAAAGTGCAACACTGCTCACGCCCCCTAGCACCGGCTTAAGCGGTATTCAATTTTCAGAACAAGAAGTACTGAAATTCATGATCTCGAAGGATCAGCCAAACCCTTGGTTTTCTCGAGCGGTACCTGCATTCGGCCAAACAAGAGACCAATCTCTTGCCCGTCCCACTTTTCAAATCAAATATCCTTTATTACACTCAGTTCATGGTTTTACATGAATTCATGAGGAAGAATATATGTTCTGCGCATTATTAGAATACGCACAATTCCAGAATTGCCCTGCGCGTTTTAGGAATTCCAATAATGGAGGACCATTCCAGAATTGCCCTGCACGATTCTAGAATCGCGCAAGGCAAATTACATTAGCCCTGTGATTAGCACTGTTGTTATGATCTACTATTGTTTGGCGAGAAAAAAGAGAATTTGATGCGGGTAACTTAAGTCTTTGATTTCCTAAAGTTGGTCTGTTTTGTGGTCATTATTACCTTATTATTTATGGTATTTATTGTGTTTTAGAATTGTCCATATTTCACAAATGTCAGTTTTTTTGTGTGATTCTATGAACGATTATTGTTGACATCAGGCTTTCAGTATTCTACTGGAATCAGTCGTACAACACAAATCATATAGGTGATGAATAAAATAGACTATGATTGATAATCTATAAATGTATGTAAATGGAGAATTCCAACTTTGTCCACTATTCAAAAAATGCACATGGACCATTCTAGAATCGCCCTGCGCGTTTTAGGAATTCCAATACTGTCCACCATTATTGGATTTCCGAAAATGCGCAGGGCAATTCTAGAATTGGCCATATTCCAATAATGCGCAGAACATATACATATGCATACAAAGGCAAAATATATTCATATATACAGTAATGTCACATGTAAAACTTCAATATCATAGAACATTTGCAGTTTACATTAAATAAGTTAAATAGATTAAGACATGGGTCACTTGCTAACATACAGGTATTAATTTAAAGTGCGTTTATGTTCATTTCATATCAGCAATTTTATTAATGTTGTTTGTTACATTTTGTGTCAGGGTGGATGCAAATTATTCACTGTCCCGTGTTTAATTGGGATCCAAACTGGCTGTCAATTGGTAGGAAAATAAACCAACAAAACATTATCATTATCGGTTTTGCCAACTTCATATTACCCGAAAGGCAGCGTCTTATTAATACGCACAAAATAAACGCGTAAATCCAAAATTGCTAATTGTGAAGGCTGTGTTTTTGAAAACATCCTGGTACCAGATCAAACAAAGAAGAGAAATCAGTGTTTGATCTGATACCTAGCTGTTTTGCCAGGCTGGCACTTTGGAGTATTTTGTATTCCTCTTGTGCTTTGGACCCGCACCCCAGAAAGGAGGTGGACGAGATTAAGGCTGTGCAGAAGAGAGCTGCCC